>JAQMYF010000003.1:25121083-25149257 GCA_030014195.1 Neosilurus mollespiculum
TATAAAATCACTTTAGTATTTCTTCCTGCTGACATTCTCTGCTCTCTGAATTTGTTCACAGGGAAGAGTCGTCAAGAAGACGGAAGAAAGAACGGGGGCGTGCACTTCGGCGCTACTTGCTGATAGGTCTTGCAACTGTTGGTGGCGGTACAGTACTAGGTATGTTTAACCACTTAGTTAATTCTTCAAATGCAACCATTACTGCATAATGCATGTCCACTCTATGACTGAAAGAATACAATTGTTTGCTGGACCGGGTACAGTGTTGTATGATGGGGATGATGTGATGGTATGAGGGGGTTTTGGTGATAATATGAGTAGCTGAGTTTTGAACCAGTTGGAGCTTAAAGATGAGAGAGTTACAATAATTAACACAGGAGATAATGAGGCTATGAACAAGGTTGGAGGCAGTGTGGGGGTTGAGGGAGGGGCAGAGTCAATTAATGTTTTGTAGATGGAAGTATGTGTACCAGGTGATGTTATTGATTTGGGATTGGAATGATAGTGTGCTGTAAGGACGACACACAGACTCTTAACCTGAGGGGCAGGGGAACCTGAGGAACTGTATATATACCTCTGCAGTTATTTTGGGGTTAGGATCATATAGCCATAGTGTATCATGATTTATTATCAGCGTATGAACTCGAAAGGGTTGTAGTCACATGCTATGGATATTTAGGAAAATGGTCTGAGGTGTTTTTTTAACAGAAAAAGCTCCCAGCCGAAAAATGCTGCTACCTGCAACACCTGAAGTATACGGGTTCAGTAGTGGAGAAGAGTGAAATCCATAAAAAAGTGCTCGTCGATGTATGAACATCTAAGAAACTCTGGAGTAGGGTTCCATGGCTGTTTGCTATTGATGTACCACAAGCATAAGGACAATGATCACGAGAAACAAATATATAAGACTGCTGAATCAGCGATTCAGTCAGAAGTGCCCCAAGACCACTACTGTGCCAAGTGCGAAGAGATGATGATTATTTGCTGCTCTTCCCTAATAAAACATCTGTCACGTTTTAGAACACAGATCTAATACTGTAGTAAAGATCGGAGTTAGAACTAGATATTTAATGCAAGTGTCTTTAGTTTAATGCAACTTTTGGCCATATACTAAATCTTGGTGATGGCCAGTAAGCGACATTACATGCACCGTCTCTTCCTTTTACCTGAGTGGTCCTTCATGGGAATTAATGTGTGATTTGTTGTGTGTTAGGGGTGACTGGGGGTCTGGCTGCACCTTTAGTGGCTGCAGGAGCAGGTGCAGTGTTGGGTGCAGGAGGAGCGGCTGTTCTGGGCTCAGCCACTGGTATTGCCATCATGGCCTCCCTGTTTGGGGCTGCAGGAGCTGGACTAACTGGTGAGCCAAATGAAATTACCTTGTTGTTTAGTATTTCATTGAGTTGACTTACTTGGCATTGCATGCATTTTAGCTATACCAGTGTACAGAGTAATGGAGAGCAGTTTTAAGGTTTTGATGTTTGAGCTCTAATCACGTTTAAAATGCTTTGGGCTCTCCTTGAGTCCTTCTTTGATTTTGCACTTTTAAGGTTTGACATTGTCACCACTGATATTGTCATTGTTTATTATTCTTATTATTGTGATTACTATAATTTTTTTATTTATTATTTTTTTAATAGGATATAAGATGAATAAACGAGTGGGAGCAATCAAGGAATTTGAGTTCCTTCCTTTGAACTCAGGGAAGCACCTTCACGTGACTGTGGCTGTAACAGGATGGCTGTGCAGTGGCAAATACAGTCTGTACTCATTCCACTTTTATTAAACATTTACAAGCCTGTAACAGCCTTCCTATGTTTGAAAAATATTTCTATAAGAAGTTTATAGAGCGTCTGGGTTTTATCCAGTCGTGTATTGATATTTTATTGCATATCGTAGGTTCCTTTCAGGCTCCGTGGTGCAGACTGGGTGCCTGTGGAGAGCAGTACTGTTTAAAGTGGGAGTCCCGTTACCTACTGGATCTGGGTTCTGTTCTCAACACACTGTGGGATGGGCTGGTCAGCATTGTGGCCCAAGAGGCCCTCAAGTACACAGTGCTCTCAGGTGAATTGTTTCATGTCATCATTCAACGGGTACTATTTAGACATTATTTTAACACACTGAAATTAATACCAACGTTACATAGTGACTATGAGTAATATACGTTAATAATATGTAGTTATATATTATATATTGTTATATATTACTCAGAATAATATGTAAAGTAATAAACTTTCCTAATATGCTCCATCATTCATTCATTCATTCATTCATTCTCTGAACCGCTTAAACCTAATTAGGGTCGCGGGGAGGCTGGCGCCCATCCCAGCCGACTCTGGGTAAAGGCAGAGTACACCCCTGGCAGCTCACCAGGCCATCGCAGGGCAGAAACATGCAGACGGCAACCCAATGGCCTACTCTTTAAGAATGACAGCAGTGGCTCTTTTAAATGCTTCTCAATCCAGACAGTTTGACAGCAGTGACAATTTGGTGATAGTGGGGCCTGAACCCCTGACCTTCAGATCAGTAAGCCAGCACCCTATGACTGGGCAATCACTGCCCCTATGCTCCATCATAATCAGGCATATTTCTTTTTTTCCTCAATCTGTACATTTTTTTTTACATTTTTATTTTTCCATAAAATACCTCAGTGAGGTTAAAAATCTCATTTACAAGAGTGTTCTGGTCACGATGGACAACACATGATTTATTAAAAACATTATAATAATAATGATAAAAAAACACATCTCTGTGGCTTCTTCATACAGTGAGTGCCCTGCTTTATTCATGCTGTAGCACTGCAATGTACACAAATGTAAACAGTTGAAGTGATAATGAAATAAAAGCTTCAAAATGGGGTGGCACGGTGGTGTATTGGTTAGCACATCCTGGGTTCAAGTCCTGAGCTAGGGTGTTTCTGTGTGAAGTTTGCATGTTCTCCCTGTGCTTGTGTAGATTTCCTCCCACAGTGCAAAGACATGCACGTAAAGCTAACTAGCTGTTCAAAACTGCTCCTGGGTGTGGATATAAGTATGAATAGTTGTGTTTGTTGCCCTGCGATGGTCTGACAAGCTGTTTAGGGTGTACCAGTGTCGGCTGAGATAGGCTCAGCCTTCCCGCTACCCTAGAAGTAGAATTACTTGGTTCAACAAATGAGTGATTGAGCTTCAAGATGTCCACAATGCCGTGCTGTAGTTGCAGTGGAAACTTGAAATGTTTGCATGTCAAGCTTGAATCAAAATGACAGACATTCACAGTTTGGCATCACGGACCAGGTGTTATTCTCATCGTCTCACTTTAAAATGGGAAAAAAAACATAAACGTCTTGTTTTACCTTATTTTTATTGTGTTTGTGTATTATATACTTAAACATTGAATGAGTATAAAAACACCTTTACAGACTGCGGTTTACTTGCATTTACGTGTAATAACAGAAGCCGTTAGCTACATAGCACTTAACACACAGAGCTCATCTATAATAAACAAATGATAAAAATCTTGTTTTAGTTTGCTTTTCTTTGTTTCTGTGTAGTATCTAGTAAAACTCTTAAAGGGATTTAAAGGCTAGGGAGTGTTGCTGGAGAGAGGGATGCCTGGGTTTTCCCTCTAGATTTGTTGCCTGTGTGATTCGACCTTGGATAAGTGGAATAAAATGGATAGGTGGATGAAATTTAGTGCTGTATGAAATGTAAAATGTCATCTTACGTTGGAGTTAGAAGTGGACGTTTAACGCTCCATGATCATTTCTGGTCTCCTGCACAGGCATCGTTGCTGCCCTCACCTGGCCTGCATCTCTGCTGGCTGTGGCAAGCGTGATTGATAACCCATGGGGAGTATGTCTGAGTCGCTCAGCAGAGGTAGGGAAGCACCTGGCCCATGTTCTCCGGAGCAGGCAACAGGTTTGTGAAGACTTAAACAGAATTTCTTTATTTTTTTGTACATTCAAATTTTTTTTCTGACCCCCCCCTGTGTGGCTTTTCAAATCTGTTCAGATTGTCAAGAAGCTCCAATTTAAATGTTGTCTTTTCTGCTGTCTCTTTCTGAACGAAGGGAAAGCGGCCTGTTAGCCTGATTGGTTTTAGCCTTGGCGCTAGAGTGATCTATTTCTGTTTGGAAGAACTTGCCAATGAACAAGGTACTGTTCTCTGACTCCCATGTATGATGGAAAGTTTAAAATATCAATTTGCAGTCTGTGGCTGTGAGCCTTATCTTCTACTGCACATTGAAAGACATGTCATGTGTCACTGCTATACAGGTAGTGAAGGTGTCATAGAGGACGTTGTTCTGCTCGGAGCGCCTGTGGATGGATCAGAGAAAACGTGGGAGCGGCTCTCCAAAGTTGTTGCTGGGAAGATTGTCAATGGTTATTGCAGGTTAGGAGGAAACATGTTGCTTTTATACCTATATTGAAATAATATGTTTAAATTTATGGGTCTTTTTTATCTTTTAGGGGAGATTGGCTTCTTGGGTTTGTGTATAGAGGTTCATCTGTTCAGCTGTCTGTGGCAGGGCTACAGCCAATCAACTCAATTAATCGTCGCATAATTAATGTGGATCTGTCTTCTGTGGTGAGTAAACAGCCTCTATACAATCACCAGATTCAGAGGAGGACAATGAAGCATGTTCTCCCAAATTAATATTTTCAAGAACGTGGGTTGGAGCTATATAAACACCTTCAGCATCTGTCCTTAGAATGTCATGGGATTACACCATCCCAGTTTAATAAAGGCATCAGAAAGTGAACAGCTGGACTAAATGTTTTACAGGTGTTTCAGGATGTGTAGGAGATTTACAGACGTATGCTAAATCCAGGCAGAAAGTATAGCCAGGCACAAAGTAATACATTCTTCGAACATAAGAGTCATGTTCTCATTTGTGGAGAATGATGCAGTGAATATGTTTACAAGAAAATGTATTTGGACATTATATTTATTATATATTATATAAATAGATATTATACCCATTTTCAGACCTTTATTTTAGTATATGCCCAAAGTTTTGCATGTGCGTTTAGATTTATCTCTCCAAATTATTTCCTTCACTTGAATCGATATAGTGAACAAATCCCATACGGCACACAAGTTTGGATACAAGAAAATTGTACACACATGCTCAGAATTATGGGATCACTCAGACAGTAAAAATGGTACGGGATACGATTTGCCACGAATGGAAATGTCGCAACGGATTCCGAAACTTTTGGCTCCATATGTACTGAAACGGGTAGGACATTCTATTGATACCCCCTTTTAACTGACTGATAGGAGAAAAGCAATTATATAATGCTTTATGTTTTAGAAAAATTATCTTTAAATAAACATAGACTGTTTTATTCTGATCTCCCTTTCTGCTGTGTAGTGAGAGGTCGCCTAACCTGCCTTATTGACTAGCACATGAAACAAGGGTTCATGTGACTGAAAGTAAATAAAGGATTATGTGATAACGAAACTCATTTAACGGAGATAGATTAAAGGAGGCAGCAGAACCTTGGTCAATCAGATGCAGAGCAGTAATCAGAAGCAAGATGCCAATCACTGCAGAATAAAGGGAACACAGTATCAGGAACACAGCAGAAGGCTTTATTTAGAAGTATCCAGCCAACAGACATCAATAAAATTGTCTGCATAGGAGTTGCATTCCTGCACGATGTGTCTTTACTTGTTTACTATTTACTATTATTATTTGGGGGCAGCCTTAGCCTAATGGTTAGAGAAGCAGCTTTAGGATTGAAAGGTCGCTGATTCGATTCCCAAACCAGCAGGAAAAATGTGTGGTGTTGGGGGAGTGAGCTGCACCTTCCCTCCCTCCACCTTTATGGTTGAAGTGCCCTTGAGCAATAATCCCCAAATGCTCTTCAGGCACCCCAATGTGTGCAGCAGTCCACTGCTCAGAGTAAGTGTGTGCTCACTTTGGATGGGTTAAATGCAGAGGCAGTCATTTCCCTTGTAGGATTAGTACTGTATAGCAAAAACAAAACCTCAAAAATGTATTCATGGTTTTTGATTTTTTTTCTACAGTAGGGTGTGGTACAAGTAACAGACTATAAAAATTTGGTGGTGATCTGTGTGGGATCATGTTGATCCTGGTGGTAGGGTGCTGGCTTACTTATCTGAAGGTCAGGGGTTCAAGCCTCACTATCACCAAGTTGTCACTGCTGTCCCCCTAGTCACTGTCTGTGGTGAGAGGCATGTAAAAGAACCATTGCTGTCGTTCATAAAGAGTAGGACACTGGGTTGCCGTCAGCATGTTGCTGAACTGCAATGGTCTGGCGAGCTGTCCAGGGTGTTTTCTGCCCTCACCAAGAGTCGGCTGAGATGGGCACCTGCCTCCCTGCGACCCTACTTAGGATTAAGCGGTCCAGAAAATGGTGAATGATGAAAAATACCCCTATTCTTTAACATGGGGCAAAATGTTCATCAGATGCCCACTAGGGGGAGACATTTTATTATAACTATATATTCTAAAACAACCTACAGTACTCTCGAGCTACCTGCCTGGCAGAGGTACCTTGCAATCTATGAGTTGCAATTGCTAATGAGCCGTTTAATAAATCAACAGTTTTTTTTATTCTGTATTGTTAGTGCGGGTCAGATAGTTGGTCAAAATATTGCAGGTCAGTCTAGATCAAATACAGTGTATATCAGTGAAGTCGTGTGTATGGCATTATATACACGAGGGGTAATCTGGTAAAAACACTTCACATAGTGAAATCTATATTTTATTCAATGGAATTCTGTCTCTGTTTTGTACATTTTCCTATCACAAATAAAGTTGTGTAGGAAATGAACTATTAATATATTAATTATGGGCAAATAATTAATAACAGGGTGGTATGGTGACAGAATATATTACTCTCCAATAACTGCGCATACTGAAAGGTTTTATTCCTCTTATACCTCAGAAATTTACCAATATTATCAATCAATGATACGTCACAACTTAACCCTGTATAGTTTTATTTATTGTTGTGAACGCCATCAGTGTTATATCAGCAGTAATTATACATTTCATCACCAAACTTTCTGTTGAAGTTAATAATATGAAGAAAATTCAGTTTCCCTGTTACCAAGAAACTAGAAAGTTAAAAATGTTACTGATTGTTATGGTGCACTGACACCTCAGACACCAAACAAGTCCCTGCAAACAAGTTATTATAGAGAATAGAGATAACTTATTAAAATGAGTGCGTTATTATAAACCTAAGGCGGCATGGTGGCTCAGTGGTTAGCACGTCAGCTTCACAGCAAGAAGGCCTGGATTCAATTCCTTGGCTTGGGTGTTTCTGTATGGAGCGTGCATGGTCTCCCTGTGCTCACACGGGTTTCCTATGGGTACTCCGGTTTCCTCCCACAGTCCAAAAACATGCACAGTAGGCTAATTGGCTGCTGCCATACCCCTAGGTGTGAGTGTGAGTGTAAATGGTTGTGTGTGTGTGTTGGCTGTTGAGGGTGTACCCCGCCCTCGCCCAGAGTTGGCTGAGATAAGTGCCAGCCTTCCCAGCACTACTACTACCAGAGCTGCTGTTACAGAAAATTATTCAACACTTTCTGATCAGTTCGATTCATGAAATCAGCAATGCTGAGGTATTCATATGCATTTTAATGTTGTTTTATCCAAAAGCGATAACAAAATTGCATTTAAAAATTCTGCACCATTTCTTTTCAAAGACATCAACATGCTGATTGAAATTCTTTTTTACTTCATTCATCACGTTATTTATAACATCATGTTATTTAAATAAAAAGTTATAAATGTGACAGTAAAAACTGTGTCTGTTTCAGCAGCACTTTTTGCCATTTTTGCAGCAGGGTTTGTTACAAAGGATAATTTACACAATCTTAACAGAAACTGTAGAAATCTTTTTATTTTTTAAATGTAAGTCTGTAAATTAGGGTGTAATAAGAAAACTCAGCTGTTTGTTTTTTTGTTTTTGTTTTTTTTAACCCTCAACAGAGAATTTTTTTACCCGTGTGTGTGTGTGTGTGTGTGTGTGTGTGTGTGTGTGTGTGTTAGCATGATTATGCAGAAAAAGGTTGTGTGGATTTTCATGTAATTTCTATCATAGGTGGGGCCTTAGAGGTGGAGGACAAGAAAGGCTCCACTAGATTTTTAAGACAATCCAGATCAAATTACTGATCCAGGCATTTTGTTAAGGATTTTTTTTAACATTGTGGGATAAGATGATTTTTTATATTTTGGTCCATTGGGGTTCTGGGTTTGCACTTTTTGAAATTATGGCCAGAATGTAGCCATAGCAACATCCAATGAATTTTTCCATAATACCTAATGTATTGGGCAACTCAGTCAATAAGTATAAATTAATTATTAACTTTTTATTTGAAATAAAGTAATACATGAAATACAATGGTGATGATTATACAGTCTCCTCTGAAGGTATTGGAACAGTAAGGCTAATTCTTTTGTTTTTTGCTACACGCTAAATATTTTTGGGTTTGTGATTCGAAGTTGAATTTGGAACGATAGAATGGAAATCAGAAACGTGCAATTACATAACGAATTTTTCAGAAAGGGACTGTATGATAGTTTTTATTCTTCATATTTTAGGACAGTCGTAACAAGCATTTCACTACATACTGTACTGTGTATGATTTTGTATGTGACAAATTTGAATTTGAATTTTATCAAAAAAATCTTTATTTAATTTCTTTAAAAAAAAAACAGTATTTTGATTCCCAGGTCAAAGGTCACTTGGACTACATGCACCAGATGGACACTATCCTTGTAGCAGTCGGCTTTCCTACCAAAGAGGGAACTGGATCTACTCCTGGTCATTCTCACTCAGTGACGGTAAGTGAGAGGAAACTGGACACTCCAGAAGCGTACCCCAACAAAGAGACTAAACAACATGAGAAAAACTTTATAGAAGCTTCAAACCAAAGTGAAGAGGCTAATGTGAAGAGTGATTTTAACGACACTGAAGGAGAAGAACACAGTGCTGAGAGAGCACAGGAGAACGGCTGGGATATTCCAGACATATCAGACTTGCTAGATTCAGTAAGTGTCTCAGAGTCTGAACAAAAGGACAGCAGTTTTTTAAAATGCACTGAGAGCATTAAAGGTTCAGACTGTCCGTGTACACAGGAAGAAGAGGGTCAAAGTGACACAGACAATGAGTGCCTTTCCTGGGAGTGGGACGACAAACATTGGACTACCGAACATACATTCACACACCACTCGAAAAGAATTGAATGTCCCACTCAGGATCAAGTAGTTGAAGGCAAACAGCGCTTTTCTGCAACACTGCCTACACACTCACTTCATAGCCCGGTCACACAACACACACCGACAGTGCACATGGATTCAGATGAGATTAAAGGTTAAATCAGTGCCTTATGGTCCTTGTAATGGAGTAGCAATAATGCTGCTCTTTAATGCTTTATTTTGCTGTCAGACACCTGATACATCTTGACTGCTAATTATAAAGGCTTTCAAGAGTTGATAGCCACTGTGTTACAGCATAATTAGTAAAGGGAGATAGTTTGGAAACCCAGTAAACATCTACTATGATGTAAACGTAGTATCTACATAAAGATGTAGCTTTAAGATGAAATATGTGACGATAAACATAAAATCTGCGGCTAATTACATGTCCATGCAAACGTGTCTGTAACCAATATCTATAGGGCCTATCCATCAAGGTTGCAGGAGCAATGAGAGGGGAGTACACCATAGATTAGCAGCACCTAGCCTAGTATATAGCTTAGTACCTAGCGCAGAACAACAGCGGCATTGCACAACTGCATCCCAAACAAAGCGTCCGAATATTGGAAAATAAAGTATGATTTGCAACACAGTGAAATAAACATAAGAGCATAATATGAAATCACATAGTCCTAAATAATTTGCACCAGATTTTAATCTGCTACACCCAAGACAGAAATCAGAATGATCTAATTTTACACTTATATCACTAACAGTATCAGAAAACTGGTTCTCCAAAGCTTCATATCCAGAACTGCTGAAATTACTTCAAAATCATCCCCAAACACGTGAAGGTTGTCCCTGCAGTCCATCATCTCAGTTTCATGTTGTACACAGCTGTCATCACATGACTGGGGCTTTCAGCACTGGAGAGCTGCTACTGTTTAGTGCTGGATTTAGCTCCCGGTTAGTTTCCTAATCAGACTCCCTCTAATAATTATGGTTACAGCAGTAAAAACATTAAAGTAAAAGAAGCAGTGATGCCTACTGGAAAATAAAACAAACTGGAATTTTACATAAGCTGGAGTTTTATTAGTGTTTCAATTAATATAAATGTAATTATATATAATTATAATTCTGGTGTACATTTTTTTTTGTGCAAACTACATTCTAAAAATTAGAGGGGCCGCAGCAGGTAGGGGTTTGTTAGTATATACTACATGGTAACAATTTAGTCCGATTGGTTTCCTGTCCAGGTATTGATAAAGACATTATCCTGAGTGAATATCATTCATTCATAATTGATCATTGGTTTCATTCGTTCATCGTTTATCATTTACATGATTTAAAAATGGAAAAATAAACCAAACAATTTTTTGGTTAACTTTTTAATTTTCCATATAGTATATACTTAATCTTTAAATGAGTTTAAAAAACGCGCTGTTACGTTACGCATTTATGCTTTACTCACAGAGCTCACCTGACCTGTCTCTGCCATGTTTTAAATAGCCTATATTAAAATAAGCTATTCAAATCTTGATTTAATTTGCTTTTTATGTTTCTGTGTAGTATATACCAGAACAGTTATTCACCTCAGAATAACTTAGTGGATATCAGTGAATTTAATAGTCACCTCGGTGTTCTGTCTCAGAGACTTTTCAGCGACTTTCACCTCACCTTCGGTACATAACTGTTCATTAATCATATTAAACCACTGCTGAAACATTAAAACTAGCCCTATCATTTTTACTGTATCCTGACCAATCACGGAGAGTTAAGATATGTCTTACCTGTGTTCACCAATTTAAATATATAAATATTTATATTCATCAAAACCCACATAAAATTTTCATTAAAAAACTTGGTATGGCTTAACCAGCATCCACTTGACATTATGACGGCTATTATTTCATTTCTTTCACTCCTCTTTTCTTCTATCTGCTGTTGTGGTTGTTATGGTAATGCTAGTAGCAATAGATTGATTGCTGGCTGTGTAATTCTGTTTTCAAATGCATCCCAGACTACATGCATGCTCATCCTCAAATTGTGATGGTGTCTTGGTTTGGTTGTATTAACACCGCCTCCGCACGGCTTTGGCAAGGATGAGGATTTCAACATGCAACCTTAATAGAATGTTAACACTTACCACCTTGTTTTCTTTCTGTCTTAGTTCATTACATGTGTAAGCTGTATGCATTCATATTTCCACAGTGTTTTCTAATCAGTCTATCAGTCAGGGCACCCTCAGTCCAACGTATCTACCTGGTTGGGCAGAAGTAAAGGCAGGTGAATCTCGGCATGTTCAGCGTCAAGCAGGTTTACAGAGTCTGTGGCTGTAGCAGGAGGCTGCGGAGGGTCTGAGCCAGTCGATGGTGGCTCTATCTGTAACTGAGGCTCTCCTGAATTGCGTAAAGAAAGCGAGAGAGGAGGAGACGGACGTCTGGGGATGTGAGAAGAACAGCAGCAGGGCAACAGTCGTCCCAAAGCTCTCTTAAAATCTCGCATAAACAGCGGGTAGATAATGGGGTTCATGGTGCTGTTACAGTAGCCAAGCCAAGTAATGGCATCGAATAGAGAAGGAGGCACGCACTCACACACAGCCTAAACAAACAACACACAAAGGACATCCTGAGGAGCAAGAAGGGGGTCAGTATATGTACAGAGCTGGATAGGAGAACAGAAAAGTTCAGTTATGTCTAGTGGGTGCAGAAAAAAGGTGAAGGGGAGGTTAGAGGGAAGATAAAAAGGATAGAAGCATGTGTGTGAGAGAGGGAGAGAAAGAGAGAGAGACGGTGATATTCACACACCATATTGAGTGTGAAGGAAGAAAAGGGACAGACGGGGTCCAAAAACGCTCCATGCCGGCGGTGTTTTCTGTGGGCGACGCTTGCCAATACAGATGGGGGGTTTGAACTGGGGGATTAGTAAGTGCAAAATGGGTCTAAATACAGATTTAAATGAGGGAGATTATTTGTCTTTCAAACATCAGGCCAGCATGTATTTCTTATGAGACTGGCACTGACATGCGTAATTAAACATAATTAGAAAAATTGTGTGCCTTTCAAGCAAACTTCAAAAGGTCAGAATGCTGACGTGGAACAAATGTCAAGAGGATTTTTAATAGCCCAAGAGTCAGGAACGCCTACCTGTGCCATATTGGTGATGAAGAAGGGCAGCCATGCACCGAAGAACAGACCCAAGAGTACTCCAAGTGTCAGACTCGCCTTCAGCGCCTTCTTCCCTTGCCTGTGAGCTAGACGTCGTTCACTATTTACTGACAGCTGTGAAAAGGAAGGTCAGAATTTGACGAATGTTTGATTTTGCTTAA
The DNA here is from genome assembly GCA_030014195.1 of Neosilurus mollespiculum. Taxonomy (NCBI): domain Eukaryota; kingdom Metazoa; phylum Chordata; class Actinopteri; order Siluriformes; family Plotosidae; genus Neosilurus; species Neosilurus mollespiculum. The sequence continues at coordinate 25,133,571 of JAQMYF010000003.1, forward strand.
ATGTGGTATGTTCTCAAAGCTGGAGTTGAATTGTTTCCATTTCAGCACTTTCAAGGCCCTCCTGTATGGTTCTTTGACTATATGAAGGACATTATTGATCTACTCAGTACTTTTTTCTTCACTTTTGATGTACTGGAAAATGCAATAGAATAGTAAAAGCAAGGTTAGAGCAAGGATATTTGATTGCATAATATACCTAAACGGGTAAAAAAAAAAATCCTGTCCAACTATTTCACCCTTTTCATTTCAGGTTGCCTTACTTCACTTATTTCCACACAAAACATCCCTGCTCTCTTCTTTAAATGCTTGATTTATGTTCTCCCCGAGGGCAGCATCGTGGTGTAGTGGTTAGCATGTCACCTCGTAGCAAGGAGGTCCTGGATTTGAGCCCCATGCTCACTGAGGGCATTTCTGTGTGGAGTTTGCCCCTTCTCTCCATGCTTACAAGGGTTTCCAATTGGTCCTCCGGTTTCCTCCCAGAGTCCAAAGACATGCACATTAGACTAATTGGATATTCTCGATTGCTTCTAGGTATGAATGGTTGTTTGTGTTGGCCCTCCAATGGTCTAGTGAACTAGACCCTAATAAAGGAGAAAGTGGTTTGGAAAATAGAATGAAATTAAAAATGTTCTCACCGGAGCATGGCGCAGCACTGAAGGATCCTGGTGGCTACAGTCATCTATTTCTTGAGCAGGGTGTCCAAGTGATGGAGGACGGGATGGTTCTCCGGGTGAATGTTGTGGGTATGGGGGATATGTCAGAGCTTCTACTTGACGTGCCTGCCTTCTTGCGGCCAGCAGGATGCGGCAGTAGGTGAAACAAATGGCCGTTGATGGAAGGAAGAAGGTGAGGAAAGTAGCAACCAAGGCAAAAGGCAGAGTGACGCGCAGTCGGCATTGTAAAGACAGCGGGCCTGAGTTGGAGAGCTGGAAGTATGAAGCTGGGTAGTAGGAGTTCAACCATGGGATTGTGGTGTTGATCATATCATGCCCAGAGTGTTCCTCCATACGGCCTAGATTGTGCCAGTCCATCTCTATTGGCAAAAAGGAAGTTAGTGCTGCCAGTCCCCAAGCACCACCTACTAGTAGCAAAGCCCGAGGAGGGGTCATACGCTGCTTGTAGCGTAACGGAGAGATAATCAGAAGATAGCGGTCCAAGCTGATCACACACAAATTCAGAATGGAGGCACTGCAGCACATGACATCAAAGCAAAGCCAGACTGGGCAGAACCCGGGAGAGAGCACCCAGGTGCCACAGAGCATGTTTAACATGGCAGGTGGCATTACCACCAGAGCAACCATCAAGTCAGATAGAAATAAGGACACGAGGAAGCAGTTTGACGTGCAGCGCAATGAGCGGTGGGCGAACACCAGCGCTATCAACAGGATGTTCCCACAAGCTGTCACCAGAATAATGAGGGACATAATGACCGCCAAGAGCCATGGACCACTTCCACTGATGCTCCACACATCACTGGTATGAATGTTGCTCCTGTTAGTATTAGCATCCACACCTGCCAATGAAGTAGTTAAATCGCTCATCGTACAAGCCAACCTGGTCTCATCTGTTATCTTTCAGCCACATGAAGATGAAGTGCCAAACCAAATGCCTCAAGTTCACCTGGTTCAGAAAGTCTGTAGGTCACATGCTTCTCAGGTGAGTAGAGATAGCATCCTACATCTGTAAGAATCCACTCTAGGCTCCCTCTTTCATGGTTAGATCAGTTGTGGCATGCAGAATTCAGTTCAGAGAAAAACTGAGTGATAAATTACATATTGCCCTGTCTATGTCTGGCTTCCTCCAAGCTTAGCATCCGTGTGAGTAATCCCGTGCTCGACAAGTGTGTTTCAAAGCAGCGTGTCATGATGACACACATTGGGGGAGGGCAAGCAAGAGGTGGGCTTCACTGTGAACGTGTGTAACGGAGAGACGCAGCAGTGCAAGAGCAAAACATCCAGTGATTTAGGTGTGTAGTACCTGTTAGGTAATTCCACGAATAATTGTATGCAATAATAAATGCAATTTATTGGTATTATAGGTTCCACATTAGTGTGTATGCATTTGTGTATCTGGAATTGTCTATAGGTGTAATACAGGTTTTTGTGTTAATGCACGTCTTTTTTTTTTCTCCATCCCATTCTTAATCCCTGTGTCTTCCACTCCAGTGTGCCTCCTAAATGAGCATGCTGCTTCCAAGGACAGAACGTGTCTGAGTATCACACTCTTAAGGCATGCTTACGCACTTTCACAGTCAACACTAATTCTGAATTAATGAAGAGGAGCTCTTTTTAAAAATATATATGTATATTTATTTATTTTAAATAACACAAAGGAATAATTAAGAAATATTTGTGCAAAAATCCAACACCCCCCCCCCCTCCTTTTTCTTTTTTTGGTTTGGGTTTTCAATCCAATTTTTTTTGCAATATATTGCAATATATTTTTCCATCCTCTCTGTTGTATCTAAATTGAGTTGCTGGATATTTTGGTGGAGTAAATTGGTAGCATGGGAAACAGAAAGCAATTAAATCATTGAACTGACCTAAGCAAAAGTCTTAAGTACTTCAGTATAATTAAACTCCAAGGCATACAGCGATCAGACTCTTTAAAATAAAAAAAAAATAAATAAAAAGGAATTTTTTTTATATTCCAACAAAGATTTTAAGCATCACAACAAAAAACCTACTTACACTCATAGTACAGTTTTACGAACAAATTAGCAAACTAATTACAAAAGGCAATTAGATTTGGTTTGATAATAATAATAATAATAATAATATTCGGCAGCATGGTGGCGCAGTGGTTAGCACGTTCGCCTCACAGTAAGGTCCTGGGTTTGATTCCGGAGCTTGGGGCATTTTGGTGTGGAGTTTGCATGTTCTTGTGTGAGTTTCCTCCAGGTACTCCAGTTTCCTCCCACAGTCCAAAAACATGCACAGTAGGCTGATTTGGCGGTTCCAAATTACCACTAGGTATAAGGGAGAGTGTGAATGGTTGTATGTGTGTTAGCCCTGCGATGGCCTGGCGAGCTGTTCAGGATGTACCCTTCCTTCGCCTGGAATCAGCTGAGATGGGCGCCATCCTCCCCGCAACACTAATTAGGATTAAGTGGCTTAGAAAATGAATGAATGAATAATAATAAAACAATCAGTCCTGTGTGCACTTTGTTTTTTCCCCGTGTTTAAAAGTGAAGAGGTGCCTCTACATCAACATAAAGACCAGAAGCAACTGAATTTTTATCTTAATTTATCTGTTCCAGCTGATTCCAGCGAATGCAACATTTGACAACTGGAAAATTTTAATATTATTGAAAAATAACAAAGAAGATACAGATCATGTGATAAAACAGAGTTTTATAACTCCAAGTTCCATGGCATATCATTCTCAAATCTACATTTTCCTTCAGTATAGTTATAAACAATGTGATTAAATAAAGGCAGGCTGTCTGCTTATTGGATGATGAGGAGAAATATGAAGATATTTTGTCAGTCGACTCTCAAACAAGCAACAAACGCAGATGAAATCTTGCTCTGGTCCCGTGCTACTGCTCCTGCAACAAAACAGAACGAAATGTTCACTTGTTAAGGATCATAAATAAATCATACGAACCTACCTCCATTAAAGCTCATGGATAATAAACTGACTGAAACAGCAGGTCTTCTTCAAGGCTGCTTCAGCACTGCACTCTCAAATGGAAGCAAAATTACAGTGCTTGGTGTTTATTCCAAAAATATCAGCCGCTTATACTGTTCAACATGACTCATTGTATTGATTCTACTCTTTCAGAAAACTAATGTGAATGATTTGAATCACAAGAGGTTGGATTATTTTGATTCTCCACTAAGAACCACGTCCAGAAATGTTGAAGCAGTTACAATATTAACAGAAAGCAAATCACAGCTTCATATGATTATTGTACAGGATGTTCACTCAATAATTTTGATTAAATATATACTTCTTGCAATACTCCAATGAGCACAATAAATATAATCAAGGAAGAACTGGTTAAGAGCTTCACGTAATGTTCACATCAATCATTGAATGGTGAAAATGTGAGCTCAGTGAGTATGGCTTTGTGGTTGGTGCCAGACAGGCTTGGGTATTTTCGAAATTATTGATCCCCTGGAAGTCTTTCAGATGTGGCTGATCCCTAGAATTAATACAGAAGGGTGCGAAAACCAAAAATATCCAGTGACTGGCAAGACAAATTTGAGCAGACAGATAATTCAAATGACCATTTGTTATAACAGTAATGAACAGAATTGTATTTCAGAATGCAAAGCATTGAGCTGGACCCTGAGCTGGATGGGCTACAACAGCAGAAGCCCACAGAAATCTGAAGCTGCAACAGACATGTATTCACTCTTTCACCAAATTGGGCAAAGATACAGTGGATATAAACATTGGTCCAATATGAGGAAATGTATACACTATATAACTGCATTATATTTCATTAATACTCTACAAATGTGTATGAACAAAATAAAATCTTCACATTTTGCATTCCATATAAATTTGGACAGTGTTATACATTGGTATTGAAATATTTGCAATGGGGGAGGCATGGTGGTGTGGTGATTACCACGTCCACCTCAGAGCAAGAAGGTCCTGGGTTTGATTCATAGGCTCGGGCATTTCTGTATTCTGTTTTCCTCCCACAGTCTAAAGCTAACCTCCTGTTCCAAATTGCCCCTAGTTGTGAGTTTGAATGGTTGTGTGTGTGTGTTGGCCCTGTGATGGTCTGGATAGCTGTTCAGGGTGTACCCCACCTTCGTCCAGTGTCAGCTGAGATAGGAACCAGCCTCCCCGCGACCATAGTAGGATAAAGTGGTTCAGCAAATGAATAAATTGATATTTGCAACAGGTTTAGTGATTCTAGTGCTAATTTGCTGGATTGGTGCTGTACTGAAGTTATTCCTGTGAGCAGCTAGCACTTGTGAGGAGTACCTGTCATCATAGGGGGACACTTTTAGCAAAATAAGTCTGTGCCGTCACTGAAGATCAAGGTCAATTATAAAGATAAAAATACAAGTTGCTCGGTGGGTTTTTTTCCGAGGCAGCATTGATTTGATAAGGTTTTGTGAACCCTCACCTGAGGTCACACTAAAACATACAGAAGAAATGTTACACATGTCAGACAGTTGGGACAGCACAAGAGTATGAAAAGCTAAACATGAACTCTGTATTGCACTAAGACACTCGTGCAATAAGGGAGTAAAGAAAGCTTAATGACTGACGGGCAAGGAAAGACATGTCCATGTGCTGCCTGATTGGATCTTGAAGGCTCCATGATAAGATTTTAGCTTATCAACATTCCTTATGCTGCAGTATTGATTCCTCTGATCCACTCAGAGTCATTAAAAAAAGAAACCTCCCATCATTTTCTACAGAAGATAACAGAAGAGTCAATAACTAAGCTTCCTCATTATACTAGGATATTTTAAATGGTTCATTTCTTTCCAAAAGCACAATAGAACAGTACACTTTGTTATACATCCCTGCATACTTGCTTTACAAATAAACATATGAATTTGGCTTTCTAGATTTAAGAATATGCATATTTATGTTAAATAATATACAGTGATCAGCCATAATGTTAAAACGGCAGGCCAAGTAACATAGGTCTGTCACCAAAATAGGTCTGGCCCATCAAATCATGGACTCCGAAGAACCAGTGGTGTGCTGTAGTATGTGGCACCAAGACATTGCCAGCAGATCCTTTAAGTCCTCCATGGATTAGACGTGCTTATCAATCACATTCCTCATTCATTTTCTGAACCGCTTAATCCTAATTAGGGTCGCAGGGAGGCTGGCACCCATCCACATTCCTCAGATGCTCAAGAACTTTTTTGCAAATCTGTTATAGTTTTACAGATTGTTGATTTTGAACCATACTTGATTCTGCTTACTTACTGTTTATATCACTCATAACAATATGTATATACACAGTCCATATGTATACATATAAATTTTGAGCAGCATTATCACCCAACTGCCTGCATGAATATAGTCACTGTTGATAAATTATGAAAACATATTTGATGTTTCACTAGTATTGGCTTGTTTGTTTGTGTGCAAGACAGCCCATAAGGTTATATCCAGGTTATATACTCATAGAGTGGAGCATACCTCTGCCAGGCACCAGGATTATTATGAGTTGGCATAGTTATAATGAAACATCTCCCCCAGTAGATGTCTACCATTTTGGCACATATTATAAAATGAGCATTTTGCAGGAATTCTTTTCAACATGATCCCATGGATGAATCACCTCTTAAATCGAATGGTTTATTTGAGCCACACCCTACTTGAAAAAATAATCCAAATCTGTGCATAACTTGCACAGTTCTCACACACAAACAAACAAAACCAACAAGCCAACACAGGTGAAAGCATTAGTCTATTTGTACCCCGTGAAGATACACTATGAGCGCCCCATTAGATTCAAATGTTATACATACGCCCTTTTTTTTTTTTTTTTTTATAAATTTGAATAATTAAATGAATTTTGAATTTGTAATATTTGTGTTAAAATACATCTCTTCTGGTAATATTCAATGACATGGTTGTCACTAACATGTGATGTACCCTGATCTTATTACAACCTTCTATACGTTATAACGTTCTATACTCTGATGGCTTCTGGTGAGAGTGAGAGAGTAAGTGAGAGAGAGAGAGAGAGAGATTTCTTAGCCCACTATTATATTCAATGGCTCTTTTGTGTGTGATTTGGCCCCTTTGCCCTGAAAGCCAGCTGCTCCCAGTATATACTGACTTTAGGAACACTGGCGTGCAGGAGATATGGAGCTCTCAGATCATTCTGGCAGTTGGAATAAGCCATGCCCAGCCCTGCTCCTGCACCAAATGCGATAGGCATCGTCCTCCCTGTAACCACAGTTCCAATACTGTTTCAGTGCTCAGCATTAAAATCACTAATACAGGCTTATTATTACAAAGAAACACTCACGTTTGAAGAAAATCACAGAGAAGACGATTCCTAAACCAAGACCAGCACCTAGAGGGGGATAAAGGTTATAACACCAAAAGGTTGTGAATATATTATGGTGGGACAGAGCTAATGTTTTATACTTGTTATTGTAGACCAGCTTTAAATGCTTTCAAATAGTAGGTGGTTAAAATAGCCAAGTGCACTAATAAAACAGCGGTGTAGTGGAAATATGAAATGAAATATAATCTTATCTCAAACACTTTGACCCTGACCCTAACCCCGACCCTAACCCTCCACAATTCAGCTTAGCAGCTAGCATAACCCTGGCTGAAGGTACCTCATTAGGAGACGCAGCCTGGTTTATAACGATTACAAATCATTCTTACCAACTTTGATAGCACAGTCTGCAAGGCAGCGGTCCCATTTCTGTCCCAGTTCTTTCTCAGACATGTTGAATTTGATATTATTAACAAATAGGGTCAAACTGACACTTGTATCAGAAGACTAATAATGTCATTTCCCTCTCACTCGTGTATGAAGTAACATATTCCGTGCATCTCTACTGCCACCTGCTGGATAGGCGAGTTCGGTGAATGAGTGACAGCAGTGTAGGGTTTATTAAGCTTCCCAGGGGGTACACCCTACACGATTCACCAGGCCAGGCAGGGCCAACACACACAACCATATTCACATTCACATCTAGGGGCAATTTGGAACAGCCAATTAGAATAATGTGTTTGGACTGTGAGAGGAAACCCGTGTACCCGGTGGAAACCCAAGCAAGGGGAGAACAGAAACGCCCAAGCCTGGGTCTTGAACCCAGGACCCTCTTGCTGTGATGCGGATAGGCTACTACACCGCCGTGCCGACAAGGGTCAATAGTATGATTTTATTTAACCGGATAGGCCAGATTGTTTTATATATACATATATAGTATACCAAATACTGTATGATAATTTAACAGTCCTACATTTGTAAACATGCAAAACATGATATCTTGAGATGAGAACTACATACTGTGTGTGTAACATTTCTTATCTGGGAGGTTTCACCCTTAGGTTTCGCAGAGGAAAATAGTTACTTATTTATAATTCCGTTTGAGTTACTCTGTATTCGACTGGAAAGTTTATAATATCCTTTTCGCTTAATATACCTCTGGATATTCTATAACACATTATATTACACAACCAGCAACACCTAGTATAGAATTGATGAACTAGGTGATGCTAGGGGAGTTATACCTGTACATACATTCTTCCAGTTTGTACACAAGTAGGAAAGCTTCAGTCCATCCACCCCTCCATCCATTCATTTTTCTCCACTTATCCAAGGCTGGCTTGCGGAGGCAAAAGGATGAGGAGGGAAACCCAGGATCTCTCTCCCCAGCAACACGCTCTAGCTTCTCCCGGGGATCCCAAGGCGTACACCAGACGGGATATATAATCCCTTGGGTTTGCCTGGAAAACTTCTAAAGGGAAGCGAACAGTAAGCATTCTAATCAGATGCCCTAACCACCTCAACTGATCCTTTCGATGCAGAGCTCATTACTGTTGACGCGCCACCCATTCATTAATCCATCTCCCAATCCATTCTACCATCACTTGTAAATAAAATCCCATTCTTCTGATTTTGCTGCCATACATTCCTGCTAATTTTTAAAGATGTATACTTACTTTAAATATTTTTTTAAAATTATGCATATTGTTTTTTTAATTATTATTCTTCATACATATTTTGCATAATGGTATTTAATTATACTATTTTTTAAATTTATTTATTATAAGTATTTTATACATATACCTTTTTTTAATTAGTGGCACCTTTAATATGCAGTAGATGAATAAATATAAAATAAATTTAGCTTTAAATAAAGTAAATATGCTCAAAGTAAAATGAATTTAAATCCTTATGCCAAAAAAGACAGTTTTACCATGTAGTATCATGTTGATAAATATCTACTATAATCTTACTGATATCAAAACCATTACAGCATTCAGAATTTTGCGTATGCATACTTACAGTACATACAAATTTTATTTAACACACTACTTTCTTAATAAACACACTCATTTTACATACATACTTTAGTGTGCATGTTTCTGCACCTAATTCTTAGTTGCTTAATGGCAGTAAATTTCTTCTCTCATAATTGCACTCTCTACCTACAACCTCAAGTGAACAATATTTCTAAAAAAAAAAAAAAGAATTGTAGCATCACATCATCTATTGACAGGCTATGAGAAGACCGATATCCAGTGTCCAGACTATTCACTGTTAAAAGGAGACAGTGCTTGGATGTTTTTACTGAGAAAAATCAATACAGGACTCTATACTGACAGACAGACTTCAGGGGGTTTTTTGTTTGTTTTTTTTTTTTTTTTTTTAAATTTAATCATTAATGTGACATCCTACAAACCCGTGAAGATAAATGTAGGGTGTATTACTTACACAAATAAAAATGGCACTAAGATAGAAGCCTTTTGGCTTTCAATAATATCCAGATTCAAGACAAGTTAACACGTCTTTACTTCTTAAATTTTTATTACATCTGACATTTTTTTTTAAAAAAAAAGCAAAGAAAGAGAAGACAATATAATGCAACAACCTAATAGTACAAGGACATGCATTGCACTCAAAGCTGCATTCTTGATCTCATTTATTCTTACTTACCAATATAAATAAACCAGTGTCTGGGCAACCAGCACCATTTTTCATCCCAAGTCCATTGTATCAAAACTGAAAAAAATTTATATTACGATAAAATGAAGTGTGTCCTTGTTGAAGCAAACATTGAAATACATTTAAAAAAAAAAAAAAAAAAAAAAAGAAAAATCCACAGGCATGAAGGCTGTGGAATTTATGCAGCCAAACATAAATAGAAGAAATCAAGTTATTTGAATAAAAGTTACTGCACGCCATTCAGATGCAAGGTTACATAACAAATAATCATCAGAAAAAAGGTGACTTTGCTGTCTTGCAAAAGTATTTAATAATCAGTTTTAATTAAAATATACTTTCAAACAAACACCCAAGGTTATGCTAAATAAAAATGAGTGCTCTTTTTCCAACCTTAAAAACAATAAACATATTGAGCTCACACAGATCTCTTAGTGAACATTTTTATTACCGTTTTAAATTGTGGCTAATTTAATGTCATGGCCAATCATAATCATCACTAACATCACAAATGCTTGTCTCTGCTACTTTCATAGAAATAAATAAAATGTATGGCGTGGGTGGAATAAGAATGATTTAATTTTTTTAAATGCCTGCTGGATTGTCAAGAACGCAGCGAACAGAATATAATTCACTAATGAGTCCTTCTAAAGATGAACTATTATTTTTAATCAGTATGACCTCTACTGTTTCCATGCCAACGCATAAAACTGTGCTGGGGGTTTAAATACTTTTGCAAGATACTCCTGGTGGAGGTTCATTTTAAAGGTTGTTCACAGGATGCATGAGTATTTCAATTTGTCCTAGATTGTGACTTATGTTTAAACAGATGAACGGAGGCTGTGAGCCTTTCCTGAGAGGAACAGAAAACCCCTTTCCCTCTACTCTGCTATTCATTGGGTAAGAAGAGGCCAGGGTACACTGAGACCAGTCAGCAACACCAAAAAGCCACAACACACACGTACAGCAGCAGGTGACCTGATAGAATATGACAAACATTGCAGTGAACTGTAGCCATAAAGCAGAGCAACATTTCATGTCTCTAGACGTCATCACTCCTCGTCAATAACTTTGGGCTTGGGCTCCGGGTCTGGTTGGTTCACCTCTTCTCGCTGAGGGTTTAACATATTTTTACTGATGACCAAGAGGTCATGCAGCTCCTTGTTTTCAATCTGAAGAAAATGGAGCACATTTTACAAGAGCAAACAGCAGCAGAGTGAACAGTATACTTATACACACTATCTTAAATCTTGGTTCATTCCTAGTGGAAGCACCAGACCCATTACCTCCAGCTGAGCCAGTCTCTCTTTCACAGAGCAGTAATGCTGGTCATCCATTTGTACCGCTCTGCGCATCACCTGGCCCATTTCACAAATCCTCTCCAGTTGGCTCTGCAACTCCTAAACAAATCCCAAGAATGCGTTCAGTGAAGTTGCAAAAGTCTTATAATTACTCATAAGAAGAATATATTACACAGGTCTTGCACAATCTGATTGTTCTGCAATCTCAGTATTAAAAACATTATCCTGAGGGGATAATGCTTGAATCAACACTACAGACACTTGATCACTTGGAGCAGGTGATGTCATCATTAAAACACATTACAATATAAACCACAAAAATCTAGTTTTAGTCTATTTTACTATGAAACATACTGTATACTAAAACCTTGAAAGAGCCCTTGAAACGTTACAGAGTGTGGTTTACATTTGTTTGTTTGTAGTATGTACTAAACCATGAATTGCTTATGTTTCCATGTAGTGTGTCCTATTATTTATCTCAGGCTTCGAGGGTGCCACTGAATGAACACCATATAGCCCAATATAACTGGATCGAATATGTACCTTGGCATGATTCTCATGAAGGCTGAGCACAGGCTTGGTATCCATCTCCTTCTTTTCCATCATCAGCTGCAGCATTTGTTTCCGATATCGGCCCATGATCAACTCTAGAGCATACTGGTGTTCTTCCAAAGAAAGCCAAAGCTCTGTGGTTGTCATGGATAAATGAAATAAAGCAGAATGTTTAGGATGTTAATGTGTACTAGGCATCTGGAAAGCACAATATCAGATATAAGGGAATTAGAAGCCATGCCTTTGTTCTCTTGTTGAAGTTCCTTGATCTGGGTGTTCTCCTGGGTAAGCAGAATGTGCGGTTTGGATTTGGACAGCTCCTGATATCCTGGAATGGTCTCCATGTACTGGTTGAAAAAAAAAAAAAAGGAAAAACAATAAACATTGGGCATATTGGCTGTAATGTATTACATCTTACGGAGTATTATTCTGGCCAGGTGGTGTTCGATTCTAGTCCTGGAGGATGAAACTGCACGTCCTAATGAACGGTCTATATTGTTTATAGCAAGGGTGTCCAATCTTATCCACAAAGGGGCGGTGTGGCTGCAGGTTTTCATTCCAACCATGCAAGAGCCACACCTTCCACCTGTATAAATCAAATGATCTTTACTTTTAAACAGGTATAAGGTGTGGATCCTACTTGTACCCCTTTGCGGATAAAACTGGACGACCCTGGTATAGAGGGATGAATATATCCAAGTATGAGAACTTGGCCACTGAGGAGGATTTTACATAGCTAGTCCTAAACTGCTCAACACTGACTGGGAAAGAAATCCTGTACCTCCATGGATCTCATTTAGGACAAATTCAGGTCTAGCCCCAATCTCTGCATGGCTGTAACGCTCCAGGACAGTGTGACACTTCTTACACTAGCATCAAATCAGCCTTTTTGTTGTGTCAGGCTTACCTTGTCAGGAAGAGCATTTCCGACTTCCTTCATGCAGTGTATTCTCTGGTTGAGAGCGCTTGACTGCTCGATAAGACTCTCGGCTGCTGTGTCGTGCTCTTTTAATCGCTCCAGCAAAGTCCGAGCATCAGATAACACTTTTTCCAGGGTGCACGACATTTCTATATTTAAATAAAGTACGCAATGCACAAATTAAAGCGAAATTATTCCCGTAAATTGGGAATCGTTGTCTAGAAAACTTAGCGACTATGCTAGCTGAAACTAGCAAGAGGCGTAAACAAGTGTGGAATGACTTTTGAGATATAGCTTCATTAGCTACATGTCGTCCTTCTGTGCTCCACGAATGAAATATAAAAAAAAAATAAAAAGATTACCAACTACCAATACGGAAACAAACCAAAATAAAACAACTAAACTTTGAATCTGATCCTTCGCTTTCTAGCCCAACAAAGCGTTTTTCTGACGTATTTCCGGTTTTTCCTGTCGCTAGGGGGTTTCTGAGCTTCCGGTGTAAACAAAGAAGCCCCAGAGGTTTATCCCAGTGTGCTTTTATGACTAATCAAACTAAGCCTGTAATTTCCAGCATAGATACACAGCTTTAAGTTTTAGGTCAAGAGGAGAAATGACTTCATTCTAAGCAGTGTGGTGCTTGAAAGTTTGTGTTAGAATTTTCTGTATTTCTGCACAAGTATTGATTAAAAACGTCATCAAATCAAAGCTGAAATCTCTAGCTTCTTTTTTTATTTTATTTTATTTAATTTTACGAGCAACCAGCTGTCCATTCATTCATTCATTCATTTTCTGAACCTGAATTAGGGTCGCGGGGAGGCTGGCGCCCATCTCAGCCACCTCTGGGCGAGGGCAGAGTACACCCCGGACAGCTCGCCAGGCCATCGCAGGGCAGAAACACGCTGATGGTTATGCAGCTACTCTTGATGAAAATCAGCAATGGTTCTTTTACATGCCTCCCACCACAGACAGTGAGAGACTAGACCAGCCTTTGATAACCCAGTTAGCTGCACTGGGGGACTGCAGTGGCATCCTGCTGTGGGGCTTGAACCCCTGACCTTGGGGTTAGTAATCCAGCACCGTACCACCGGGCCACCACCGCCCACCAGCTGTCCAAATCACAACTAAATACTGGTGTGGAAACAGTTTCTGTGCAACAGCTACTAATTGAACCCTATACAGAAATTATTTTAATAAAAATTACTCAAGAAGGCCTGAAAAGGAAAGTCAGGACTTTCCTGAAAAATCCAGTTGACCAGCTCCCAGCTTGTTCTTTTCCAGCTTCTTGATTGCTTAAATAAACTAGTTAACAAAAGTCTACAACGCTTCAATTTTAGCAGTAATTTAGGAACTATTGCCATGTAACAGTATTTGGCTGTGGGCGGCATGGTGATGTAGTGGTTAGCACGTCTGCCTCACAGCAAGAAGGTCCTGGGTTCGAGTCCCAGGCTCAGATGTTTCTGTGTGGTGTTTGCATGTTTTGTTCTTCCTGTGCTTGCGTGGGTTTCCTCTGAGTACACAGTTTTCCTCCCACAGTCCAAAGACATGCACATTATTCTAATTGGCTGCTTCAAATTGCCCCTAGGTGTGAATGTGAATGGTTATGTGTGTTGGCCTTACAATGGTCTGGCATGTGTTCACTGTTTCAACAAACTGGGCAAAAATACACTAGATATAAACGTTGTTCCGATATGAAGAAATGTATACACTATATAACTGCATTATGTTTCGTCAGTACTCTACAAGTTCAGCAAATGTGTGTGAACAAGATGATAAAGTGTTTACATTTTGCTTTCCATATCAAATTGTGCAGTAATAACAGTAACAGTTAAAGTGTAAATGAACATTTGTGGTAACTGTTGATCAGTCCTGCACATTGACTTGGAGGGATTGTAGTCCATTCTTCTGTACAGAACAGTGGGAACTCTCATGAACTGCTCTCATGAACAGGAGAACTCTCATGAACTGCTCACTCAATATTTCTGTTGAATTCAGGTCAGTACATTGACTAGGCCATTCCAACACATTCACTTTATTCTTCTTTCACCATCCTTACTAGAACGACTTATGTTTTCGGGTCATTTTCTTACTGTATGACCCACTTTTTCTTGAGATTCAGTTCACAGACAGTTGTTCTGACATGTTCCTTAAAAAGTTTATGGTATAATCTGGGACTAGTAGGTATAATTCAGAATGCATTGTTCCATAACTGCATTAAAATTCAAATGGAAACTCAGTTGCAACTGGTATTACAATATTTAATCCTATAATTAATTAATTCATTTGTTTAAACACTTTTTTTTACTAGTGTTGGGGAGGCTGCAGCCTATCTCAGACAACTCTAGGAGAAGGTGGGGTACACCCTAAACAGCTCACCAGCCCAACACTGGGCCAACACACCAGTCACACTCACACCTAGGGGCAATTTGGAACAGACAATTAGACTAATGTCTTTGGGCGGTGGATGGAAATTGGAGTACCCGGAGGAACCCTACAAAAGCACAGAAAGAACATGCAAACTCCACACAAAAACGGAAGTGGACATGCTAACCATTATTCCACCATGATGCCCACACTGCTTCTAGTTAATTAATATTAGACATGCACATAACATCTAACAATAGTCATAATTACAAATTAGAATCACATTTATTAGAACAAAAGACCACTGTTATTTGACAGGTATTTATTTGTATATTTATGTAGCTTCTTACATATATCTGTTTAATGTTAAGTATTTTACACTTTTATACAGCTTTTGACAGTTAACTGTCTACTGCCAAGACTCATTCAATAGTATATGTCAAATAATATAAAAATTCAAAAGAGAACAAAACATAAATAGCTTTTCTTTATCTTGGCTGCAGTACATTAGAGTAAGTATATTATTAATGTAATATAACATACACCACCCAGTCAAAAAAAGTCCTGTATTCTAAGATTTTGTTTGACCACCTTTATCCTTTAGTACAGTGTGTTACTGGCATGGCATTGTTGCTTCAGTGGGTCAGGTCAAGGCACAGCGGCATTTTTATGAGGCAATAAAATAAATGACCTGAATGTATTGAATGACCAGACTATCCCACCATTGTATTTTTCCCCTGACGGCACAAATATAAAATTTAGGCGGGATGACACTTTGGAGTGGTTCAATTTTCCTGTCATCTATTCAAGATGTCGGTGAAAAATTAACCCAACTCTTGATGGTAATTAATGTTGTGATGTTGCTTAAGCATGTTGATTATGCCATGTAGTCAAGGATAAATGATGTCCAACAAATATATAAGTGTATG
>JAQMYF010000003.1:25149594-25161607 GCA_030014195.1 Neosilurus mollespiculum
TTTGTGTGTGTGTGTGTGTGTGTGTGTGTGTGTGTAAATGTATGTGTATGTGTATACGTGTATATATAAAGCTATCGACCCAACAGTAAACCACTCTGTATTACAAAATAATAGAAAAGGCTGAAAACCCACATTTCAAAGGTAGTGGCTCCCACTTCTTAAGTATTCTGTCACCTGTGTATTAGGATCAGAGTGCATGGTGATGCCACACATCACTGAGAAAGGAGATTTCCTTTCCCATCTGCTGCTGTAGGCCGGAGCTTACAGTGGCTGTGGGTGTGACGATGGTTGGTGCGAGATACTCGAGCAAAGCAGGAAGCTAGAGTTCTAGAATTGCAGCTGCATGGGCCATCCTTGAAAGGGAAAGATTAAATGTCAAACAGAAATAAAGAAAAAACATTTAAAGCCAATTACACAATTATAAATTCCTTCAGCAACATCATATAAAAAAGTATAAATGCTGATCAGTAATGCAGAACTAGACACAAAAGTCTACACTTACACAGAGCTTACATTTCCTAATTGTTATATATGATACTGCTTATGTATTTATTGTTACCTACCTCCAGAGTAGCAGGTCCCTTGTCCTTACTTGTGCCCTTGGGTGTCTTGGTCTGATTTTGACACTGACTCTGTGTTGGTATCTGAGATGGTCGAGGCTCATCCTTTCTGCTGTGTTTTATAAATCTGTGATTAACAATTCTGGTGACACTGTCACTCCTGCTCGGTGGCATTGTGGGAATCCGAGAAGGCAGTCCTTCTGTTTTCTTTAATCTTGCTGCACCTGAATGATCTCTGCGTGCCTCTGGTACTTTCTCCCCTCCTGTATTCGATTGGGTTGGTTTTTCTCCACGACCACATACATTGCGAAAAAACTCTTGGACAAGGCCATACTTGTGGATCCCTGCAGTCCTACAGCCAGCAGGCTTCACACTACTACCCCCAAATTCTGACCTGTGCTTCATATTGCTAGAACTGCACTGAGAAAGACCCCATACATTATGTTGTTTAGGGGGCTCCAGCCTGGAGGAACTGGTCAGAGATGATGATGAGGAAACAGAAGCTGAGTTGAAAGAATAAGAGGAATTTGTAGTGTTGGAAGAAGAAGAAGAAGAAGAAGAAGAAGTAGAAGAAGAGCCAGAGTAAAATGGGGATGAGGTGGAGTGCCTTCGTTGTAGTTTCGGTGAAGTTGAGCAAGGTGGAGGCTTTTCTAATGGCCCAGGCATCCTCTCCAGGGTAGAGGAGATGTTTTGAGAGCGGGTAGACACAAAAGAAGGAACCCTGGGTGACCGGTGTTTGCTTGCACAAACACTTTGATAGAGCTCAGTCTGAAGTCCAACACTATTCACTTGTGGTTGTGATACATGAGTTTGGGTTCCTATACTGATTACTCTAACAGGGCGGCTACCTGATATGCTTCTTCTCCTTCTTTCAAGCACATTAACTGTCATTTCTTTCATGTCATCACTCAGATTACCTGAGACCTCCCATCCACTGAAAGGTAAGCAAGATGAAGATGATGAAATAGAAGGGGACTGGAAACCAGAAGATGAATTGGAGCTAATAACAGGAAATGGTCCCTGGTCCATCATGCTCTGGCACTGGAAAGGTAATGGGCCCTGCCAGGGGTCACAGACACTTGTTTCATCCATATGTTTAGCATTGTGGCTGTGTGGTTCATCTTTTTCCTGTTTCTTCTCACATTTGCCCTCATTTTCAAATGGCAAAACACTTTGAAGAATCCTGCGGGCAGATGGGGGACTATAGTATATACGGATGGTGGATTTCTCTGGAGCTGTGTGGCTCTTCCTTGTTGTTGTCTGCTTTCGATTTAGACCAGAGAAGCTGTGTTTCATGATGGGACAGTCCCAGGTCTTCCATGGATCTACACTGTCTAAAAGGGCTGCTTCTTGGCTGAGGTATATCCAATTCTTGTTGGACCTCTGTGCTGATGGAAGAGCTTGATGAGTCATTCTGTGGACAAATTTAATTTTAAATCTTTAATTAATCCATGAGGCTAATTTAGCTGGAGATTGGTTAGTATGAAAATTATGAAAATTAAACCAACCTTTTTACACTTTTCTGAGGGATCTTGAATACCTGAGATTGAAAGGTAAATATATATTTATCAAATAATAGATATATAAATTAATAAAAATAAATAAAATGAAAAAAATCTGTAAGCAGTGTAAATTAAGCCATTGCCTTTGCTGGTGCAAAGTTTTGGCGGTGGTTTCTTTTGTACACATCCAAAAAGCTTCATTAAATTTTTTCCATGATCATTTTCTGAACAACATTATTCTTTTTTAGGGTCATGGGGAGGCTGGAGCCTATCCCAGCTAACACTGGGAGAAGGCGAGGTACACCCCGAACAGCTCGCCAGACCATCGCAGGGCCAACACATACATGCTCACGCCTAGGGGCAATCGAGAATAAATTAGCCAATTAGCCTAATGTGTGTGTCTTTGGACTGTGGGAGGAAACCAATGCACCCAGAGGAAACCCACGTGAGTACAGGGAGAACATGCAAACTCCACACAGAAACGATCTCAGGGGCTTGAACCCAACACCTTCTTGCTATGAGGTGGACATGCTAACCACTACGCCACCATGCCACTCAAGACCAAAAAGTAATTCACTTAAATTTACTGTCATATATTCATATAATATCCACAGAGTAGCCTTCAGATGACCCCTACTAACACATATCTTAATATCTAGCCTATGTTCCCTCAGTAGTAAAAACAAGGCCAGTCAGTGAATAATAGGTAAGAAAAAAATAAGTGAAAAAAAACATATAGATATATATATAGATATATAGATATACAGATATAGATATATAGATAGATAGATATAGATAATGATATAAATATATTACCAATGGTGAATATGACCTGCATCTTTACCTCAGAGTCCTTGCTCTGCTTGCCCAAATCCAGGTGAACATCCCTTAGATATGTTAGGAGCACCTGAGGCTCCCAGTTCCAGTTGTGCTCACACATTTTCAGTTGTCTGGTCACATCAATGACTGCAGAGTGGGACTCATCTAAAAGGTTCTGAAGCTCCTCAAAATAATCCTTTTGCAATGCCATGTTCGAGTCTGAAGAATCTTTCACCTCAGATGTATTCTCTGACTGTGTGCATAATTAAACACAAAAATACTGATCATACATTTCCAGCACTCATTTCATTCATTTTATCCCTTCAGCAGAATGTAATTCTTGAAAACTCACACTCAGTTTTCTTGTTGAAGTTTTTCAGGGTTTTTCTTTGCAGATCTTTCTCTAACTCTTCCATTTATGCAGCTTCGGGACCGGCATACACCTGTGCTGCCACAATTCCATAGCTGGACCAATTACACTCAGGGGAAATTTGTACTAGCCAGTTAGCCTAATGTGCATGTCTTTGGACTTTGGAAGGAAACCAGAGCACTCGGAGGAAACCCATGCAACATCCTTGCCAACCACAGCTCTTAAAGCCAGGACCTTCTTGAAGTAAGACAATGCTAACCACTACACCACTGTGCTAAATTAATGAATTCACCCTTATTTAAATGGAGCCTGGTGAAAAGTTTTGGAAGCTTTATTCACTGCAGAGATTCAGTCTGGTTTTCCTAATATGGTAAAATCTGGAATTTTGGCTGCAATTTCTTCCTGATCAGTAAACAGTCGATGTTTTTCAGCTTCAGAAAAGAGCAATACACAAGATATGCAAGTTTGGCACTTCTAATTCCTTACCTGTTACGTAAAATTGGGCACACACTATTTGCCTTTTTTCTCTTTTCTGCTAATCTGTAAACAAAGGCTTGTGTGTAGAAATCATAAAGACTGTGCCTGCACAGATGAATGCATTCTAAGTAGCCACACCTGTACTGGTGATCACTCTCTAACTAGCCTATCCTGTGAACTACACATTGCACTTTCTTTGAATTGGCCAATTTTGTGTTCCCTTGCCCCAATGACTGTCCTTGTATATAAGCTCCAAAAAAATCATGAAATAAATGAGAAATGTGCAGAAAAGTGCTTGTGTGTTATGCTGGTGTTTCTCCCAAGGCCTAGAGGTAAGGATAATCTAAACCCAAGCATGAAAGAGTTCTTTTGCACTGCAGTCATCTTTTTCTCTTAATATTCAGTGTACCCAAAAAAAAAATCCAAAAGGTAAAACCTAACATTACCATACTTATGGGGCTTCTGAGTTCTGTACACTCCACATCCCATGATGCTTTAGCTTCTGTCAGCTGTGGTGCAATGTGCTGGCCAGCTTGGTATTCCTCCTGCAGCTCACAACATACGTCCTGCACTGCTGCCTTCAGATCTGAGAGATGAGCACTGCTCACCTAGTGAGAATATACAAATGTGATGCCTGGTGTATCAAACCTAAATTTTTTAAACATATCACATCAACAAGTTTATAGAAATCTTTTCTTCCAAAATACCTGCTTGTTGCACTTTTCATGAGGTTTTTCTTCTCTAAATGAGTTGCAAGTTCTCTTGGTTCGCAGTAATTCAGCCTTCATTTGAGGATAAAACTCTTTCTGCAAGTCCATCTTAAAATGGTATAAAGTTATACAATTAGCATAATCACATAATGAACAAATAATCATCTTATCATGCAGTTTCTGGATCCTTAGACAAAGAAACACACAATTATTCCTCTTAATAAATACTGCATTACCTCAAACAGGCTCTTCTCTTCTCCTTCTGGTCTCTTCCATTGACGCCATTGCTGGAGGAACCAGCGGAGTTGTTCCATGAGTAGCTCAAGACTGGCTTGGTTACAATTCTGCTCCCCATTGCTGCTGGAAATGCAGGTCTTTTTCCCAGCAGGACATTGCTGTGCTATTTGTTCAATAGTCTCTAGCACCTTTTCTGCATTTGAGTCATGACCATTTACATTAGGCATAGAATTTACCAAAACATCTAACTTTGCAACAAGGGTACGTATCTGGGCCTGTAACACCTCCAGTCCACTGGTCAGTGGACTCATCATGGGATCCAAAAGCCATGAATTATGAGAATCCACATCGATTTTGCCAAGAAATGGCTGGCTAGAGATAATGTTATGGTTGGATATTTGTGAGAAATCATTTTTTGTTGGTGGGATTAGGAACTGGATAATCGATCTTACTAGCATTGCCTGGTCACGGATTGCAAGCAGGGCTTCTAGGTCCTTTTGTCTAGCAGTACAACTCTGGTCATTTTCAATATTCTCATCACATATACTTCGATCTTGGGTATGGTATTTCACCACAACCATTGGCTCCTCTCCTGGGTTATGACCCAATTGACTGTCCTCTACTCCTGCTACACTCAGTGACTGTACCTTTATTTCAGTTTTCTCTTCAGACACTGGATGCATGTTATGTGTACCAATACCATTCTCTTTTTCTTCCTCTACAGTCAAGGCCGTAGCCAGACATTTCTCTCTGCCTTCTATAACCACATCTTCCTCCTCTTGGCCCCATCCTGCTCTCTCACGCATTTCATTCATCTCCGCCCTCAGACCTCGATTCTCCACTTCCAACTCCACAATCCGTCGACTCAGCAGGGTAGCTTCTTCTTCCACCAGGCGAAGATGAACTTTGACCTCTGCTTCACGCGTGTAGACAGAGGTAACAGCCCCTGCCATAGCCTGAGATGCATCAACATCTCCATAAAGCAGTTTGTACTTGGATAATTCCTCTCGCATGGTCTCACATTCCTCAGCCATCTTAGTCAGCTTCTTGCACATAAGGGCTGATTCCTCTTTGGCAAAATGTAGCTGGCATTTCAGGTCTGCACTATCATCCTATAAAACCCAGAAAGGTTTATTTATTTAGAATATCTTTAGTATGACAATGATGTATGAAAGAAGATAGTATTATTGGAATGAAATGCATTGTATTCACCTGTGGGGAAATCTTCTTTTCACTTTTGCTCCCTGCAGATCTCAAACTTCTCCTTTTAAGGGAATTCTGTGAGAACAGCTAATGAAAACAAAAGCAACATAAGAGTGAGATGAGATAATGAGAAGTAGACGAATCTTATCACAGATTCACAGAGCCTTCTTTGCCATTTCAAATGGTTCCACTATGATACTCTGCTCCACACACATTACTGCATTCTTAAGGAAAAACATGCACTTCTACATAAACACCTCTTAAGTTAGTGCGTGTGTGTCTTACCCTAACTATTTAAAGAACTCTTATTTCATTCAGTACCATATGGCGCCATTGATGAAGTTGAAATCCTCGCAAGAGACATTTTCATGGTTTGGGACAATAATTATAGGGACCATCGTTTGCTCATAAATTAATAAAGAGGATGCAATTTACCATCCAGTCATTCCTTTTCTAAGCCAGGTCATCTCAGGGCCAACTCACACAACCATTCACACTTCTACTCACACCTAGAAACAATTTGGAACAGCCAATTAGTCTACTGTGCATGTTTTTGGACTGTGAGAGGAAACCAAAGTACCCAGAGAAAACCCATGTAAGCACAAGGAGAACATGCAATCTCCACACAGAAACACCCAAGCACGGGAATCGAACCCAGGCCTTCTTGCTGTGAGGCGGACGTGCTAACCACTCCGCCACCGTGCCGCCAGGATGCGCGTTAGTTCCCTGGGAATATAATACACTAATAGACAGATGATTTCTTGGAAATGATAGCTTTTTTAAGGGGCAGTCAGTTTTACAGCTGTGATATCTCTTTGTGCAATATCGAGTCATTCTCAAAAAGTCCAGGCTCAAAGCCCTGGATTTATTTCAGCAGGCTGAACATGCGTCATTCGATGATTCTCTCAAATTATGAGTTTAAAAAATCTTCAGTGTAATATAAGCTGTAGGACCATAACTATCTAGGTAAAGTCTGTTGGGCTTTTTACATCCAAGCCTAGTGGCTCAGCAGAGCCGGAGCTTATCCCGGTTTATGTAGCGTGAAGTGTCTTAGGAGTTCAGTTCCTCCTGGATGGGATGCTACTCCATCACAGGTAATCTTCCCAGTATTTTTTACTGGTACCCATTTAAAGTCATTCATTTTCTAAACTGCTTAATCCTAATTAGGGTAGCAGGGAGGCTGGTGCTCTGGCTACAGTATATATATATTCTGTAATAGAATGTGGGCAGAAACCTTGCCCAAGGGACTTTGCACAGTGGGGGTCTAACTTGTGACCACATCTATAACTCATTAATTTCCATGTGATTGTAAATATATGTCAGAAATCATAAACAGATCACAGACATCGTCATTTTGTGAGTTTATTAAGTGCCTGTGTGCCGCTAAGTTGACTGTAGAAGTGGATAATCTGGTGGTGACTGATTTGCTCAGCTCATGAGGATCAGAGTAGGGCAGCAGCTGTTTGAGATGAGTGGCCTGGGCTGAGCTGCTGCTGTCCACCTCTAAGCACCCAATCCTGGATTATAGTTTACAGCAATGTTATCACAATCGATCCCTGGATACTGGATGCTGGATTTTAATTGTTATTTTGGACATTTATACAGTCATTTTTATTTCAAGGCACATGGGTAATCATATCAGGCACTACATGACTCATAAGACTTTCAAGTAACATTTACATGGCTAATATTCATGCCAGTATATAACTATGGCGGGCAGGCAAGGACTTCCTTGGCAGATTAATATTTAAAAAAAAAAAATGCCCCTCCTTTACCTCTTCCCTCTCTTTCTTTTCTATTCTCTCTTTCTCATCTCTTTTTCTTTCCCTGCACCCACAAGTGAGAATGACAGCTGTGCCTAGAATCTTATCCCTCAGTTCACATAGTACTCTGCCTTGCCCAGAGAGTCAGCTGCTAGTCACACCCTTTATACACATAGTCAGGGTCAAGGCTGGGCTGACACCCTAACCTTCTAAGAGAGGAGGAGGAGGATGGGTGCAGAAACTTTATGTGGAACCTTTCAAAGACTTGGCATAGTTCATAGATCTATAATATATAAAATGTCTACAAAATCTGGTGTAAGTATTCATGCAATAAAGCAGTTAGATAGTAATATTTCCTTCTGTACCTCTCTAGATTTGTTCATTTCTGCTTGCAGGACCTGGTTTGCCACCTCCAGATTCTGAAGCCGCTCCCGCAGCTCGACATTTTCCCACTCCAGCTGCAAGCTCTTCTTTTGTACTGCCTCGAGCTCAGTGTGCAGGCGCAAGGACACACTTTTTGCTACCTGAAACAGGGCGAATTAAAGGTGCCCATTCACTAGTAAATAGCCAACGTGTTGCATCTTCCATTATCAGTTCATTCTGGTTGAATACAAAGGTTTCCTGATTAAAACCACCTCAGCTTGGCTCAGTATCTCTTATTCACCTGTTTTACATCTTGTTTTGGTTCTGTGTCTGTTTACAGTAACAGTAACAATCTTGAGAATGCATGAAATCTTGGCATCACAGCATTGGTGTATAGAAAGTGCAGAAGTCCAAGATGAAGCGTTAAGAAGCAGAAGAAGGCATATGATTTCATAAGAAATCAAAAAGATGGTGATGTTTACTAACATTATGGTGGCCGTTGTAGGGGTCATTGATACTTGTGTACAGACGTAAGGAAATGGTTTCAGGAAGACATTGTGGTTGATTCTATTTCATTTCTAAGAGATAACAAAGTATTTCATGATTATTTAATATGCCTGGAAAGTGAATGAGCACCTTTATACTACTAATCAATCTAGTGCAATAGGCAACACTAATCATCCAAACCTCATCCATGGGAAAAAACAATCTTTCCTCTCATCTTTTCAGGTTGCTTATTACAAAACTCCCTTGAGCTAAAATATGAATGTGCTTGATTCAATACAAGGTTTCATTGCTCTGTTGTACAACATTTGAGATGTTACTGTTATGAAAATTACACATGGAACCTCTCCAAAGGCAATATCAGGGGTAAAAGTTTCATGTGACTACAACATGATATTCAGTTCAGGGTTATGCTCTGTTCTGGTGATTGCTGGTTTAAAGAGTGTCACAGCATCCAAAGACCAGCACTCTACTGTTTTTACCTGTTTATAGACAAAGGTTGAAGTATAGTTGATAGAAAGTGCATTTGATGTGTTTCTTTAAGGTAGAATCCATTGAGTCATCTCTAATGTTAAAGCTAATGTGAAAGACACATACACATATACATTCAACTGTGCTAAATTGCACAAAACATGCTGGGGGTATCTATTTCTCCTACATGTCTCTAAAATAGACCACTCCTGGGCAGGCCCACTGTGAACACAGACAGCTGCCAAAAGCCTTCGTCCACTGATGCTACTGGCCCTGACATGTAGTCACTCTTTCTGTGTCTTCAGTTTCCTCTTAGGTCTCATACACAAAAGCACATTGTTTCTTAAACACACTGGTTTAACACACTTTTTTAGAATTTTGTCGAGTTTTCAAAAGTTCAAAGATAGTATGCCTACAAATAATAAACTTTAGGAGTAAAACCAAAATTATTGCATAGCATGGGGCAGTCTTCAAGGAAAGTGCATACTGATGTGGACTACCCCTGCTGTGTTGATTAGGTTTTAATGTTCCTGCACTACTCTCTTCTCCTGATTGGCTGATGAGTTTAAACCAAAAAATGCTTGTGCTGTGAGTGGTCTGCCACAAAACAGCAGCTGGCAAGCAGAGCACTCAGGATTTTTCCCTCTGTTTTACCGTAAAACATAATTGAACCACATCCAGAAAAGAAATCCTCCCACTATACACGCTATAGTAAAATCCCTGGCATGTCTGTATAATCTTGTATATCCTTGCCATGAAATGTTGTCACAGCCATAATCTTTAGTAAAGTTTTTAGTAGTGTGGTTTTGCCCTGTAAAAAACTGTCCAAACTCCACAAGTTAAAGTGAGAGCTCATAGAATCACAGAGCACTGATTCAGAGCAACAATCTCGCATTGTATAAACTTAGCACATGTCCTGAACTGATGAGTGGTGCAGATTGGCATCCTTCGCTGTGTTTTTCCTGTGAAAGGAAGTCACTCGTTAAATCACAAGTTAATATGAGGAAAGTCTATGAGTTGACCGACTAAATTACACACTGAAATTAAAGGATTCAATAAAAAACGAATGCTTGATCTTCCCAGAAACTTTGTGATTCACAGATTTAGAGAGGCATGCACAAGAACCAGACTGCTGTATGCCTCACACATTTATTTTAACTCCAAACAGCCTGTGCTGAGAATACTAACCCGGACATCATGCTCCAGAGTGCGGATAAGCTCGCCGTCAACCTGGCCAGTCTGAGCAACACGCAGACTGCGTCTTTCAGCTTTGCGAAGGCGAAACTGCAAAATGCGACATGTCTTGTTGGCCTGTTCCAGTTGCAGCTTGAGCTCCTGTAACTGGTACATATCCTCCTCCATATAGAGATCCCTCATCTCTAGCATCTCTGAGCGCAGCTCTTCCAACTCATCCTGAATGAAGAGTTAATCTCATTACTACACACACACTGTGGTTTCAGTAACTAGCGCATTAGTGACTTTGTACTTCATTATCAGTATAATAAAAAACAATCCCCACGGCCATTTTTTGATGGTATTCTTTGGTGGTATTGATGTCATGTCATGTCATTTTCTGAACCGCTTAATCCTAATTAGGGTCGCGGGGAGGCTGGCGCCCATCTCAGCCGACTCTGGGCGAGTGCAGAGTACACCCCGGACAGCTCGCCAGGCCATCGCAGGGCAGGTGGTACTGATGAATATCCTTATTATAAAATGTCTGCATAAAGGAGGCAATTTTTTTCTTTGTGTGAGATCTGATTATGTGCAAAGAGAGCAAAAATATTTCCGATATAGGAGTTGCATTTAATTTATGTAAATTAGAGGTGCAGATTCAGGTACAACAGAAGCCTTGACTAGAATGTGCAGTCTCCTGTCATATCACTCACTCACTCTTCAAATCGCTTAATCCTACTAGGGTTGTGGGAGGCTGGAGCCTAAAGGCAGAGTACACCCTGAACAGTTTACTAGACCATTGCAGGGTCAACACACACTCACTCTCACATCTAGGGACAATTTGGAACAGCAATCAGCCTAATGTGCATGTCTTGGACTATGGAAGGAAACTGGAATGCACCTAGAGAACCCACGCAAACAAGGTGAGAACAAGCAGACTCCACACTGAGATGCCCAAGGACTGGAACCCAGGACCTTCTTGCTGAGAAGCCGATGTGCTAACCACTATGCTACCACACTGCAGTGAGTTATATCAGAAATTAAATTTACAGGCCAGTCACATTTCGCTTGAACAATTCTCCAGGGCTGGTATTGTCCCATAAAAAGCTTCAAGCTAATCACAGTAATCACATCACCTCCTGCTTGACCTTGTCCTTTTGAGTTAGTGACAGTAGAAGATGATGACAGTTACAGCATTAAAGGTTTTTTAAGAGAGTGTGTAAATCCTAAATCCAATACCAACAGTCTGCTCCTTTATTTTTAGCACTGGCTCCTTTTATACTCCTTATCTGCAGCTTTGCTTGTTTAAGTGATGGAATTCAAATAGATGGTTTGTAAATTGAGCATGCATCTTTATATTGCGCATCTGAAAACTGATATTCATAAGACATGTAAGAGAATCTTAAATACCCCAGTCCATTCACTTCTCTGTCAAGAGATGCACAACTGACATCCCAGATACCATCACAGTGAAAAGTAATGATACGGTTTAATGATATGGTGCTATTCAAATGCATTACAAAAACCTCAGTAAAACTAAATTTCACTTTCTTCTTCATGTGCCATGCCTGTTCCAGGCTTCGGCTCCTGTTGTGCACCAGGTGCTTGTGGCTGACAGGGCATATTACACAAGGGTGGTCTGCCTTTGCCTTCCCGCCATGTCCCCTTGCACAGCACCTGGTATTCCCAGGTGGTCTTTCATCCCAGTACTAACTAGGCCTGTCTCTTCTTAGCTTCCGAGATCAGAAGGGATCGGGCATACACACAAAATTCTTATATGAGAATCATTCATTCATTCATTCATTCATTTTCTGAACCGCTTAATCCTAATTAGGGTTGCGGGGAGGCTGGCGCCCATCTC
>JAQMYF010000003.1:25170194-25180544 GCA_030014195.1 Neosilurus mollespiculum
ATTATTTCCATAGAGACTCACAATAAAATAATTCACCAAAAATAAATAAATGTCAATATAAAAATTACTTGCTTACTGTGTCATGGCATTAGTCTCATTCATTCATTCATTTATTTATTTATTTAGCAGCATTGTATATTCATGAACATTTCCATGCAATGGCATTTGTAATATTTCTCTTGTTAAATATGCTAGCACTACTCCTTCAAGAGCAACTCATCGTTTCTCTTTTATAGGACTTGTTCAGTCAGCTGCTTTGGAGGAACGATGCTCTCTCGCTGACGATTCTATTGCTAACTGTCCATCATGAACAGCGAAGAGGAGTTTTATGATGCAGAGACAGGTATTAATAGTGAATCTTACTAAGAAAATTAGCTAAGTTTAGCCGTATTTTTCTTTTAATAATAATTTTTTTGTTTTTTTTGCGCCAATCTTGCAGGTTTGGAATCAGATGACTCTTGTGAAGTCAGCTTTAAAGATGCCCCTGGTTATGAGAGCAAACAGGCATCTAATGGATGTGTTCGATCAGAGAATGGAGTATGGCAGCGAAGGTATGTTGCAGAAGTGTCATGAAGTCAGTATGTAAAAAGGAGAAAATTAGCGTTACATATGTCTTTCTGTGTCCTGTGCAGGACCGCTCTCCCTGCTCCCATGTTTTCCAGACATAACTTCAGTATTTGGGGTTTCCTGAAAAAATGTATTGGCATGGTATGGAGAAACTTGTCCTGATCATGCCATTTACATATTTAAGAATAATAACTGAAATAGGTGAAAGAGGTGATGATGGTCATCATTTTTCTTCTGTACAGGAGCTGTCCAAGATAACCATGCCTGTGGTTTTTAACGAGCCACTGAGCTTTCTTCAGAGACTTACAGAATACATGGAACACACATACCTCATTCATAAAGCTTGCACACTATCCGATTCTATAGAACGTATGCAGGTAGCATTTACCTCAGAATTCCTTTGCTGTTGTTTAAATTATTTTGAGATGCATTTTAATGATGTTGGTGCTGAGCTCTTGGGTTTTGTCTGTTAGCTTGTTGCTGCATTCGCGGTCTCTGCTGTGGCGTCACAGTGGGACAGAACTGGAAAACCTTTTAACCCTTTACTGGGGGAGACCTATGAGCTTATAAGGTAAGCCAACCCTAATCATATGGATCTCCAGCAGATTACAATCTGTTTAAGAGTCTAGAATATGATGTAATTTTTTTTTTTTTTTTTTTTGTGGTTTTAGGGAAGATGAGGGCTACCGGTTGATCTCGGAGCAGGTTAGCCACCATCCCCCAGTTAGTGCTTTTTATGCTGAATCGCTCAGCCAGGACTTTCAGTTCCATGGCTCGATCTATCCCAAATTGAAGTTCTGGGGCAAAAGTGTAGAAGCAGAACCCAAAGGAACCATGACACTAGAGTTATCCAAGTGAGTAGCCTATAGGTGAAATGAACAGCCATTATATATAATATTATAATACAATACTTTTGACATGCATTGCTTATTTATAGGCACAAAGAGGCATACACTTGGACAAATCCTATGTGCTGTGTGCACAATGTCATCATAGGCAAATTGTGGATTGAACAGTATGGAACAGTAGAGATCATTAACCACAGGTAATGAATGTACTGTCACTCCCTTAGAGACTGGCCAAAGAGCAACCAGGCCCATTTAAACACCAGTAAATCATTATGTTACCAAAATTTAGAGATACCTATACCTTTTGCTTTAGTACTGAACAGATTTAAGTGTGTCCCTTTTAACTATTGACTGTGTGGGTAAATATCTCCTTTTTTTCTTCTTCTTTTTTTGGATGAAGCACCGGGGACAAGTGTGTACTCAATTTTAAGCCTTTCAGTATGTTTGGCAAAGAATTGCACCGGGTGGAAGGTCATATCCAGGACAAGAGGCAAGATAATAGTGTACTACTATGAACTGTAAGGCTGTATGCTTAACAGGGTTTTTTTTTTATTGTTACACTGCACGTGTCACCTGTAAACGTTTTATTACCTTCACTGATGAGCCAAAACCTGAAGCAAGTAATGTTGATTAGTATATACATTTACATTTACAGCATTTGGCAGGCACCCTTATCCAGAGTGACTTGCATTTATCTTTTGCATACCTCTAACACACAGGTTTCTCCTGACCTGCCTCTGTGATGGTTAAAATAAGAAAAAAAAACACTATAAAGATATAATGTTAGTTTGCTTTACTTTATGGTTCTCTGTATTATATACTAACACTCATAAAGATAGTTAAAGAGATTCATTTACTATGAACCTCCTCACATGTGCGGTGCTCATGTGTCTGTTATGATTTAAAAAAAGCAAGAAATATACTATTAAAATCTCTCTCTTTTTTTTTTCCGGTTGATGTTTCCATGTAGTATATACTAAAACAATTATTCACTTCAGGCTCTGTAGATGTTGCTGAATTGAATAGTTCCATCCTAGCTACTGTTTAGTGACATCCCCTGTGCCTTCGACAAATAATTGTTAATCATCTCATAACAATAGCTCATAACATGGTATAGGATATATTAGATGACCAAGCCAACAGTTGGTTCTCATAGTCTGCTGCTAAGTTGGGTTGGATCGGACTGTCTCCACGAAAACAGCACAGCATGTGGAGTGCTCTCACTCGGCAGTGGTGAGCACCTGCTGATACTGATCTGAGAAGGGGCAAGTCTCAAATCACTGGCAGTGTTGGGTGTTGGGCACCCAGCATTTATTGATGCATGAGGGCAACAAAGGCTGTACTGTACCTCGTCTAGACTGATAGAAGGGCTACTACAATGCAAGTCAGAGAAAATCTTTATAGATGGTAACTTAAGAAATGTCATTACACAGTGCTTGTGTGTCCACGTCCACCATTAAAATCACTTACATTGGGCACACGAGTTTTGGAACTGGACTTTGTAGCAATGAAACTCAGAGTTTGGGAAAGTGATTGCACCAGGATGCACTAAGAAAGAAGAATGCAGGTGGAGGAAGTGTGTAAAGTGATCTCGGAAACCTTAAGTCCAGACATACACATGCATGTCAGTTTCTCATGTGCCACGCACCTAAACACTGTGGAAAACATCCATGCTTTGGAGGGCCAGTATCAAAATGGCAGATGGATATGAGTCACTGTTTTGGCTCAGCTGTGTTAGATCTGGGGACCAGTATCTATCGTGTGTGTGTGTGTGTGTGTGTTTTTTTTTTTTTTTTTTTTGTTTGTTTGTTTTTTTCCCCCCTCTCTCAAGATATTATTTGTTTGCTTTTTTTAATTTGTTTTCATAAAATTTACATTTGCATTATTTTTATGATGTAGTAAAAAGAAGAGGCGCATTATCTACGGGAAATGGACAGAGTGCATGTACACAATAGATCCAAAGGTCTATGAAATAAACAAGAAGGCAGAAAAGAAGAGTGGAGATTCTAAGAAATACAAGCAGGTAAAGATGATTTTCTGTGCACTCCATAATGTCTTTTTGCCTACATGAAATGTGACCCATAACTGTAATAATATTCTGCAGTAAAGTTGTAAACAGTAGGGGTGGGATGGTGGCGTAGTGGTTAGCACGTCGTCCTAACAGCAAGAAGACCTGGGTTCGAGTCCCGGGCTCGGGTGTTTCTGTTTGGAGCATGTTCTCCTCGTGCTTGTGTGGCGTTTTGATTGGGTGTTCCGGCTTCCTCCTGCAGTCGAAAGACATCCACATTAGGCTACTTGGCTGTTCCAAATTGCCCTTAGGTGTGTGTGAGTGTGAATGGTTGTTTGTGCATTGCCCTGCGATGGTCTGGTGAGCTATTCAGGGTGTACCCTGCCTTTGGCCAGTGTCTGCTGAGATAGGCTCCGACCTCCCCGTGACCCTGGTAGCAATTTTTTATATATTTCTTTAATTCCATTTTTTTTCAATGTTTAATATTAGACATCCCTTAACATTGTGCTCTATTAGTGTGTGAATATGCTAGTTGTATGAAAAACTGTGGCATTTGTATGAAATATAAAGTAAGGTTAATTGTGTACCAAGCAACTGTACGTGACAAATAGACCCACCATCCTGCTTTAAAATGGAAGATAAAATCTCGAGTATTTGCTTTGGTACTGTCTACAATGCAACATTCATCACACAGTGTCCAACTAGTGTCTTTACTTTTGCCTCAGGAATTGTTTAAACTGAAATAAGGTTTAGGTCACCTTATTTAACTTATCTACTGTACCTCACAAAGAAAAAACCTTTTCAACCTTTTCACTCAACACTACAGCATTTTGGATAGTGGACACCATCATGTACACCTGTAGATAATATTGTATTTTTCATTTATTATTATTATTTTTTTTAGATCTTCAACAGGCCTTGAAAAAAAAATCCTCCAGTCATTTTAAGCAGCACCCAAATAATACTTTCCTAAAAAGTAATTCCACTTGCCCAGAATTTGTTTATTTATGTAAATAATAAGCAATAGATCAAGTTTGTACTAATTTTTATTAACAAATTATCACAGAAAGGAATGTTTTTGTGAAAAAATAACTGAATATGCATGAGCATAACAGTGAATATCAAAATAAAATGTAGTTAATTACAAATCATAAATGCAAACAAATGTTACCAAAGACATTGTTTAAAAAACCCCAAAACAAAACACTTTTCAACGAGATTATCAAAAACATCAGGCCACTACAGAGAATGTGTGAAATGCTGCTTCAGGCACCGCAGACATCATGTTAGGTGTTTCACCATGAGGAATCAGACTCACAGCATGTACCAAACACCTGTGTGGTTCAGATTACCACCAGAACCCATTTTGTCCTCCAATTAGATGAGAATGATTAAATATTACTCATCTCTGCAAATGATTAGGGCATCTTGGATGATAATACATAAGATTTTTTTGAGCCAGAATGACAGACTTCAACTACAAACTGATTTGGATCATGGAAAACGTACATGAGATTCTCAATTTCTATGTGTTTGGCTACATAAAGTAAAATTTAAAAAGTAAATAAATTAAATTAAGCGTACTGTTATCACGGCCGGTGGTGTAGTGGTTAGGGTGCTTGGCTCATGATGGAGACCGTTGGGCACGGTCTCCACCACAAGTGTGCCTCTGTCCACCCAGCAATGTAAATGGGTACCAGAAATATACTGGGAAGGTAACTTGTGATGGAGTAGCATCTCATCCAGGAGGAGTTAAACTCCTAGCACAACAGACTTTACCTATTAACACGGCAAGTAATTGTTCAGAGTATGGCATCATGTTCAAATGGAGCTTCATGCGTACTGAATACTACACCAAACTCTGCATTTAGGATTGAAGAAAAATAAATAGTTTTGGTCACTCACATGACTGGGGAATTCCTATCCCTCCTGTCTTTTTGGCAAACATTGGTGGGTTGTTTATTCATAAACATAATCAACCATGGATTTTATTGGACTTGGAAATGAGAACAGTCTGGGGGGTTAAACTAGATTATTCCTTTATTTATATCTCCTCTGAGATTTTTACTGCTCAATGTCTTGCGGCAGAGTCCTAGATGGCTCGCACAATGCTTCTCCGGCAGTCTTGGTCCTCAATAGAGCTTCCCAGCTCTGTTATGTAGATTCCAGTATCATGAGCCACAACGTGTGGGTAGATGAGGCAGCCCCTGTTAGATTGTGTTCAGAGAAGGTATCTTAAAATTAGCTCACCTGTGACATGGTTAGGTGTGCCCTGCAAACTGCACTCGATGTTGTCTCAGCAGGGAGCTCGCTCTAGGCAGAGTGCTTTTGATTGTTTTTAAGAAGTTAGGTGGGACCTCAAGGACAGGCCCTGGACTCTGGAGCAAGTTGGTATAGCAAACACAGAGGCATTTATGAAGGCACAAAGTGAGGTCCAAGTCTCCGAGCCATACAATAGTATAAGTTTGGTGGTACAATTAAAAACATTTAGCTTTAATGGGCTTGGAAGGTTAAAACATAAAATGATGTCCATTTCAATACACTCCTTCCAAGCTTGAGCTTTCTTAGTGAGGAAGTCATTTCCAGAGTCCATGATCCAAGAACCGATCATGTATATCATAATATAACTTTCGGGTGACAAGTATATAGTCTAAAATGGACAGGGTATTAACGACCATGTCTGTTTTGCTTTAAGGAACTGAATACTGGTAGTGGTGCTGATGATGCTGATGAGATGCCAGATGTCCAGGAGACCGTCACTATGATCCCCGGTAGCACATTACTGTGGAGGATAACCCCACGACCTGCACACTCTGATCAGGTAACTTCATCAGGTTCTTTTCCTTTGCCTTGGCCATGATGATGAGATTTTTATTATTTCTAGAACTATGTTCTGTGTGTACACAAGTAATCATGAATTCAGGAAGTCTTTCTTTCTCTTTCTTTCTTTCTTTCTTTCTTTAAAATATGCATTACGTCTAAAGTGCATTTTGCTTGAACGTGACATCAGGAGTATGTGATTTTAAATACTGAGCTGTAGCATATGAAAATATGGTACTTTCCCTAAAGTTTTAAGAGATTGAGGCTTTAATTTGATTATACACTAGCTCTCAACACACATTTTAATACTGTATCCTTTACAATGGTACAATAGATTCTACTGAACAATTTTGGTCCAGTTTCCCCAAATAGACTTACTTGTTATCACTACACCTTTGCAATTCACTGATGTTTCTGTCTCTTGCATTTCGACCCAGATGTATAATTTCACCAGCTTTGCCATGATGCTCAATGAACTGGCACCTGGCATGGAGGGAGTCATAGCACCTACAGACTGCCGTCTGCGACCAGATATAAGAGCAATGGAGAATGGAGATATAGGTAAATCTATATGTCTATTTATCTCACTTCCCACACCACTGGCAAGGAAAGTTGGATTCCTATTTCTCCATTCTTATATTTCAGACACTGCAAGTCAGGAGAAGGAAAGGCTGGAAGAGAAGCAGAGAGCCGCACGGAGGGAACGTGCTAAAAACGAGGAGGATTGGTCCACCAGGTAAAGCCTAATCCCGTTATTAGCGCAAGTATACCCACTTGGAGCACCTTAAACAGAACATATTCAAAATACATATGTTATTTTTTCCAGATGGTTCAATCAGGGCACAAATCCTTATACAGGGACCTCAGACTGGATCTACAAAAGTGGATACTTTGACAGGAAGTACTCCGACTTTCCTGATATCTACTGATTGGCTGGGAATAGAGCAGGAGGCTTGGTATACCTCTGGTCTCTTCATCGCCCGGTCCTTATCGTTATCTATTCACAAAAAGCCTTTTTTTTTTTTTTGTTTTTTTTTTTTTAACTATCAAAATGTGAGGCACAGATGAATGGTTTACTGAACTGAGTAACAAAACTTCTCCTTCCAACATTACAACCAAATCTTTATACTGGAAACCTGGAACTCAATACGACTGAATTCATTTAATTTTCTGAAATGTAGGAATTTTTTTTTTCTCCATGTAATTATGTGCTAAAACAATGGGTAAGGTTGAGTACATGTATAGAGAACAATGCACAAATTGTTGCCCACCTTATCATATATGATGCTTGTTATACTCAGGTGTTTTATGGGTACACAATATTATTGACGGCAGTTCTGCATCAACAGCAATGGAGATTTAATTTTTTTTTTTTTTAAAGCTATTTATGATCAGACAAACGCAGTTATTTTATCCTAACAAATGATAGCGAATATCTTGTCCATAAATGTGACTTCTGTAAGTATAAGCAACACTTTAAGATTTCCTATAAAACAATTGGTGTGTATAGAATAAATTCAGTAGATCTCTATAAATAACACGCCCCATTAAGATCATTCAGACAGTGTCTATTTGTGTCCACTAATACACAGGACTTCACTAAGACTGTATGCTCATTCCTCACATGCATGCTTTATGCCTAGTCAGATATAAAAGCTGCTTAATGACCACATTTACTTTATAACCGAAGCGGTTTTAATGGTATAGAACCAGTTAACATCATCCAACAGCAGAGAAGTCCATTGTATTCTTATACAGAGGTTTTCAGTTGACTATGGTTGCCAAAGTGACTCTCCTTTTGTGGAATCTAAAGCCATAAAACTCATCAGGACTGCATGTGTGTGTTTAGATAGTCTCACACACTTGTGAACAGGCTTCATTTAAAGGAAGTGGGTGCTATATATGTTTTCAGCACTAGATATTAAAGAATGTTTTAACATTCTTTACATCAAAAGGTATAAAGTACTTAACTGCTGCTTAGTAGAGCCTGAACAAAACATTTTTATTACTAATATGTACAGTATATATACTCCTGAAAGACTCAGAAAAGGTAAACTGGAATGGTACACTACCAAACGATCTCACGCATGATACTGTTTTCATCTTATACTGTGCATCTCTCCTTCCTATACGTACCCACAGATGAAATAATCTATGCAAACATCCATCAGACTAAATCGGATCTTGGCAAGATGTGATGTGTCATCCTTCTGCAATCGTAATAAGAATGTTTGGTATATTCTGCTGGAGTCCAACTTTGCAAACAAAGGGCAGGTGGAGCCCACCCCGCGGTCCCATCTGATGACCAGAACTTTATATGTGCAGT
The DNA here is from genome assembly GCA_030014195.1 of Neosilurus mollespiculum. Taxonomy (NCBI): domain Eukaryota; kingdom Metazoa; phylum Chordata; class Actinopteri; order Siluriformes; family Plotosidae; genus Neosilurus; species Neosilurus mollespiculum. The sequence continues at coordinate 25,178,764 of JAQMYF010000003.1, forward strand.
TTTGGTTCTACCCAGCTTATGTCACACACTGTTACTTTTTGCCATGAGAATCATGGGTTTTCTTTCTTTCTTTTTTTTTTTTTTATTTTGTATCTCACACTGGCCCTTTGTAAAGATTGAACTTCACTGAGTGTTTGCTTAGATTTGTGAACCGTTTTAGCCATTTTAGTGAAATTTAGATCCAACTGCATTTGTTTACCAAAGCATGCGTATGTAGCAACTTGTCCATGTTCCATATAGTTGCAGTGTCCTTACCAAAACCTACATGGAAGAAGAGGTTCATTCAGTACATGATGGCAGGTTTCAAAATAACTCATTTGTAAACTTCATATATTATTATATTTTACTGTAATTTAAGGGGAATTTAAGCGATTCTATTTCGTTATATACAGTATATTATATAAATACAATTCTATACAATTCTTATTTGTCAGCCTTAAAGTAAAGTCATAAATGCCACTGATGTTCTATGAAATTCAAAAAGTGTCACAATGTGGAATTTAGAAGGTTAATGTTATGATGAATTTGTGCCAGGGCCCACAGCGTGCAGCTACATCAAGCAGATATTGTCTGTATTGTAAGTGAAGCAGATTGTCACTAAAGCCAACCCTGTATGTTAAAATACGGTCATTTGTACCTTAGATTATTAACATATGTGCTTTCCATTGCATCACGAACAGGATACACACCAAATCACCGATGATGGATTTATAAAGTTGCACACTTAAAAAAAACAAAAAAACAACTTTTCCTATATTTTGTATTGATCATATTAATTGTGACACATAGGTTGTCTAACATTACCTGGTCCTTTAAAACTTTGCATTATTAAATGTAAAATAGTAAACATCATCAAATAAACTTCACTCAATACACCTGTGTATGTTTGCTTTATGGATCACATGCAGATTTTGCAAATATTTTCTCTTTACTGTTGAGAAAAATTCAATAAAAATTATAATAATTAGCAAGTTTGGAAAATGGAAAATCATGAGGGTCTGCTGGTCAAGATACAGTGACCCTTTGGTGAATTCAGTGCACAACAGTTAATCAGGGCCTATTCAATTCAGCAACATCTACTGAGCCTGAGGCGTGGTTTTGTTACCTCCACCTGGAGGCACTAGACACCTGTATTGTAATCATCTGGGTTTTTGTTAGTTTGTTCTGATTGTAAACCATTTCCTGACAGACTAGTGGATTTCAGACAGACATGGTAAATATATTACACTACCTGAGTCCTGGAAATGATTTGTTTTTGGAAGGCTCAACGCTCACAGTAAAGTCAAAGTTGTCCCTATTCTTTAATATGGGGGGAATTGTTGGGTGTTCATAAGATGCTCAGTGGGGGAAGACATTTCAATATGACTGCGAAGCTGTAGTGAAATCTGCAGTCTTTGCCAGAGTTTTTAAGGTAAATCAATGCACATGTCACGATTATCCATTCATGTGCTTGGCTCCCCTGGTTGGGATTCACTGGTCTGATGGACTAAAAGAGATATCTTGTTTGTAATTAACGTCTGTCAGCTCTGGCATGATCCACAATTACATAAGTATTGCTATGAGTATTGATGCACACATTATCCTTCCACCATATCTAAATAGTTACCTGATAACGATATTAAAAGGTGTAGCTTGTGTCAGTGTAGTGTTCTATGGTCCTGAGATGATCAGTGAGAATCGAAGCTGCTTTCGGAGAATCCCAGTACACCCACCTACATTTTAAAATGCAACTTAGTGCAGAGACATATTTATAACAATCTCATCATGTCTCAGCATGAAAT
>JAQMYF010000003.1:25196786-25217807 GCA_030014195.1 Neosilurus mollespiculum
CACACACACACACATATATACATACATACACACATATTGTGAACACCAGTGATTGTACAATTAATGTATGAAGTATTCTTGTTAGTAACAACTGATTCAAATCTTATCTATAGGACTTTTCATGAGAATATTAACTTTTAATTGTATACTTCAAAGGACTTGATTATATTTCCGGATGACTGTGAGTTCAAGAGAGTCAGTCAGTGCACAACAGGTCGTGTCTATGTGCTGAAGTTTAAAGCAGGATCCAAGCGGCTGTTCTTTTGGATGCAGGTGAGTGATCCATGGCTTTGCTGCTTATTTGGCTTTCTCTTTATACTCATTTTTGTGAAGAGGTCGGAAAGCTACATAAATACATACTTCTGTGTTTTTAGGAACCCAAATCGGATAAAGATGATGAATTCTGCAGGAAAGTGAATGAGTACTTGAACAATCCACCTATACCTGGTGCCCTTGGTGGAGGAGGAAGCAGTCATGAGCTGTCTGCCCTGGGCGGTATTTATATATGCACACACACACAAAAAGCTTTCTTACTGATGACGCCGAGACTTTGGAACAGTACGCCTTTAACATGCACTTTGTGCTGTCTGGCTTGAAAGTGCTGTATATAATAAGATATTATTACTAGAAGTTCTCATAGAGAAGTGGCTTGAGGGGCAGTTAATCCAAGGCTATATAGTCCGCTTGTACGCGTTTTGTTTATCTCGCCAGGCCCGTTTATTCCTGCATGGAAAGTGGTGGAGACGATTGTGAGAACTCTGAAAACTGCCACACATGCGCTACCACATAAATCGAGTCGCACATGGAATTCTGGGAGGGCCACCGAGCCCAACCAAAGTGAGCTCAACCTTCCTATAATCGTGCCGCGCATGTGTTGCCATATAAATCGAGTCAGGCAGGAAAGCACAGTTAGTATTGCTGTTCTGCTCGCTTCACAGCAGTAATTATTATTATTATTATTCCAGGGCCAGGATTGGCAACCTCTGACCTAGAGCATGACTATTTGAGCATGCTAATGATCTGGGCCTTTTACATTTGACTCTTAAATGTATTTTTACCAGCTAATTAAAAAAATTATTTCATATAGATATTTTTTGCTACATCACACTTGGCTGATGACGAAGCCATAAAATGATTTTTATGTATTAATTAGCATGTAGCATAACTAGGAAATAATTTGACTTCACTACTTTTATTTAATTCCAACAAGTAAAAATGCAGAATATGTGTGCAAAAATGGAGTGATATGTACAATCGTGAAATGTATGTGAGAATGTATGCTGCGTTTGAATAGGAAAATGCATCTGTATGGTTGTTGTTATTGTGCTTTCATGCATCATGCTGCTACTGACTTTTTGCACTCTGCCCACCCACCCCACTTTCCTTTAAAATGCTTGTTAAATCAACTGATGTCTCTTCTAAAAGGTGAAGGTGGCCTGCAGAGTCTTCTGGGTAATATGAGTCATAATCAGTTGATGCAGCTGATTGGACCAACTGGACTTGGTGGACTTGGTAAGTCATTGTATACATCCTAAATATGTTCAGAGAGGTCTGGTGTGAACAACATTTGAATGTGTATGTAGAGATATTAAAAGCCTAGCATACTGCAGTACAGATCTTGCTTTCGTGACTGAAACAAAAGGTCTTTTTGTTTTCTGTGCTAGGGGGTCTGGGGGCTTTAGCTGGACCAGGACTTGCCAGCCTGCTGGGAGGTAGTGCTCCAGCAACTAGCAGTTCATCTTCCAGGTAAAACTTGAATGTAATTGAGCCCTTGGTGTGTCTTATTCAGTTCATCACAATGCAAATTATTTATTAGCTACTATGAATTATTCAGTGACTATAAATAAACTATGATAATTAATAAATGAATTAATGAAACTAATTAGAAAGATTTCTGATTGAAGAATGTGAGACCTGAGGGTTCAGAGATGTTCATTACATTGCATTACAGGCATGATTAAGAGATGAACCAAATCTCTTAATCTCTCTTAATCTCCTACTGATAAGCTTTATTGTAAATAAAAATGTACTTGTATAAACATGTCTCTCTAAAATTCCAGTATACACTTCGGCATCAATGGAACCTTCACATACATGTGCAACTCACCCATGCCATGAGCACTGATGCAGACCTACCATCACAGATACTGGCTTTCGCACCTTTGGCTGATAACAATCTGGATGGCCGTGTTTGTTTAGGGCACTATAAACACGGCATCTGCTTTCCCGAAAGCAAACTGAAATTTGGATTGATCTGATTATAGCACATGTTTCCTCCCATTTTCGTCCATATGAGATGAGCTGCAGCCCGGAGAGCTCTGTGGCTTTTCTGCATAGAACTGATCTATGGCTTCCTCCTTGCCATAACACAGTTTCAGGTTGCATTTCTGGATGTTAAGTTAACTGTGTTAAGTGACAATGGTTTGCGAAGTACTTCCTAGCCCACATGGCTATATTTGTCACAGCAGCATGATGGTTTCTCAGGCACTGCTGCCTGGGGGCTTGAAGGTCTCATTGTTTTCATGTAAACTCTGGTAGCTTAAGTATTGTGCTATTTCATATAGTTAAATCAATTAAAGTTAAATTTTCTCTTTTCTCCAAGCTCTCGTAGTCAGTCTACGGCTGTCACTCCTTCCTCCACTTCAGCAACAACCCGCCTCAGCTCTTCTCAAGTTCCGACCACTCCAACTACTCCGTCCGCAGCCACTGGAGCTTCACCTGTGACTACACCTACAACTCCTGCAGCCCCTGCACCCTCTGCCGGGGCTACTAGCCCCACCCAGCCCATCCAGCTCAGTGACCTGCAGAATATCCTGGCAACTATGAATGTTCCCACAGCTGGGCAAGGAGGTGAGGGTTGAATAAGCAACCTCAATCCTTCTGAGTTTAGAAAAAGAAATTGGTAGTTTGTGTATGAGCCCTCACATTGAGAATACTGACTAAATAATAATAATAATAATAATAAAAAAAAAAAAAAAACAGCTGAGATGCTCTCTGCTGGGTCCAAGAGTATTTCTGGGCTAGAAAAAAAGCAAATGAAAGCTACAGCCATCATAAATCTTGTATTCATCTCATCTTTAAACAGTTGATCTTGCCAGTGTTTTAACACCAGAGGTCATGGCACCAATCCTGGCGAATGCAGAGGTACAGCAGCGGCTAATTCCCTTCCTCCCATCTGGAGAGTCTCTTCCTCAGAGCACAGACGAGCTCCATAACACACTCACCTCACCACAGTTTCAGCAGGTCAGACTAGTACATAGGTCATGTGTTTCCATTGCAGAGATGTTTTCACAGGCTACCTTTTTAGTATGCAGACAGATAGATAATGCTGATATTACTTAGAGACCTGAAGCTGTGTTTGGATTTAGGAAGATGTAGTGTAGGATGAGTGTCTGCTTCAACTTTTGGACACACTGATGTCTTTATAAAGAATTATGTATTGCTTTTATTATTAAAACAGTAGTTTCTGTTTGTAAACAAGGCACATAATAAAGACTTGCGTTTAGTTTCCTGCTAGATCTGTAAGTTTTTTCCTTGTAATCAAGTAATCAATCCCGGTTTGGTAAGCTGTAAGCAAGTTAGTTTATGCAACAATGTTACAATTCATGTTTTTGAAACACAATTTAAAATATATATTATATAAACGTGCCTTTTGCATAAAAGTATTGTGTAGTAGCAGTGATGTTTTATCAAGAGCCGACTGTTGGGCAGAGAGGAGTCGGGTAGATACAGCAGGTCATACATGAGTCTCACCAGTGAGTAATCACTGGTAGACTGGCTGGTTGTGCCTGTCTCCTCACCCCACAGACGACGCTCGTTTATGCCCGTACTACCATTTGTTATTAAAGTGCTTATAAAAGGTTTGAACTAAATAAAAAAAAAATGCAGTTTATTTCCCTTGTTTTTCATATGAAGAGATGTTTTCCTCATTTTCTCTTTCCATGTAGGCTATGAGTTTGTTTAGCAGTGCTCTAGCATCAGGACAGTTAGGACCCTTGATGAATCAGTTCGGGTTGCCCTCAGAAGCTGTTGATGCAGCCAATAAAGGAGGCAAGAATGCTTTACTTATATTCTGCACAGACCTCAAATCCTCCCACTCAAATCCCTTAAACAGAGTACTGTGTTGACTTTTACATTGACTAAATGTTTGTGTTACAGATGTCGAAGCATTTGCTAAGGCCATGGAAGGTGAAGCTAAAACTGATCAAGAAGGAAAGCCTAAGGACAAAAAAGATGATGAGGAAGACATGAGCCTTGATTAGTTCAACCTTGATTTTTGTGTGTAATTTACTTTAACTTGTCTTTTCTTAGATTTAGCTGCATAATCATGACAGCTGTCTATCCTAATAAATTTAGAAAATCTCTTTAATCAATTCCGGCATGAAATAAATAATCAAAGGAAGGTATAAAACCACTCATGTTGCTGTCTCTTTTTTACCCCAACTTCAGTGCCAGAAGAGAGAGATGAGATGGCTGATATTTAATAAGTTGCCCACACCCATGGAAGCAGTTAAAATATATATAAATGGCATCCATACAGCAAACAGTTTGGAATTATGTAGAAATCAAACTACCACTTCATATCATTCAAAAAAGGTGTGGCAAAAAGATTTAATACACAAAATACAGACATGTGCTCGGGTTTTCTGTTCGTGCAAGATCTCACAGTGTACTATACAGTGTCAGACCAGAGGACACCCACCACTCGTCGAATGTTGGACTGTCTGGGGTGTTCTACTGTTTATAAAGCTGGTGATTACAGATTGTGGAGTCAGAAATGTATACACAGGATAGATGATCAATGGCACAGCAGCAAAGTGATCAGTGTAATGAACAAGGCACTTCATGCTGCAATAAAAAAAGGTTTACTCAAAAAAGAAATAGCTATTTCTAAATGATTTAACAAGAGTTTAAAAGCTTTTGTTAACAATCTCACACAAATGGTGCGGAGTTCACAAATAAGTTCATATCAGAAACTTTCCCTGAGAGAAAAAAAGGACATACATCCAAGTACGTTTTTGACAGCTGTATACCTCAAAATACAACTGAACTTTATATTATTAATTCAGAGATAAATACATTGTCTGGCCAAAGGCAAGTCACTATTTGGATTTAACTAAGCAAATACTCAAGGACCTTTGATTGGCTAATTACTGCAGAGATAAATTTGTTTCGGCTGGAAACAACTCTTTTTCCTAACTGCTACAGTGAGTAGCTTCTAACAGGCAGATGATTCTTATGGTCATATGGAAAAAATGTTTTCCATAATCTTGATTGGGTAATTGCTGCATTTAATGTTTCACCTGTTACCACTTCTTATATACCTACCTGATCACCAGACCATTGCAGGGTAATACTTAGTTTGGAACCGCCAACCCTGGGAGGAAACCCATGGAAACATGGGGAGAATATGCAAGCTCCACGACTACTGAGGATTCTAAATGACTGAAATTGGGTTAAGAGACAGCAAATGTGTACCATAATCCAAGCTTAAGGCGATCCAAAGAAATACTAAAGTGTGCAAGTCTGTTTGGCCAGGCAGTGTATACAGAAAAATAAATTTTAGTAGTCAGTGTTTGAAGCTGACTGCTGTGGACTGTTAGGCTTTAAGTTTTGCCTCCGTTCCAGATAAAATGTATACAGTAAATGTATAGCATACAGTACACATTACATCAGAATACAGTGCAAACAAATCTGATCGGATTACCTGTTACTTAATCGACTGAGACTCTAAACAACATTTATCTGTTGCCATACAGTCTTTAAACTAACCACCAAAGCTCTATCAGTCAGTGGTCATCATGTACACACACAGCACAGCACATCCACACAAAGCTTTATAGCATGCACTTTGTACTTGTTTCCAAAACGACACACACTTCATGTTTCTATTTCAGACTCCTTTGTGCAATGCATTAATATAAATAATGACTTCTAATCTCATTTCAACCAAATAATTACAGGCTGGTCTGATTAAATTGGCACTCGTATCTAAAGCGACAGAATATTTCAACATTAAAAACAAGTACACTACTCACAATGTTTTCACTGCACATTTGACTGACACAAGGAAAAGAGACGAAACCATATAGCTAGGGAGTGTATGGAATATCTGATAAGGATGGCACAAATAACGCGCCTGGAAAAATGTCACCTCTAACATAGAGTTGTTTTCAGAATGCTTGAGAACATTACAGACAAAATACACAGTACTTTGAGTTAAGAAAAACACAGTCAGTCTCTATACATAGTGAGAGAATTGATAAATATACAGGCGTACTGATAAATAAAATATTAAAGAAAAGTGACGTTAAAATGTCTTAAGTAAAAACCACTTCAGGAAAAAAAAAAAAGTTACGAGTAATAAATGTCCGGTTCCATAATTAAACAGCACACCAACCATGAGGGTTGTACTACATGGAAGACTGAAAATGCTTCTGGACAACAGCACAACTGAATAGACTACAATCTGTAGACTCCAATGTTTACTCCGTTTGTTTTGCTGCTGGAGGATCTCAAATTCTACACCTGCTGCACCAACCTGCGGTAGTGTGGCATGACCTTACTGTCCGGGAGGTAGAGAGCCATTTCCAGTGCAACCAGAACAGAGAACTCCAGGGGAATGAACTCCCGATGACTTATTCGAAAACGCTCCTCCAGCTTCTGCTCACCAACAGCAGCACAGAAAGAAAGAAGGAACAAACAAAATACCCAAATTACTAAAACCTTTATATTTCACTGTATACAATAAACACATGATGTATATACACATCATGGCGAGGTGAATAATAAACTAAAAAAAAAAAAAAAAAAAATTAAGCAAAAATTAAATGAATTTCTTACTTGAGGAATCTGGATACTTATTAAGCACCGGAATACTTCTCTACATTTTCTGTAGTTAAGGGCTCAATGCCATATGCTGAAAGTCACTCAAAAGTGGACAATTGCAGCTTCTTTGCAGCTAAAAGCTCAAATCATGTGATAAATATGACTTAATCGTATTATAATCGTTTTCTCAAAATCACAAATTTGTGACTTAGCAGATTATGGCACTGAGCTCTTCAATTATACACTTAAAACATTTCGCAATAAACAATAAAAAATATAAATTGATTGACAATATTAATTCAGATTACTATCCCCCCCCCCCCCCACGAATTTTTTGGTTTGTTTTTATATATTATGCTCCTTTGAAAGGTCTGTTACTATAATACGCAATCTCCTTTAAACATATATGAACAGCAAGGCCTACACAATATTAAATATTTTCTGCATGTTTCATGATTTAGGACTACAATTACCATTACAGTTATAAGATGACTGGTGGAGCAAACACACACATTCACTGACCTTTTGCATGGCACCAACTGGCATATATAATGTCAGATCCTTTTTGTTGCATAATAGTGCCTAACGTTACATTACCTGAATGACATGTTTATGCTTGTACTACTAACAACATTACTACTGTCATGATAGTTACTATGTCATTAGTGGAGATAATCGAATTTAAAAACTTACCTCTTCCGAGTCTTCCGACACACGCATTAAAGACAAAGTTTAACTTCTAATTATCTAATTAGAAATTACTGCTTGTATATCCTTTTATATTATAGAATACCTTTGTACTCTATTATATATACACCCTTTATATTATATACCTTATATTATATATACACACCCTTTATATAATATATGTATTATATTACATTTTATTTCACTTGGCTGCTGTAAATTGCACTGACTCAAATACAGCTGGATTTTTTTTTGTGTGCGCACATGTCTTTATTTCTTTCTGCAAAGCAACAAAACATGAATATTTTGAAGGTGGGGGGTGCATGTGTACGCTTGTGTGTGATTCTTATCTATAACCACTGTATGAAGGAGCTTGCAGCTGTGGTGCAAGACTGTATTTTTCTGAACTACTTGGTCATGCAAAGTCACGGGCAGCATCACACACCCGGAGAAAAGCGCTATCCGGCTTGTTGGTATGCATGAGCTCAAAAGATGCCCCTAATTTAGTGACACTTAACAGGGAAGAGAACCCAAGTCATCTCTCGTATCCCAGTGAGCTACAGATTGCTGAGGCATCACCCTGGATTTGAACAGCGAATGATAGAGGTGGGGGTTATTTTCTGGGTTTGAAAACCATTTTATTTTTAACTCATTACAGTATGCCATCATGTCCCATGATCTGTGAACTCCAGCAAATCAATCCAAACAAGATAGCAATTACAGCCTGCTGTCACTCTAACTGTATGTTGAGTAATATGATAATGATGATCATAAGTCTAACAGACTGTAAGGAGAGATGTGTGAATATAATCTAATAAATTAAGTGATCCTGGAGCAGGAACATGTAAATAAGGGTGAAGTAAATAAACAGAGGAATGTGTAAATGCAGGTGTGACCTATTAACAATTAAAAATACAAGTAAATGAAAAGGATTAATATTCAACCAGAAAGAGCCAGTATTCAACACCACTTACATCTATAAGCTGTTTGACCTCCAATTTCCTGAGGTCACTGCTGATCTTGGCTGCCAGCAGCACACACACTGCAGATATGAGTTTTCTGTTGGGCTTGTTCAGTCGACCCTGCAGAACCAGCTTCTCGAAGTACACATAAGCCATCGCTATGGTAACTGGCTGTAGACCACACTCCTCGCTCACCGCACGCATGTCTCTTTTCAAGCTGAACGTCAGGAAACAGTCAACCACAAGTGACAGAGGTGTGAGGAGTGTGACTTAAATACTCCAAAACAATCCTCTTGCATTAGGTAAGACTTTCTCTAGCCAGCTTGCTTTTACTAATCAATTAATTTGATCAGCTCCACAATAATTGGCACTCAATCCTCTTCCTTGTATTACCGTACATATTTTATATGAAAATAAGACGGATTCATAATTTAACTGGATTTTTTCGACGGGAGCAACAATCTCTAGTGATGCAACCACCATGGAAACAGGAAATAATCAGCAATTCAATTCTGAGTGTAATTTAAAAATATCTACTTTTATTCATATTCACTTTTTCCTAAATAAAAAATAAATAAACAAAAAGGCGACATGGTGCGCAACTCCTAGCTCCAAGACCCTTAATTTGAGCAGTTTACATTCACATTTATGGTATTTAGCATATTATTATAGCATATATTTATATTTAAATGTGTTTTTTTGGGGGGGCTGGGCAGGATATGTATGTATGTATATAAATATAAAATTTGCAACACCTCTCAATTTTTCTGAAAAATTTGTATTTTCAGTATTTTTGTTGATTAGCCTCAATATACTTGTTGAAATGATTGTTTTGATTCTCATTGCCTTCAATAGCATTAGTCAATACAGTTTCACCAAAAAAATGATAGAAGAGTAATTTTTTTTACTTCTTTTTATTGGGAGCCCTTTTAGACAGAAGTGGTGGAGTATAACTTCACTGCGTGTGTGTGTGTGTCTATATATATATATATATATATATATATATATATATATATATATATATACACACATTTGTATACATATACAAACATACACACACACACACCCCTGAGCAATTCAGAGTTAAAGGCCTCGCTTAAGGGCCCAACAGTGGCAGCTTGGTGGTACTGGGGCTTGATCTGAGCCTGAACTGGGGCTACATCAGTAACCCAGAGCCTTAACCACTGAGCCACCACTGATCCAGTCTACTGCCTGCAAAGATTGTCTGGGTTTATCAGGGGTTCTTGGGTTTCCTCCCACCTCCCAAAAAACTTGCCAGTTGGTGGACTAACCATTTTAATTGCACTGAAGTGTGACTGAGTTTGCAAATGTGTGTAGGTGCCCTACAATGGACTGGAATCCCATTCAGGATATATTCCTGCCTCGCACGGAGTGTTCTAAGGATAAGCTTCAAATTCACGGCAACACTGACTAGGAATCGGGGCTTACTGAAGGGGACTGAATGAAAGGGTAAGAAGTAAGCCTAGCTATTGTATATGATCATGTCTGAACATGAGTGCCAATAATTCTGGAGCTTATTAAATTTTCTTTACTTAAATAGGGGCACATTTAAGCCACAGCTATACAATACACTCTCTCAAGCGTACCTTCTAATCTTGCTCAGTGTCAGTTTAATATGGGGAAACTTCTCCTTGAATGTCTCATTCATGTCCTTCTTCAGGTCAGATGGTTTGACATATTCAATAACAGTTGTCTAAGGGAGACAAAAATGTTTCTTAAAGTTTTATATCATACAGCCTTTATAATCAATGAGCTACAAAAATACACTCAGTAGCTGTTAGTGGATAGTCTGATTTACAATGTTTACAGAGACCAATAACGCACCGCTACCGAGTGTAGCAGTCGCTGCAATCAGGTTTATAACACATGCTTGTGTAGCTAAGCCTTTTAGCTAATTTCAGCATCACATGACCTGCTAATGAAGTCATATGGGACCCTAATATATGGCTACTAGTATAAGATATTACTGTGCCTTCTGTAATCATTAATTATACATGCTTGTAATAAGGTAATGTGCTTTTAAGACATCATTGATATTCTGTGCTCACCACATAAGAGCCAAAGATTAAGACCCTCTTGTGCTTCCCACATGGCCACTGTGGGTCACTTAACAGGTTGGGGTTGTAATCTGACAACTCGTCTGCACCTGCTGAACATACAGTTATGTCAGATAAATCTTTATCACTACTGTGAAGGTGGTTATTGTATTGTTTCAGCGTCTCAGGAACACACCAGCTTCTTGTCCGACGGTGCTACAGAAACGCTGGTGACAGAAAGTCTTCTGGCTGTTTATCCAGTTTCTGGACATTGGTGTCTGAACACTGCTGGTATCCAGAGGGGCATTGTTTTTCTGCCTGACCAGGGCATTGGTAGGAAGTAGAAAGCGTGCATAAGATACTGTCTGCAGCACAAAAACAAACACACAAGGAACCATGTGTGAACATGTCAGAAATGTTGCATCTCTGCCTTTGGACTTTTAATTTAACTTGAAATCATTTGTTGAATAGTCAAATCCTAATTGATCGAGCACTTCTATATGCTATAGAGTGAAAAGTACTCATCTCTTTCACTGTGATGGTTTGTTTTGCTGTTTTTTGGGGTTCTGACCCAACAAATTTTAAAGCAAATTAAGCAAAATAGAACCACCTACTTAATCTGAATATAAATAAATTCAGGATCATAAACCTCGAACACTGTACATGAACAAATACATATAAAATCCATCATTTATAGCAGACATGAAACAGTTTGTCAGTCACTTGGATCAGGTGGTGTCATTACCATCAAGCTTTGAAATGGAAATACACACAAACATCTCTTTTTAGTTTGTTTTTCTTGTGCTTCCGCATGGTAACAAGTTAGGCTAGAAGGGAGTCTTGCCACCTAACCGCATATGATGGCTTCCTCATTGCCAGTAGTGTTGCACAAAAAAAAAAACGCCTACTTCCTGAAAATAAAAATAAAAAATAACTTTTTAACCCTCAAATAGTTTCATTACACATTTTGTTGCTTTTTGTGGATTAAACCTGGAATAACAAAAGAACCAGCCAGGCATGGTAGGTTCTAGCTCAGAGCGCACAAAGTTTACCTGACTGAGTCTGTCAGGGTTAAAATATGTTTAAAAAATAATAATTTAAAAAGTTTTAAATGGAATATTTTATATTCTAAAACAATTATGCTCCTTAGACTCGGTGCATGTTGCTGAATTGAATAGTCCCCGAGACTGAGCAACATTAATCTTGCCTTTTTCGTATTAAGTAAATAATAAACAAAACACTATATACCAACCACTTTCTTTATAAACTAAAATCAGCTGGGTAAAAATAAATAAATAATAAAAAGATAAAAACAAGTCATCATTGACGATAACAATGTTGTAAACAGATTGGAACTCCCACTTTTTTTTCTTCAAAAAAATTTATTTAAATGAAATTTAGACTACAGTTAGGATTTCATGATTTTCAGAAAGCAAGCAGTAAGAATCACACACTCAAAAGATGCATAAACATTGTTCCAGTGTGTTTACTTTCTGAAATCCGGGGATCCAAAATCAAATCTTTTCTTACCTTCCCCAAAGCCCCCAGTTCCACACCCTCCAAAACGGGAACTGCATCGGCCGTTCCTCCTGATGGGTTCCTCGCTCTCTGGGCGTCCACGCTGGATTAGAGGAACATCTATTTAGTCATCATTAGTCGACATCACCATTACATAGCATAGTGTGCAGTCCAGAGCTGACACAGAGAGTTACTAAATAAGGCACTGCTCTCCTCGTCGGAAATAAGATTCACGCTCAGGGCTCTACTCATGCCGACAACCCGCTCAGAAGGCTCCATTATTAAAAAAATGTATAAAAATAAATAAATGCAAAAGCATTTTATATACGGTACTAGAGAATCTAAAGTCCTTGCGGGTCTTTGGAAATGCACACTTCTCTTTACAGATACAAAAAGGTGCTGTACGTCTTGGATTTATTATTTCTCGTGTAAATGATGAGAATGGGGAATGTATGAAAGGTGGACAAATACATGAAAATTATTTAAATGGGAGGGGGAAAATAAATAAATAAATGAAAGAAAAGGAGGAATTACACACAGAAAAGTTAGTTGCTTCCAGGAATCAGTTTACACCTGCACTGATAATCACGTGGAGCTTATTATAGAAACCATAAAACCCTGAGATGTCAGGGTCAATATCCGATTTACCCAGTTGGAGACACGGCTTTAAGAAATATCTTGTTATATAGTACGTTCCGCTGAAATTTGAAACTCTAAAAAACATTAAGAATGTCCTGGAGGGAATACTGACTGGTTGATCCCTGCAGCAGAAAGTGTTTTGTAGTTGTGTGCAGTTCAGTACCTGATGTGAAAACTCTCTCCATAGGGCAGTACTGAGAAAGCAGCACACAGAGACCGTTTGGCACAGATGACAACAATCCTGTAGGACACACACAACAAATACGCCAATAATGTAGCATCAGGCAGCTAACAGACACAAATCTTAATCAATCTGTGACTACTACTACTACTACTATTACTACTACTCCAGCACTGCTCATAATGTTTTGCTATTTAGTGTCGTGTTTGAGTGTACTTATCATGACAGGCCAGTTTAAACAGGGATTATTAAAAATATCACATAAATGTAGTTATTTAAACTGAACCAACCCAACCTCCAACAGACGCTCCCAGAACACTTATGGGATAATGCCAGTCAACCCCCAGAAAGGCAAAAAAAAAAAAAAAAAAAAAGGAATTGTGGCTGTGTGAGACGAAGGCTTTAGAAATAAAACAATAGTGTGTGCTTTCATAAGAAAATAGTTTGTGATAGAGTGGTGTGTTACCCTATAACACCCATGTCCCAAAGTGTTTTTTCTTCTCACAACACATCAATTTTACAATGCTATATGCTTACAATGCCATACAAGTCTTTGTATTATTTAAGAGTAGCATATTAGATTAGGAGTTTAATTTTTTATGTCATGCTGGCCAGCATTATGGGTTATATTCAAGGAAGGAGCAAGGTTCGAAAGTAAAATAAAATGCAATAAAAATAAAAAAATAAAAAAAAAACCCTTACTGAGCAAGTTATACATTCATAGGAGTGGTTTTAAATTAATTTGGGATACAAATTCAAGAATTGGTTTTGGTAACAACCACCACATACTTTTGAACTGCCTTGCCTTCAGCACAACTGTCAAAAGTTTACTGATTCGACCAATCACAATCAAGAATTCAGTGGGACGGTGGTATTAGAGCTTTTGATTTGAGCTCCTGGTTAACACAGTTGTTGACAGGATACGCATCTTTAAAAATAATGTGTTTCAGTTGCTTCCTGGAGGGGTGCGCATATTCTGTTTGGTAAGAACTTTTTATTAGCAAGTTAAATAAATCATGTTAAACAACAGCCCAGACATTATTAATGGACTTCATTGGTAAGAAGCTCATATGTTTGAGCAGAATTACACTAGAATCCAATTTAAGCTCAACCACTTCAATCTCCAGGCAACAAGAACACGAAAGTGGGGCAGTTGCCTTCCTGTTAGGCTTGCTAATGAATTTATGATTCATCCAGAAGTGTACAGTACTAATTGTATTTTATGTACCTGCCTACTCCTTGTTAAAGTAAAGAAACCTGAATCACAGCAGAGAGTCATACAGTCTTCTTTTGGTCAGTTCCACCCTACTGCCCACTCTCGAACACTTGCTGACTCACCTGCTGCCTTACGTTTTAAGCCAATCTTTGCATATCAATAAGTCCATGAAGAAATGCCAGTTTAAGAAATCTGGCATAAAGTGCAGGGTCAAGCTATCGTCTAAAATATTCAAACACATTTAGAGGTGTGAGTGCATGAGAGGTTTGCTAAAAAAAATAAAAAACAAAGAAACTAGTTCCAGCAGACACAGTATTGAAGCACTGTGTGATTTGATAGTGTACAGTTGTGCATGACTCATAATCACACTATTCGGTGTTCCCCAGATGGCTTTCTTTTTTGGGTCTGGTTCCTCTGCACTGGCTTCTCTCATCATCTCAGAGAGTTTTTCCTGGTCACAATCGGCTATTGCATGCTAAATAGGTACAAATGTAAATATATATATCTGAATTTCTGTAAATTTGAAATAAGAATGGCACAGTGGGGTAGTGGTTAGCACATCTGCCTCACAGCAAGATGATCCTGGTTTCAAGTCGCAGGCTTGACAAGGGCATGAATGGTTGCGTGTCGGCCCTGCAATGGACTGGCAAGTGTTGTGGGTGTACCCTGCCTTCACTCAGAGTCGGCTGAGATAGGCTCCAGGCCCCCTGCTACCCTAGTAGGATTAAGCACTCAGTGTGTTTGTTTGCGTCTGTTCCCATGTGGTATATACTACAACAATTATGCACCCCAGGAACAGTATATGTCGCTGAATACTGCCCTCGATATTCTGACTATTCAGAGACTTCCATTCCGCCTTCTGTGGATAATTGTCAACCTACACACTAGGTACAAAACTTGAGTCAAGTAAAAACTGAAAAATTTAACATTTTGTTTTAGTTTGCTTTTATTGTGTTTCTGTGCAGTCTATACAAAAAAAAAAAAGGTTTTGGTCAAGGTCGGTAGATAATCACTAAATAGTCCCCACAGTGATCTGTCCCGGGGACTTTTTAGTGATCTCCACCTCACCTTAAGCAAATTATGTTTTTTTTTTTTTTTTTTTTTTTTTTTTTTTTTAAACTTCAATAGAGAAAAAGAGGGAGGCTGATAAAACGATGATTAAACCCGCCATAAGGTGATATGAACAAAGTAGTTTTGCGGCTGTTTCACAACATTAAATGTAACTATAACTGGATAAAGATCTATGACGTCATTTATTATTAGATTAAAAATCTTAATTGTTATTAAATTACGATGGCATTAGAAAAAAAAAAAAGTTACACAAAAATTCACTGACCTGCATCACATCACATTACTGTTGATCATTTTTCATACATAAGAGCAAAACACATCAAATCTCACGATTTCGAGTCTCAGACTAAGTAGCTGGGGAAAGTGTTTTCACTGTCAGGTTACTAAGAGGTCCGTCTGAACAATAGTAAAGCAGCAGCACATCAGCAGTTTGAGACAGTGTGAGCTGGGTGACGTTGAAGGATACATTAGACTATAACTAAAGAGATAAATAACAATCAGAGGGATGAGACTCCAAAACTAAACTACAGAGTCCGACCAGATCAGAAAATGATAAAAGCAAAAAAATGATACTGTAAATTAATGAAAGGTGGTATATAGACAAGATTTGGAGACCTGACAGCAGAGAGAGAGAGAGAGAGAGAGAGAGAGAGAGAGAGAGAGAGAGAGAGAGAGAGAGAAGGAAAGAAGCTTCAGAATGTTCCAGTTTTGGAAAATTTGGAGTTGATGATTGTGGAATGAGAAAGATAAATATAGGGTTAGTAGTTCGGTATGCAGTGTAGCAAGTTAATATTGTTTTCACCATGAGGTTTTATTTTGAGAAGACTTCACTCCCCTCATATGTATAAAAAATGTATCCCTGAATTCTTATGATGGGATTTCATCATTTTCATACAAGGAAAAAAAAATAAATAAAAAAAATAAAAAAAGGATGAATGCAAATACAGCCTTGCTCATTCCTGATACAATCCTCTCTTCAGTGCTGTCTCACACACTCGCACTCACCTGCTGCCTCGAGTGTCATACTGCCGCATGTTCTTGATGAAGTGCACCTTCTTATAAACCACAGGCCCAGGAGGCCCTGAATGATTTGTTCTGCAAGCAAACAGTAACGATAATTCAGTTAGTTTACATACTTAAGTTAAGTCATTATTATCTTAAGAAAGTTCACTGCAAGCGGGTTAAACCTTAAAATAGCCACTTTCACCTGTCCTGAGTAACAGTTAGTTCTTAACTTCTACTCTTACTAAGCAAACTCATATCTTTCTAGTTTATTATTTTTAAATCTACTTGGAATTGTTAAACTAGATCAATGTCATACAGAACTTCTGATCCAGCGGTTGTTTCTTACAAAAACCTAAAGGCAGCACGAACACTACTGATTTTTTCATGCACAGGTCATGTGACTCCTTTACAGGTTAAAGAACAAGGCTTGTATTTACAAACTTAATTGCTGACATTACCATAAACAAAAGATGAACCCCTTGAACCAAGAGCAATTCGTGGTCGCAATGAGATGCCTTGTTACACATCATCCAAGACCATCCATGCATCCATCCATACACACACACACACACACACATATATATATATATATATATATATAACCAATCTCCAATCCTGATTCAGTTCCCCAGAGCCTCAGAGTTGACTCAGTATTTATGTTCCTGCTAAGTTATGCAAAACACCAGCAGCATGACAAGGTGTGCCTTCAGTCTCGTAGTATCTTGTGTTCTTGTCTGTGTTGTCACTTCACATTCCTGACACGACAGACACATATTTACACTGACAGATATCCATAACCAGAGTGCATAACAGAAGTGCTTTGTAACCTCCGTCAGAAAAATTGACGTACTATCGACGTGCTAGTACAATTAATTCAGAGGTAAAGAACACTGCCAGGCTAGGTGGTTCCTGTTGTTTCACAGAAGTTATTTAGATGAAAATGTTTGAAGTCAGTATTGGTATTGACACTACTGTAACTGCAAACTGCTATTAGTAGTAGTTCACCTACTCAGAGCGCTCATTTAAAAACCAACCAATCAATCAAAATAAAGATAAGGAATAAGTTATCTGTTGCCAGTATTGTAGTCCAATATTCTTCTTGGGGAGAACATACACACCCTACACAGAAATGCCTGAGCCGGGTATCGAACCCAGGACCTTCTTAATGTGAGGCGTATATTGACTTTTATAAAAATACCGGGGCGGTGGTGGCGGTAAGGTGCTGGATTACTGATCCCAAGGTCGGGGGTTCAAGCCCCACTATAAACGGGTTGTCACTGCTGTCCCCCCAGTGCAGCTAACTGGGTTATCAAATGCAGGCCATGTCTCTCACTGTCTATGGTGGGAGGCATGTAAAAGAACCATTGCTGAATTTCGTAAAGAGTCACCCGCACAGCCTTCAGCGTGTTTCTGCCCTGCGAGATGTCCAGTGTACCCCGCCCTCGCCCTGTGATGGGCACCAGCCGCCCCGCGACCCTAACTAGAATTAAGCGCTTCAGAAAACGAATGAATGATCGAAGGAGTATTTATTATTTGTTCCTCCTGATGGAAGTGTCTGGACTCCAAATTGAAAATGAAACTCCTGTGAAACCCGGGAGATGACATCTCTACCTGTTAGACAGAGGTTTCTGAATCAGTTAGGAAGTTGTGTTTGTTTGAATGATGTAATCCCACTTATTTAGGGAAGTCTGGAAGAAAGTATACGGCCTTGATTTTTTATTTTTATAACAAAAAAAGCACTTATAGGCAGTGACTGATGACTCCGGGGTGGATGATTTCAAGCCTCATTCAGATACTATAATAATAATAATAATAATAATAATAGTAATAATAATAATAATAATAATAATAATAATAATACAAATAAAAAATAATAATTAAAATAATGATGATAATAATAATAATAATAATAATACCAAAAAAATAATAATAATAAAAATAATGATAATAATAATAATAAATTGTGTTAACCCGCTCTGTGTTTGTGTCTGTGAGATGTTCCAGTTACACTCACCGCTGACGGAGATCCAGAGCTCCGGGATTAGCACCTGACACCACGGCCGGAGATTTAGCGATGACCGGGTTCGGGGTTTGAGCTCCGGAGGTCGGAGAAAGAGGGAAACCTCCAGATGACAAAGGGTCTATTCCACACTCCGGGGAGTCCTCACTGCTGTTCTCCCCTGCTATCGCTGTCGAGGGGAGCGGAGCCGGGGGACAGCTCGCGTTGTTAGTCCTCGGTAAAGCAGTTCCACTGAACGGTGACAGCTGGCTGAAAGTCCCGCAGCTGCTCGCCGTCGACACCGGGAGAGAAACCGCCGGCGGTCCGACCTCAGCGCTTTGGTTCCAGTCTCCTCGCAGGCCGTTACCGAGAGCGTAGACGGGCCGTCCATCTAGAGAGATGTTATTCAAAAACAGTAAGGCTGCTTGTCTCCGGCGTGAATCTTTACTTTTCCGTGTATTTTCTTTGTGTGGCTTCGCCGCGGTGCCGCCGTGAGGACCACAAGCAACCGCCGCCATTCTACTGAGCGCCGACTGCAGCGCACGCGCACTTGCATACGGGAGCCGATTTAGTCAGGAAGAACCACAAGCTCCGCCCACTGAAATCTAAGTGGATGACCTCGCTACAATCGTGTAAATACATTGTCAAACAACCAATCAGCTTCGAAAACGCCTGGTCTTGAATTTGCATCAGCGGTGTGATTATTTATGGATTTGTTGCATGGGGACGTCACAAGCGTCGGGTTCAGCGAGCAAAAGAAACAAATCGCTGCTCTGATCAAGAAGTCACACATGAATTCAGTTCATTAATTCATATGCCATACCTAGCAATAAATAAATAAATACAAATACCTATTAGAGATTAGTAAGTAGCCAATTAGTTAGTTTAATGTTCATGTCAATGGGAAGAAACCAGAGTACCCATGAGGAGAACATGCAAACTCCCCACAGAAACGTGGGGACTCGAACCCATGTCCTTCCTGCTGAGAGCAATATTTTTGGAATTTTAACATGATTAATAAAACATTGGTTAGCTGTGCACCAGGGTTCACAAAGCGCTTCGTTGAAGATCATCTTTATTTATTTATTTATTTATTTATTTTACCGAATTCCAAAAGGATAGCAACAGAAAATTATGGCCTACAGGCCTCTCAAACAGACAGGCAACCTTTAATTATCCTCAGAATTATGTGAACTTTCCGAGCATGATCTAGTATGCAGTGAACCTTTCTTGACAGGTATGTGAAAAAAAATTCTCATAACTATTGCTGGATTTTTTTGACCATCCGTACCCCGCCCTCGCCCAGAGTCGGCTGAGATGGGCGCTAGCCTCCCCCTCAACCCTAATTAGGATTAAGCGGCTTAGAAAATGAATGAATGGATGAATTTGGCAGTTTACTTTTCTTTTTCTTTTTCTTTTTCCTTTGCTGGAAAGTACTAGCCTGCTGATATAGCAGCCAGTAATTTTGATCTGTAGAAAGTTAAATTTTTTTTTTATTATTATTTCTTTATTTTTACTACTCATGTTTTTTTCATTACTTGCTAACTCAACTTTGTTTGGAACCTAAATAGCTCCCTAGAACGAGGAATTCTCTAACTTTTTTCTTCTATTCAGGGTGCTAGCTAAAAATAAAATTTACATCCTCTTTCACTACAGATCTAATTCATTAACATGGTCTATAATTAGTGTGTACAGAGTGTCCCAAAAGTTACTATACAGTAAGGAAAGGTCTATGAAACAGTCCACACACAGTTGTTAAGATGTAGGTAGAAAGCGCCGACTAAATTTAACACAATTTATCTGATAATGATGCAGAAGTTATCCAAACGTGTCTTCAGGCCCACTGGAACATTTCCATCATCACAGATTGCAGTGCACAGTAACTTTTGGGACACCCGGTATATTGTCTATTTATTTGCAGATATACACACACCAATCAGCCATAACATTATGCAGTAAAAGCATTATGGCCACTGAGAGGTGACGTGAAAACATTGATTAGTATATGGCACAATCTGTTTGGACACACAGTTTGTCACAGGCACTTGGAGCAAGCGATGTAATCCATGCTTTAAAATGCAAAAATAAACAATAAAAATCTCATTTTCGTTTTTTTTTCTTGTGTTTCCTGTAGTATATACTAATACACCTTTAGGGAACATTGTCTCATTTCATTTTGTTACTTTAGTTTCTGAACAGGAGCCAATAGCAACACAGCGCTAATAGCTGTCCAGGGTGTACCACGCCTACACCCAGAGTCAGCTGCGATTAACTCCAGCTTTTTCCGATCAAGGAATTAAATGGAGTTTTTAGCCTGTTCGAGGCACAGAGCTCACCTGGCCTGCCTCAGTGCCGTGATTAAAATTTGTAAATATAAACTTTTGATATCTTGTTTTAGTTTGTTTTTATTGTGCTTCCTGTAGTACTAAAACACCTCTATGGGGCATAGTTTACTTTAACTATAGTGTTTAAATGAGTACACTGGACAGACTAGACCAGACGCCGTAAGCTACACAGAGCTATTAGCCAACTCAGAGCGCAGAGCTCACCTGCCCTTCTTCAGTGCCGTGGCTAAATATGTGAATACAAACTATAAAAATTTTGTTTTACTTTGCTGGTTATTATGTTTCAACATATTATCACCATAACTCTGTAAAGAGTTTAAAGAGATGCCATTACAGTCTTAGACTCTACACCTGCATGCGTTGGGCACTCATCTACTTTTGAACTTAAAGAAAAAAAAAAGATAATAATAATAATAATAATAATAATAATAATAATAATAAGGTCCAGCCCCTCTCGAGAGTGGTGGTTCCAGAGCCCAAGCTATGTGTTGAGGTGAGCCCAACTATATCTAG
>JAQMYF010000003.1:25223373-25234049 GCA_030014195.1 Neosilurus mollespiculum
AGATAGATAGATAGATAGATAGATAGATAGATAGATAGATAGATAGATAGATAGATAGATAGATAGATAGATTAAAAGTTAAGAATCAGGCAAATAGTTAGTTGCAGTTTACAACAGAACCATTTTATGAACATATTGTAGAGCATCATCACTCTACTTGACCGCAACATGATGTATGCTTCATAATCTCCAATATCTTTTCATATTAACCTCTTAGCTTCATGCTCTGGGTCTTTGTATTAGTCATGCGATATGATTTTTTGATCCAGAAGCCTGTGAGATTCTATTGAGCACAAAATGGGAGCACCAAAAACAGCATACCAAAACACATTTCTGTTTATTAAAGGAAAACTCCAGCGTTTTCAACCTATTCTGTATCCACTGCTTCCATAGCATACGTAATGTTTAAAATATGTGAATATACTGTTTATGAGAAGCCACATTACACTAATAGCAATGTTGTCAGGTAAATGATAAAGGCTTATTATGTAGGTATACAATTCTCTGCATCAGGCACACTGTAGCCTTGGGTGCTCAAACGTTTCCTGAAGTTGTATAAGTGAATCAAGTGTAGCACTGCTGCTGCTTTTTTTTTATATATATTTTTTTTTTATGTAACCTCAGTTTTAATTGTGGGTTTGGAAAGGTCCATCAACTGATACTATCTAACCAAATGCAATACTGTGATCATAAACTGCCCCTGATGAAGGGCTACAGGAGGCTTCACATAAATTTTGCATAGAGATAATAATGAGATATTCTATAGTCTCTGACTGTGTGCCTATAAACTGTTGTAAGAAATTCAGCATGTCTTATAATATAGACAGTAAAATGGCACATTCATACTAGTGCTACACACATTACCATGTGCTAGAACAGTCCACAAGCTAAATAATTCCTGGTTAGGGGCTCGATAGTTGTCCATTTCTATTCACAGACAAGGTTTAGGGGGGTCATTGACATGGTGTACTTAGTGACAGATGGGCTACAGTCAGTAACTGTATACAGTTCTGAACTGCTGGGTGATATCATGAAAAACATTATTGTATATGTGTGTGTGTGAGCCATCTATTCTTTGGTGCTTGAGGTTTAAACATAATGACTATTCAAATCCTGTCAAGCAACTGTGGCCTTCTTTTTTTTAGCAAATTATACTAACTTTCCGTGGCTGAATATCAAATTCCATGTACTATGTACTATGTATGTCAGCTAATTAAATGTCAGTGTAATGCAATAATCCTCCTGCTGGTCCTGTATTAATCTATTATTACATGTGTGAGGTGTGAGCCATTGGGCTGTTGTTTTTTTTTCCCTAGGGCAGGAGGAAATAACAGATCTTGCATATGAACCAAGAACACAATCTCTGAAAAATGCATGTATCACAACTGTGATGTTTCACATAACATGGAAACCAATGCTTTAGAACAGTTGCCCTGGTTACTAAGAGGTCAGATAAAGATTAGGATGAAAAAAGCTGGAGTTTTATGGATTTTTCAGTTGCTTTCATCTAAAGTGATTTACTATTATAGGCAGAAAACAACCTGTACATTTAACTTGCCAATCAAGGGATGTTATTCAAAACACTGGCTCATGCCCTTTACCTAAATTCTTTGCCCTGGGATCTGAAACCACCACCTTCATGTCACTAGTAAGAAGCCCTAACCAAAGAGACACCACAGCTTATAATGCATATTTCTACAGATGTCAAGGATTAAAAAAAAAAAAAAAAGGTCAAATGATTTGGAAACCTGACCAGCACTATCTGTCTCTATCCCCTTCTGTCTCTCTCTTCTTTGCCTCTTACAACCTCATTTTGCACCAGAGTGAACTGACTCCAGGCCGATGCAGTGAGAGCTTCCTGCATTTTGGAGAAAGAGTACAGATGACGTCTCCTGTAAGAATGTGTGGAATGTGTTCACACTGTTGTTTCATATTCCATCACCTCCTTTGGCGTGCCCAAACAGCGATACTGGATTCTGGGTGTGCCTGGTGCTGCACCCTCAAGGACCAAGATGGTCTTGCGCAGCCTGCGATCAATGAAGTGAGCATCCCAGGCAGGGTACTGCTTCCTGGGCAGGTCAATTCGAATAACCGGCCCTTCTGTCTTTGGGGTGGGGCGGGGTGCAGGAGTCCTTAATCCAGCAGGAGGGCGCACCTGAAAGACATCTGCCCCATCCCCTGCTTCTTCCTGCTCTGCTCCTCCTTTAGTCCTCTGCAACGTCCTGGGTGGGCTACTCACCACATCTGGAGGAGGAGCAGAGGTTGCATTTGAGAGACATGCCTCTGACACAGCACCCCCCTCTACTGTGCCACATCCTAGATGGGCAACTGTCACAGGGCCATCTGGGTGCAGCAGGCAGTAGTATACAAACATGAAGAAGGTACCCAGGGCATAGCTACAGGCCACCACACACACCACCACCACAGCAGAGAAGTCAGAGATGCGTGGGCCACGGTACAAGTACCATGCTGCAGTGAGGGCCACATTCTCGGCCAGTACTATAAGGCTGTAGAGAAGCAGGCGGCAGCGTGTGGGTCCCTCTCGCACGCTGAACCAGCAGAACACATACACGATGCCCACCATCATGTTGTAAATGATCTCCTCCCACTTGGACATGCAGAAGTCAGTCTCCCCTTGGATGATCCAAAAGGTCATGGCACACCAGTGAGCCACAATGAAGATCCCAAAGTAGAGCTGGAAGATTGAGGCGAAAAGCGCAAACGCCATAGCACGTGCTCCTACCATGAACAAGTGCCAAAGCATCTGCACAACTGCTGCTTTGTAAGACATAGGCAGCTTGTCATCACGGGAGTCACGCAGAGCCTTTTGGTATGACGCCATCATCCAGGCAAGAGACACCAGTGAGGCAGAAGCAGACAGACCTACAAGAGAGAGGGTGGAAAGTAAGCAACATGTTTATGACCTTATCTTTATAATAAAGTAATATGATGTAGCATTGGTAATGATCATTTTTATTTAGTAATAATTTTTTTATATTGGAACACCGAGATACAAGCTACTAAAAGCAGGAATGGAAATAAGTGTATGTGGACAGTGCACTATGGATTCGCTTTTGTCACTATGGCTTAGTGTCAATAATGACCTGCACTTAATCGAATGAGAGGAAGAAATCAATATCAGCCATAAAACACATACTCCATAGACAAATAAGAGTGGCTGTATTTGAGTGCTGCAGAGTAATTTCATAAATATTTAATCACTATCTGGCACTTCTTCACTTGGCCAAGAGGAAGCAGAACTGAAGGAGTTTTTGCTAATGAACGCCACAGACACAAGCCCAGGCAATTCCACAGCTCTTTGAATTTTCTGAATTAGCCAATAGCTCATGGTGACGCTTGGTCTTGTGTGGTTTAAAAGTAGGAACACATGACACAAATTATTCATCACAGAATAAGAAATGCCAGAAGTGTTCCACTGACTAAAGGTTTAATGACTAAAGATGGAATTATTTAGTACAATTTCTAGGGCTGGATACAGACACTATTGCAGATATTAATATTATATTATAAATGTACGTGCATTACTGAGCTGAGCTGAATGGGTGCTGATTCATGTCATATAAACACAGAATTCTTTTGCAAATATCCACAGAAAGTCATCAGATGAAATAATAGCCTGTCGACAGAGATTGCGCCTCGGGGTATTCTCTTGTGTCAGAGTTCCTCGTTCAACATATGCTTAAAATGTCTCTAAGTATGTTTATTTTAAACGGTCACTCAAAATCCCTTTTCTTGTGACAATACAAATGCAGCAAACTCCTTATGCCTTGCAAACAAGTTCACAGTCCAGCTGAAGTTAGCATGTGGGTCATACTTTAAAATAATGATCAAAAATCCATTCATTATCTATACCACTTATCCTGTTCAGGGTCATGGGGAAGCGGAAGACAATCCCAGCTGACTCTGTTCGAAAGGCGTAATGCACTATGAACAGCTTGCTATCCCCACCCAGAGCCAACACACACAAACCATTCACACTCACACTCAGACTCACACCTAGAGGCAATCCAGTATAGCGAATTAACCTAATGTGCACGTCTTTGAACTGTAGGAGAAAACTGGTGCTCCCAGAGAAAACCTATGCAAGCATACAAACTCCACACAGAAATGTCTTCACCAACCACAGGACTTTAAATCAGGACCTTCTTGCTGTGAGCTGAGAGTGCAGACTACTACGTCACTGTGCCATCGTTAACATGAGCTGTCCTTAGTGACTATTCAGTGACATCCACCTCACCCTTGGTGACTAATTGTTAATTATACTGATTAAAATTGTGTTGCTTATATTTAATTAAGCCCTTGATAAAAGCTCCGGACAAGATTCTTCGAGACTTTTATCTGACATTAACAGGGTTAGTGTTATGCATGCTACTCACACTTAAACCACCTATTAACATAAGTTGTGCTCCATATACAGCAGAACTCTCTCTCCAGCTAATTAGCAATTTGACTAAAAACGAACACAGTGTCATGCCATGAAGTGTGATGCAAATCTGGTCGATATATTCATTAATGAATGCTAAGTGCGTTTAAGTTTCTAAATGAGTCCCACTGAGGCAATGAATACCAACTAGATGCAATTTAATATTAAAAAATCAGTCTGCCTACAGCCTGCAATACTGATGAGCAGACAGAGATTGGGGTAATCACTGTGGACTAACCCTGCCCAGACACAAAAAAAGGTGATAAAAACACACATATTTGAAAATATAGGTCTTTTGATTATTTGCATCACATTAAATATGTCATTTGGTTTACTGAAGTTCAAGCCTGAGCTTAAAAAATATAATAGTATTTACTTGTGTATAGAATTTAACCTTTTGAAGACAGGCCTGTGTGATGTAACTCACCTTGTAAAGGGAGAGCATGCATGGCCTGGATCATTATACTGAGCTGCAGGACGAGTTGAGGAGCGCTCTTCAGGAAGGTCTCCAGCAGCCGTAGCATGCTGATATCTGCACTCTCAAACATCATACGCCAGTAAAAGTGTCTGTGCCCGCTATCCCCCCGCCATCGGCTCTGCACTCCCAAATACAGGGCATGGATGTACCTAAGGAGCACCCCAAGATGCAGGATAAAAAATGCAGAGATGTGGGTAGAAGGGAAAGAAAGAGTCAGATATAATTTGAATAAGTCACTATAAAAAGAGAAGATACTCAAACAAATCACTTTTTTTATCGTTAGAAATGCAACCTTCATATTGACATTGTTAATATTTCTGTTGCTGGCTCTGTTGCTGGCGCCCATCTCAGCTGACTCTGGGTGAGGGCCGGGTACACCCTGGACAGCTTGCCAGGCCATTGTAGGGCAACACACATACAATCATTTATACTCACTCACACCTATGGGTGATTTGGAACAGCCAATTAGCCTACTGTGCATGTTTTTGGACTGTGGGAGGAAACCAGAGTACCCAGAGGAAACCTACGTAAGCACGGAGAGAACATGCAAACTCCACACAGAAACCCCTGAGCCTGGGAATCAAACCCAGGCCTTCTTGCTATAAGGCGGACATGCTAACCACAGCGCCACCATGCCACCCCTCGGAAAAATCAGGGGGGAAAAAACAATTAAGTCAAACATTTTCTTATTTGCTGACCAACACACAGAAGAGTATTGAAAATCTATGGAGCCTGCAAGCCATGAACCAGTACTACTCCCATGAGTGCCGACATTATGTAGAAAGGTTGTAGTAAGGGTTGGGTACAATACAGTATGTCTACTGAGAATACACATTTGTAGCACACAAAAATAGGCTAATTTTGTAGAACGAATAGAAACAGTTAAATTATAATAACTCTAAGGTTGTTTATAGGAGAATTCAAAAAACCTTTTAGAGGTAAGACAGAATAAATAAATAAATAAATAAATAAAATATGCATGAATATTTGAGGGAATACACTGACAAATTCATCATCAATTATTCTTATAGAAACAAAACACTTCTGAAATATGTTTGCGGGGCAGAACAGGGAAGCCTAATAAGAAAACATGAACATGTACCTTTCCTGGTGTTAATAAAGGCTGGTACAAGTCAGCAAAACTTGAGCTTTATTTAAGCTAATTTATTTAATCACAGAGAAGGTAAGTGCAAACTTTTCTCTCACAAGTACAACAAATACACTTCTTAATATAGATATGTGGAAGCAGCCTCTCACTCTCCCTAGCTTCTTTTCTGGATTGCATGTTGTCTTATTTGCTGTTAAGCAATCATTTACTTTTTTTTTCCAGAAACCTCAACAAAATCCATTGTAAATAAAAAAAAAATTATGAAAAAGAGATAATTAACAAAAAATCCATTCATGTGACTAGGCATGTGACTGGGGTGAGATCAGGGACACAGGGAGACAGAATGTACCAAATCATCACTGATGTTTAGTTTCCAAGTATTTCGATACAGATACAGTTTAATTTTTCATCAGGTCATCTGTAAAGAGCTTTTAATAATTGCAATCACCTGGAAGCATCTCTATATCTTATCTTTGCAGAATGTTTTATTAATCAAAAATTAATTTATTAATCAAAAATCATCAAATTATGTTTTATTAATCAAAAACAAATATAATTTAAAGTTATTGGTTGTATTTATTTAACCCGTTCAAAGCAATCAGCTTCCCGATTTCCTGTAAGTAAGATGAACTTGGCAAATTTGACCATGTTAATGCCCCAAGAGTAGAATAAATTTCTTATAAAACCTACCCTAGGCCCATTCCCTAAAATGTATATGTTACACTACAGTAGAAATTCTATAGAATGTTCTACTGTTTCTACAGAACAACTTTCTACAGGACTTTGTGTACTAAAGTACACAGGATTTCTATTAAACTGTTCTGTTGTAATTCTATGGAATTTGTTCTATAATTGGGTTAGCAAACAAATACATTTTGTTCTGCACTCCAAAACATCAGGCACATACATTTATATTTCTTTTCTTAGTTAAGTCATAAAAACACATGACAGTGGAAGGACAAACACCCCAGATTCATCACTTCCAATGATGACCTTCCTTATTTCTTTATATATCTGCTTAATATGCTTCCATCTAAAGAAGAAATGTGAAGACAGTTTTAGAAATATCAGACTTCTACAAGCTAGGATAAACAGTTAACAAATTGAACCAACTGTTCTAAACATTTTCAACCTTCATTCATGTTACATTTGCATCTCTTGACAGAAAAGAGACAAAATGTGTAATTTTCTCACAAAGAAAATGAATGTAATAAGAGTGCTGGCTGGAAGCCAGGAGATTGGCATGATGATTCACCTTTGAATGATGATTTACATAAAATTGCTTTACAACCTCCTCTTGGCTTCCTCCATGATGAACGTGAGTGAAAAGACAGATCTTCAAAAGACAATCAAGCCGCACACATCCACAGTGCCAGATCTGACAGCATGAATGGCTCACATTTGACAAGTGACGCTAATTTCCCTTTTTGTTTGAAGCTGAAGAATGTTCTTGGGGAATCAAAAGATCTCTTAAAACCTCCTTCCTTTGAGGGCTTTTTCTTTCAGTCTCTCTGGGAGTGAGGGTATTATCAAAAATTACACATACCACTCATATTCATTAAAAATATCTTGCTGGAATAAGAAAACCCATAAAGAGAAAGACAGCTTTTTTATTTTAACAAATATTTCCATTATCAATATAAAAGCTCATCAGAGCTGGAGTTTTTCCTGGTTGCTGTGGCGTAGAGCGATAAGGAGTTTAACTCCTCCTGGACGGGACGCTTGTCTATCGCAAGTTACCTTCCCAGTATTTTTTACTGGTACCCATTTATACTGCTGGGTGGACAGAGGCACACTTGTGGTCAAGACCTTGCCCAGGAGTCTTAGCACAGTGGGGGTCTAACACATGGATAATGACCTCGTGATCATGAGCTCAGCACTATACTACCAACCCCAAATCAATGTGGTATACCAGGACTCAAATCCAGGACCTTCTTTCTCTCAGGCAGATGTGCTTACTAGTACACCCTCATCATTTCTTAAATGACTACTTACCAATCACAGGAAGTTGATAACAGGTAGACAAACAAACATACAAACAAATAAACCCACGCTAATGAAGACATAACCTCCATGGTGGATCTAATAAGCTACCACAAAGATATTAAACCCTGTTTCAGCCAAGGCCACAATGAACAATAAATTGGAGTTAAAGATAGTTGTTCTTTGTTTCAGCTGTGACAAGTGGCAAGCATTCTGTCTGACGTGCTGAGCCTGTTATTGTTTTACTTAACAAAGAAAACTTTCTGAGAAAATCTTGTGGCCGCACTCAATTTCACACAGAGATTGCACATGGCTTCTACTGAGCTTTGTTTTCTGCTCATTCTCTCTAAACAACAGCAGCTCCACTGTTTTTCAGACTTTATTGATTTCTGTCGCTGTGTTGTTGAGTGGTCAAAGCAGGTTCACTAACCCAATTGTTCTGCAGTTCATCTTTGGTTTGCAGGAGGTACTGGACATTATCACCTTTGCTAATCATCACAGCGACCAATTAAACTACTCCATAATGTCTGGGGAACATAGGGAGTGAGGAACATGGGGCTGATACCGGCTGGTCAATTGGCCTTCATTATCTACTGGTTCAGGTTCTTCACTGTAGAATATCAGTATATAATCAGTCTCCTTTAACTCTTGAATTACTTCTTAAACAGTTCAGTTGAGCCACATGGGAAGGAAAGCATTTTATTATATATTATAGTGAATTAATAATTTTTTTTGTGCCTTCAGTGGGAATTGGGTAACTTTCTACTTATTATTTTACTTGGGTAAAATTCATAGATTTCTCAATCAGTCCCACCTTGCACATGTTATCCCAACAGGACAAGCATAGGTCTTGTTTAGTTTGTTGTTTGTTTTGATTTTATGCATTTTGCTTGGACATGTGCCTTTATCCTCTTTCTGCCCTGAACTGTCATTTGTCTGTTCCCTATTGTGTGGACCTCTCCTTATTGCAAAGCCTTCGAATGTATTTACATTAATTGTGGTCCAGACCATGTTTTCCTGTTTCCTTTTTTAACTCTAGTACTGTGTTTTCATTTTTACCATGGATTTTCTCTGTTTACTACTGTCTGCCCCCGAGTCTGTCATATTGACAATGATTATTAGATTTGCCCTATTAAACAACATGCTGAGTTTATGCACTTGTGTTCTTTCTCTTACTCTGGTATGTTACATCTTTAAAGAATTTTTCTGGTTAATATTATATACAGCGGCATGGTGGTGCAGTGGTTAACACGTCCGCCTTACTGCCGGAAGGCCTGGGTTCCATTCCCGGGCTTGGGTGTTTTTGAGTGGAGCAAGCTGGACTCTGTGAACATCTTCTGATTAAATCAAGATCAGGTGTGAAGAAATACATGGGACAGTCACACACTCAGTGTAACATTGTGATAACATTTTTGTTTGCTCCATAAAAAAGTAACCCAGTGGTGCTCATCTGTCAATTCATTTTGGACTGAAATTTTAAACAGCTTCTTCCTCCTTTGTGTTATATTCTTTCTCATATTTTCTCCCATGTTGGTTTTATTATACCATTAAATGAATAAAAACTGTTGGCAGTATCTAAATGTATTTTCTGAAGGTATACACTGGTTTTCTTAACTCATTAGCATGACTGTTTGTGTCAAGTCATTACGCAGTGCATGCAATGTGTCTTTGAAAGCAGCTAGCAGTTTCTTGAGCAAACCCAGCCAAGGATGAAATGCAACACTCATTAATCAGAAATGCTAATGAAATGGGAGTTGGTAATTTTCTTGCACCGTTATCTCCCTCATTTCTTTTGAGCTGCTTGATATTACATCTGCACAGGGGGAATTAGTGAATTTCAAACAGTAATCAGCTAACAGCAAAAAATGCTCAGTGGCCAATAACCATTATAAATGTTGACTGTTCTGCATCTTTGTTTTCATGAACTGGCATCCCTAATAATAATAATAATAATAATAATAATAATAATAATAATAATAATGATGATGATGATGATGATGATGATGATGATGATGATGATGATGATGATGATGATGATGATGATAATAAGAAGAAGAAGAAGAAGAAGAAGAAGAATACAAATTATTGATGATGTGGCAGATGATGTGGCAGATTTCAAATTAAATCTTGGCATATTATATCAAATGCTTATCAAAATGTGGTACTTTGTACAGTATAGTCTACAACAATTTAATGGAAAAAAGCAAATAATGTAAGGAAGGAATAGCACAGTTTGGACAGACTGTTATATGATTATGATTATAGGGAAATATAAAGAAAAAGTGAAATACAATATCCTAATAATAAATATAGCCTTTATTCTGTAAAATATATTGTAAAGATTATCAGAGGGAAAGCAGTATTATGAAATGGATAATGTGCTTACAAGGCTGATGAAAAAGGCATATTATAGAAATGTACACTATGATCCCTATGCAAACTTGTTTCCAGGGCCCCAACTTTTCTTGTATGGGGTTAGATTTATTTATTTATTTTGTATAGACTAGAGCAGAGGTCACCAACACGGTGCCCGCGGGCACCAGGTCGCCCCCAAGGACCACATAAGTTGCCCGCAGGCCTGTTTTTAAAATAGCACAACTCACTAGTGAGCTGCGTCTAAAATTATTTTTTGATTTTTATTGTTGATAATTATTGTGAGAAAT
>JAQMYF010000003.1:25252345-25267667 GCA_030014195.1 Neosilurus mollespiculum
TAGATCAGAGAGAGAGAGAGAGAGAGAGAGAGAGAGAGAGAGAGAGAGAGAGAGAGAGAGAGAGAGAGAGAGAGACTAAGCTATAGTTGGGTTTCCATTGCAGCTTTGTGCACAATAGAAGCTTTATTTTTGAAAAGATCTACAAAACAAATTGTGAAAGTTCTGTGTTAACATTAGATGATATTGCACAATTAAAGCTGAGCTTTCTACTCTTGTGATAGCTTCTCCTTGCACAGTTGCTCCTACAGAGCAATCTTTTTCAAAAAGGTAATGTTTCCATTTTCTCAACATGTCATATCATGCGACTTAAATGAAGAGTACCTGTTTCCATTCATATGCATTCATGTGTGTAACATTTTGTAAAAAATGTACAAAAATTTTCTCAGTCTATTTTTTATTCATGCATTTCCGTTAACCATTTTCAGTTCAGTTTCAAATTGCTTAATAAGCAGGTTAATGGAACTATGGCTTATGACAGAATAGTAACAAGAGAGCCAGAAGCTAACACAGACATGAGGGTGCTCTAAGACATCCATTCCTGCATCAAAATACCTGAGTAAATCCACAAAAGTGGGAGCAATAGCATCCAAACATCTCAGTTTACGCAAACACTCTACACCCATTAACCCTCCAAATCTGCATCTTTTCATTTAAAAAAAATGCTATTTACAAAAGTCTTATAGGCACAAAGGGCTACTAGGTTTTGAGTCTGAGTTTAAATACTATGTGATCACTGAACACAAATTGGGGAGTAGCTCTATAACTGTGAGGCTTTGTAAGAAAAGCTCCCTCCTATTCCCATTAGTTTCCCCTTAAAGTAGGCATGGTAGGTCATAAAAGACTCAGATCCTGTTTCACTCAGATACCACAGCATGAGACCATCTAGTGCTTTGTAAGTCAAAAGTAGCATTTCAACACTGCAAAAAGTTACTGGAAGCCAATGCAGTATGGATAAGATGTGGTCATATATTCTGGTTCTAAAGGGCTATAAAGCTTCTAGCTGGATCTCTCAGGACTAACTGGAGCTTGTTCATGCACCTACTGTAGCATATGGACAGCAAAACTTTACTTTAATCCAATCAAGAGGTAACATGTCCATGAACAGATTCTACTACATCATGTACTGACATTATATTTCTTTTTAAGCAATATTATAGAGATGAAGGAATGCTATCCTAGTAATATTATGAGCTTCACATGAGAGAATGTAGTAAATAAACAGCATAATGTCTGGAGGCACTTTGGTTGAAAAAATCAACAGTTTCCATGGGATGTGCTTATTTTTTACATGATTATAATAACTTAAAAATACCATAGAAATGTGAAAAATTAACACATGCACAACATATTAAATTCACTCAATTTATTAAGTATGAAGAAACGGTGGCCAATGTGAGTCAATATGCTCAGAGCAAAATGCAAATTTCACAGATGCAGATGTGCCAAAACAGAAACATAACCAAAAGCAATGTGAGATAATATTAATTGACTGTGGTTCAAAATTACCATTTTAGTGCATGTAGAAAAGGAAAGAATATCCAAGCATGGAATTGTCCCTGTTTAAATGGAGATCCTGTACTAATGAACATAGCGTCAAACAGGTGGGGGCCCAGCCTCACATATTGTAATTTGACAGGAAGTTGTAAATCCACTGGCAGGTACTGGGGTTATAGCAACCTAGCTGAATTAGCTTGCTGTGGAGCAGCTCTCAAATAATAGTAGTGAAGGCCCAATTGAAGTCCTCCTAATATGAGTTGGGGGATGGGGGGGTCTAGATGTTGTATAATAAAATGAAGGGAACAGGTTAAAATGCATCCCTCAATGAAGGATTTACTCTGTAAGAAAAACCGCTGTGGGTCAAGAAATAGGTTGGTCATTACCAGGTAGTCAGTCTTTATCACTGAGGTCAGAACAAGCTGCCTGTTGTTATTTAAGCCATGAGTTTGTCTTTTTTGGAGACTGGGATGATCATAGCAACTTGAAAGCTTGTCTTGGCAGAGGTTTGTGTTTTACAAAAGCTCTAGTTGATTTGTAATGTGATAGGTGTCCTTATAAACAAGACTTTAGCCAGTCATCAAATCTTGGCAGTGGCACATCTGTCTCTGTTAGAAGACCTCTCCATTAGAGGCAAGAAGGATTTTTGGGGGGGATTTCATGGATTTAAATACAGGATATAAATATCCAAAATGTATAAATGAGATATTCAAACATCAGCTGGAGTTTGATTGACAAAGGCAGCATTGTCTTATACTGATCAGTTTGTAATTAATGATGAACACATTCTATTTTGCAGATCCCCAGAGCATCACTAGCCAAACATTTGAGTGAGGCACAAAAGCCTTAACAGATGAGGAAAAGTCTTTGGTCTTGCACAAACTATGCACAAACAGAGGAATTTGGCAAATGTGTTACATCTATGCTTTAGTAAAGTGGAAAATGTGATGCATGCCAGCAAGTTGGCTGTGAGATCGTATTTCTGATGGTTCTGAGTGCATATACACTAAGATGGGATTTTGTTTCCCCTTGTCACGTTTTAATTTCCCCTTTTACTGCAAATTCCACAATGTTTCTCTCCCTATGCACTTATCAAATTATCTTTTGTTATTATGCAAATGGAGAATGAACCTGGACCGGCTGCCTCTCTGGATATTCGTAGGCCAAGATGGTTAAAAGACTGCTTATCATTAATTAAGTCTTTTGTTCTTTGTGGTAATTTCTGGATGGTGAACTCCAAAGTTCAGCAATGGGGTAAAAAATAAGAACTTCATATCTAGTATGTCCTAGGTTAATACACTTTGTCCTAAGTAAAGTACACACTGTACAAAAATACACACTTTTACACTCTTCGCTTATTCATTTGCCAAACTGCTTAATCCTACTAGGGTCATAGGGAGCTGGTGCCTATCCCAGCCATTATTGGCACCCTGAAGAGCTCACCAGACCATTGCAGGGCAACCCACACACATACAAAACCATTCACATTCACAAATTAGGGTCAATTTGGAACACCCAATTAGACCAATGTGCATGTCTTTGGACTGTTGGAGGAAACCAGAGTGGCCAGAGGAAACCCACATAAGCACGGGGAGAACATGCATTCTCCACACAGAAACACTCGAGCCCAGGACCCAAACCCAGGACCGTCTAGCAGTGAGGCAGACGTGCTAACTACTATACATACTCATAAAAACACTGGAATCTTTACACGTTGACAGTCTCAGTAATGAAATATAATTTTTTGTCTTTACAGACCACTATGCCCGGTGTTTGCCCATCAAGTGAAAGGTACAAAGGTGGATCAGTAAGCAAGGTCGGACTAAAAATGATCCAGGTGCAGGAGACATTCTCAGGCACTGGAAGCTATTCAGAATGTTGCATACTACAGTTGAAAGTAAATGCATTAAGAAGCTCTGCAAGATCCAGACATGGATGAGACTAAGGATTACACAAGACCCTGGAAAAGGAAGGGAGTTCTCCACATGACTGAAGTTTTGATGTGTTGAGGTAGTGTGTGAGTACTATGGTTGTCATGTCACATAATAGCAAGGGCTTACTCACAAACTGAAAAAAGATAGTGTGCTTAGTATTTTTCAGTGTAACTTATAATTCTTTGTTTCCTCAATGATGGAAAGCTGTCTTGGCCCAGATGCAGCACCACAGGCATAAAAATAACATTCTCCTTTTCAGTGCTTAAATCAAAAAGTTATAAAAATAACCAGGCCACTACATCAGGACGAATTGCTTTCAGCATTTTTTTCTGGCTGTGGCTTCAATTACTCACTTTTTTCTCTTTCTTTGAAAAGTAATGAGCCAAAAAATGCACTTTGTCCTCTTACTGAGAAACTGGAAAGGGTAAACTTACATTGTGATCTCTCAGATCGTTACACACTTTACTAATGGGGTGATCTTTGTTGCTTGACTGCTCCTGCAGAGGGTTACAATGGTCTAGATTTTTTCCGCTCTGTTTGTTGAGTGTGTCTGACTGATGTTTATGGAGTCCAAAATGTTTAAAGATGGTCTTGTAACTTTTTCTAGCCTCATGAATTTTATGAAATCTCCTTTCCCCCCTGCCACGTTACAGTTTCCCTGAAAATCAGACTTTGACAAATTCATTAAATAATACAGTGAACCCACTCACACCTGATGGTCATTCCACTGATTGAAATTATCTGTCTCTAGTTTAAACATCAGGTTAACTCCTAAACCTTGGGTTTCACATTATTTGCTATTCACAGGTATGCAATATGATGATGATGATGATTTTCCTCGACAAATGAATGACAAAGTATAATAATTGTGTTTCTTTTGTTTTACTGGGTTCACTTTATTTATTATTTTGTGAAAAGCTTTGTAATATTCATGCAAAAATGTTGGGTCCTAAAGAGTGCACCAACCTTCAGGCACCACTGTAATAAAAAATCATGAAAATGTTTGGTTTCACTCTGCAATGCTTTTTTTATTTCTTTACATTTATTAAATCAATGTGCTTATTTCTGGTTATGGTTCTCAAATAACTTACACAGGGACTTTGATAGCAGCCATTCCAAATAATCAAGATTATTAGAAGAATGATATGGTGAAGCCTTTATTTATCATCCTTTCAAGGAGTATCCACTGTAAGGACTTTATAATCACTGAAGATATTTTTTAAGCTTTCTGAAATGGGAGGTCCTTGAGAATGTTACTGAATGTCAATTACAGGGACTCTGTAGCATCAGTGCAGTGTATCAGTCAGTAAGGTAGTTCACTGTCTGTTTTTAATAACACAAAATGCTGTAGAACTCTTTTTTATTCAAGAGAGGGAAAAGAGGGACGCTGGTGAGAGAACATTTGTTACTATAACTAGTATAACTACTATACTGTATATGAAACATTCAGCACAAAATTAAAAGTAGCTCTCTGGCATGTGTATTTGCTGCAGTTAAGCTCACACAAATCTCACACCCTTTTTTTCACCATCAGTGATCAGTGAACACTATCAATGATCTCTAGCACTTGTTGAATACTATTTAATTAAGACCTTCTCAAAGTGCGATCTGGGGACCCTCTGGAAAATCAGGGTGAAAAATATAGTCTTAGCCTTAATTAATCACCATAGCATTGTTTCGACAAACATAAACAACATGACAACATTTATTTCCATCCAGTGGTGGGTTAATTTTTTTCACCAATAGCTTGAATTGATGACGGGAGATTCGAACCACTCCATAAAGTCTTCTGCAGCACATCCAGAAAACTTTCAATAGGGTTAAGGTCAGGACTCTGTGATGCCAATACATATGAGAAAATGATTCCTCATGCTCCCTGAACCACTGTTTCACCACTCGAAGACCCAATTTTATATCCATTCCAACAGTTAAGAAAAAAGGCCATTGATGGGATAATCTGGTCATTCAATACATTCAGATCATCATCTAACTTCTTTTCATTGCCACATTAATGTTGCTGAGCCTTGAACTGACCAACTGAAGCAACAATGTGCTGCATGGCGATTATGTGCTGTAACCAAGGCAGTATACATATACAGTTACAGCGATAGAATTATGGAAATAAATCTTTTCATCAGTACTAAACCATATGTATTATAGGCTTCTTGTTATTATTAGTCAATTAAATAGATCTAATAAGAATGTCACTATCTTAAAGCTAGTCTTAATTCGGTCTTAATGCTCTACAGCTCCAATAAATGACTAAAATATTAATGTCTATTCAAATAGTTGAATAAAATTTTTAAATAAATGAAATGAGTAGAATTTATTTTGCAGTTGTTTTGTTTCCTTTAAAAGGTTGCCTGAAGGTTGATTACAGATAGGTAGTTTTTATATCGAGTGGCACTGTGGAGTAGTGGTGAGCGCATCTGCTTCACAGCAAGAAGGTCTTGGGTTTGAGTCTCGAGCTGGGGTGTTTCTGTGTAGAGACCACCAGTTCTCCTAATGCTTCCGTGAGTTTCCTCTTTGTACTCTGGTTTCCTCCCACAGTCCAAAGAAATGCACATTAGGCTAATCCAAATTGCTCCTAGATGTGGATGTGTGTGTGAGTGGTTGTTTGTCTCTGCCCTGGTGAGCTGTTCAGGCTGAGAGTGGAATTTTCCTCATATCATGACCCAACATATTACTGGTTTATAAGAAACCACTAGATGTCTCTTTTTTGTCTATTTATGCAGTGACCCTGACTGGCTGTTACTGACACCCATGAAATGCCAAGAGTGATTAATACAAACTGAACCCAAACTGAGGAGGGCACTAAATAAATGAGCATGGTGTGGAATAAATGAAGTAAGGTTTACAAGATGGCTCAACAAGGTAACTATTCAAGGCATTATCCATCACTGAGTAATCTAGACAGTGGTGTTCTCTTTCTGATTACTGAAGTAGGAGACAAAGGGAAGCAAATTATTTACAGTAACGTGAAGGTTACATTCAGTTATTTTCTTATTTTCTCCTTATAAGATGCATCTGTTTGGTAGGTGTACCTGATAAAATATCCAGTGAATGTTGAGGGAGCTGTGAACCTTATAAACCGGGAACTTAGTGAATGTGCATGTAATTTCTGCAGAGAAAACTAATAAGGGAGAGTGAAATGGTTAAAAACATTATTAGAGTTTTATTATAATAAAGTATACAATCATGTACAGTCTATGTTATATTTGTAACATGTTCTTTGAACTCTTCTTTTTCTGTGGCAGAATTATTGCACAACATACATCTTTAGGAGGGGAAAAAACTTGGTGTAGAAACGTGAATATACTCAATTTTGGCTTTCTGAAATCAACACAAAGTTAAATCTATGGTGGTGCAGTGGTTCGTTCTGTGACCTCACAGCAAGAAAGTTCCTATTTCCAAACTTACAGCTGATTTGGGCCTTTCTCTGTGGAGTTTGTATGTTCTCCCTGTGCTGGCATGGGTTTCCTCTGAGTGCTTCAGTTGCTTTTCAGAGTACAAATACATGCAGATCAGCTCAAAAGCACTCTAAACTGCCCACAGGTGTAAACATGAGAGTGAATAGCTGTTGGTCTTTGGGTTCAGCTTGGAGTAGATTGACGACCTGCCCTGGGTGTACTGCACCCCTTGCCCGAAGTCAGCTGGGACTCCAGTTCAGTATTGTTTATATGGTGATGCTATTCCAAAAGCTTTAAAAAAATTAACCTGATTTATCCATTCCACCACCAGCTCTGATGTGTTTTTAAGATCATTTTTAAGATGGTAAGGGATTATACTGAAGAATTCTGAGACAGTCCTCCTTTTTTTCATTATTTCATCGACATTTCTACTGGCAGCTCGACTGGCAACAAAACAGGCCTACCACCACCAGTCTTTTACAGTTGGTACAGTGTGCCTAGAGTTGAATGCATTATCTGTACACCTATAAACATCTTTATTCCTCTGGATCTCTGGTTACTGTGGCTAATCTTTCTTCTAGAAGCCTTTTTCTTTGTTCCTGTGGTCATCTGCAAACTTTAGTCAAGTTTCATGAAATCAGTCAAGTGTCAATCTTGGAGTTTCTTTTTTGGACGGCAGCCTCCCAGTCCATAGAGATGTTAAACTTGGTTGAGTAAAGACTGTGACACTGGTGTTCCAACAGCACCAGTTCATGGCAGGCCTATTCCTTGATAGTTTTATTGCCTTTTGATAGAATATTGCCTTTTGCAATAATATACTTTGGACACACATATCAAAGAGAGATTTTTGGTCATAGTCACAGGATACATGTGAACAAAGGAAGAACCTCATGCCAACTGTGAAGGGTGAGTTTAGAAATATGGTTTGGGGTTGGTACACTGCCTCAGGGTCTGGGCAGCTGATAGTCACTGATTCAACAATGAATACTGCATCATATCAAAAAGTGTCTGAAAATAATGTGAGATCATCTGCCCAGAAGTTGAAGTGGACCTTTCAGTAGAATATTTATGCAAATCACAGTAGAAAAGTTTCCATGGAATGGCTAAAAAGAAGACATTGAGAATGGAATGGTGGACTCAGTGCCCAGAAGTGAACAATCTTTGTTGTGAGAGAATTTGAAAAGGGCAAATCAGGCAAGAAAAGCCTCAAACATTTTGCAATTTCAGCAAGCCTGGTGTTGATGAACAAAAGGGTTTATTGTGCAAATTATCCAAAATGATGACAATATATTTTTTTCTCCTAAAGGGTGCAATAACGACTTTTGAGGCTAATAGTGTACTTACTTCCTCCACCGAAGACTATTACATCTATTGATATTTTACATCAAATAAATTATTAAAAATTTTCCTTGTAATGTTGTTCAAGCATCACTACCGCCTTTAGCTTTAGGCACTGTATTAAAGAGGGTGAAATGTTTGTTCATTTAAATATACTGAAAAAATGAGGAATTTTTTATGGGATGTATTTATGAATATATTTTTCAAAAAAAAATTTTTCATTATTTGGCCTTTTTATAGCTGGGCTTTAGATATATTCTTCCTTTCTGCCATATTGAACACCATTTCTGAGTTATGCTCATAGAAGCTCTGCAAATTTCTAGTAGTCTTTAATGATTTCTGTATTTATGCTACACATAAAAAAAATCTAGATTTTTTTATTTTAAGATTTTAAATACAACAAATGCAATATTTATCTCTGCTTTATTATAGATACAAATAATTAAATACTTTTTGTACCTGTTTTCAATGTTGCCTACTGTGTATGTCTACTGCCTATGATGTATACTCAATTCACTCACTCATTTGCCAATCCGCTTAATGTGCCTAGGAGGCTAGAGCCCATCTCGGCTGATACTGATTAATTCAGTTCAGTTAAATTCAGGGAATTCTTTGTACAGCACTTTTTACAATTGAGATTGTCACAAAGCAGGTTTACATAGTAAAAGCAAATTTTAAGGAATATTTAAACATTTAAACATTTCTTCTACAAACCATAAATATCCTTACATAAGACGGGGCACACCCTGAACAGCTCGCCAGGCTAACTCAGGGCCAACACACACAACCACTCACACTCACCTCCACACTAAGAGGCAATTCGATGCTGCCAATTAGCCTAATGTGAATGTCTTTGGACTGTGGGAGAAAACTGGAATGCCTTTAAGAAACTCACACAAGCACAGAAATGCCTTTGCTGAGCCCGGGACTCAAAGCCAGGGCCTTCTTGCTGTGAGGAGGACATCCTAACCAGTACACCACCATGCTGCCAACTGTACCCATAATGAAATAAAATAAATAAATAAATAAATAAAAAATAAAACAAACACTATCAAAAAAACAATTTAATACATTTGAGAAGAAAATAAATGCAACATAATAATGTGTGAAGTAAAGAATAATCATCATCAGCAGCATTTCAACTGTGTGAAATGTGTTTCTTGTTGGACTACATTTGCTAAATTGCTCATAGCAACAGCTCAGTATGCAATTGCATGCCCACTTCTGCCCTTAAATACAATAAAAAACAAGAAGGTCAGTGCATCTAGGTACATGGTAGGTTTACTTATTAATGATTAAGTAACTGTACTGAATAAGCCCTTTTGTAGCCAAACCATGAGGCAGTTTACTGTCAATTAGTTCTCTATACAAAACAGCAAAACACAGATAATCAAACTGCAAGAGAATTTAATACTAAATTTACAGCACGAACTCCCATAAAATGGTTCCAGGTTGTAAGCATTCATGTAGAGAAACTTTATTTTTAATTCATTTTACTATTCTATGCTTCACACCTGGGAATGGTAGCAGCTTCCTTATCCACTCCATTATCTTGTATGAACTGTTGTTCTTCTTGCTTCTCCTTCTGCACTGATCTTCTCTCTTGTGCTTTAAGGTCCACGTTTTTATTCGTTTTAACACAAAACCCATGGAAAAAACGTTTGAAATTTTCATCCAGGAAAGCATAAAGCACAGGATTGAGGCTACTATTAGCATAACCCAGTGCAATGCAGAAATGCATTGCTGCTACACCAGTCTGGCTGCCTCCCAGATCCACCTTCCCCAATGCCTGAACCAGAGCAAGGACCTGAACAGGCATCCAACAAAGTACAAATGCAGCCACCACAGCGAGCACCATCTGCGAGATCCTTCGTAAGTTCCTGTCCTTGCTACGGGAGCCGGAGAGAAGACGTACATTACGAAGGCGTCGCACCATCAGGCTGTAACAGATGCTAATGATTACCACTGGAATTAAAAAAGAGAAAAGGAACACACATATGCCGAATACAGGCTCAGAGTAGCTTTGAGGGTCAGGAAGCACCACCATGCACTCAATACCTGAAAAAAAAAAAAAAAAAAAAAAAAAAGAATAGCAAAATGTAAAATAGTGCTAAAAACTAGCTGTAAATAAATCTTACTAAGATTTAGGGAGTTGATGTTTGGTGAAAACTACCATTAGACTCCATTTCCACTTGTCCCATGATCATAGCAGGTATTCCTATGGCGGAAGCCAGTACCCACACTGCCACATTGACCAGCTTGGCTCTTTGAGGTGTTCGAACTGCCAGTGAACGCACTGGGTGGCACACAGCGATGTAACGATTAATACTCATAACGGTCAGAGTGAAGATGCTGGTAAACATGTTGTAATAATCAATGGCCACCACTATCTTGCAAAGAACCAAACCAAAGGGCCAAAAGCCAAGTAGAACATCCGTGCCTTGGAAAGGTAGCGTGGCGAGAACCAGGGCATCAGCCAACGCCAGGTTAAAGATGTAGATG
The DNA here is from genome assembly GCA_030014195.1 of Neosilurus mollespiculum. Taxonomy (NCBI): domain Eukaryota; kingdom Metazoa; phylum Chordata; class Actinopteri; order Siluriformes; family Plotosidae; genus Neosilurus; species Neosilurus mollespiculum. The sequence continues at coordinate 25,263,024 of JAQMYF010000003.1, forward strand.
TTGGTGGCTGTCTTCATCTTTGTATACCTGGGTGTATAGTTAAAAGACATCAAAACTTTCAGAATAGCTATCATTTACCTATGAGTATGAGCAAATTCTGTATAAATACTACAATACAAAAAGGCATGTCAATACAATTTTTTTAATCTACTAAATGTAAGGACAATTTTTAAAATATCAGAATTTCAATAGGAAGTTAGGTACTAACTAACGACTGTGCTTTTTGGGGCACATGGCTTGTCAATGGGGTAGTACTCTTTAAGGTACTTATTTGTAACCATGGGAACAGATTTGTACCTTTTTGGCCCTAAAAAGTTCTTAGCACTAGGTGGTTCATACATGTAGAGTGTACCTTGGGAGACAACAATGTACTTCCTTTTCCACCCCTATTTATTAACGTGTATATATACACTCACCAGCCACTTGAGAGAATTTGTACAACTGCATATTCATGCAATTATCAAGTTAGCTAATCAGCAATGTAGCAGCAACACAATGCATAAAAAAAACCTATGCCTGAGCTGATAGAGATGCATTGGTACCTCAAATAATTTACTGGCTAATTTACTAGGTGGTGAGAAGAGGGCATCATTAGGTTCTGCTCACAGTAGGTAATTTTTTTCATCTTTAGCTGTTACCTATGCATGCTATAGGCTCAGATACCTGTTTATAATGGAGCACCGCACTTGAGAAACCATCAATTTAATTTTGTATGGCTTGTACTGTATGTCTATCCATCCAGTGTCCATATGCATTACGATGCTCATTGGCTTTTATGCTAACATCTTTTACATTTTTTTTGTTTTGTTTTTGTTTTTTTAATGTCAACAAATAAAATATTTATAGATCATTTTTGTAAGTGATTCTTCTGATTTTTTGATAGTTTAAGCTTTTAAAACATCAACAGAACAATTAATGAATAATTTTGAACGGGGAAAAAAGCCTACAAAAATCTCATGGAGAGCTCCACTTTTATGCAGTGCCTAAATCTGTATGTTAGAAGACCAATTTTGTATGGTGGCTAATGTGGTCTTTGGCTGGTATTAGTGGTGAAATGACTGGCTGATTGGATAATAACATGAATGAAGAGGTTCATGAGTTCTTATTAAAGTGGCCGTTGAAACAGGCATTCCAGTGTCACAGAGTGTCATATATTTTGGAATGTTTATACCAGTAGCAAACGTTGAGCTAAATGTTAATAAATATTACTAAAAACAGTGGCTGGGCACAAACCCACCTGTAAAGTAAAGACCAACACACAGCACAGTTTACCAAAAAGCAGCAACAAAAATTTTCAGTGTCAGGTGTTTCAGGAACAACAACTAATGCAACTCTGTGAATATACACAATGTCATGCCTCACTTTCTTCTTGCACTTCACTACACTAATGCTAGCATTATTTCTATTTTTGAATTCTAATTATCAAGCCATTTTGTGAGGCCATTAGTCATGCATGAGATTCATTGTTAATTATATGTTGCATGAGAATAAAATGAGGAAGATGTGCATTCTCAAAGTTGTGCCTGCAACACTGTGTCGAGCAAACGATGAAGGAAAGAGGAAGAGAAGAGACGAGAAGAGAAGAGAAGAGAAGAGAAGAGAAGAGAAGAGAAGAGAAGAGAAGAGAAGAGAAGATGACTAAGTTTGTGTAAAATGCATTTTGGTGCTCGTGCAGATGGTCCTTTTCAGCACTGTATATTAAAAAAAGTTATATCAGCCGGTAAATGAAAGTGAGAGCACTCCAAGTGAGTTTACCTTCAAAACCATATATAGATTTATGGTTGTGGTCTTTATGAAAGCATTCACCTGGAATTAAGAAGGTATTTTTCAAGATCGGGTTCGCAAACTTTCACAAGCAAAATTAAAGCATATTCAGAGAGACTGAAATTGGATTTTTAAGATTTTAAAATATTGTCATGTTTATAATTCCTATTGTAAGCTTTGGTTATATTCATAAATGCTCTTTATTTTTTTCCCTAGAGTTTGTGTACTAGCCAACATAAGCTAACCTGTTGCCATTTCTGAGTCACAGAAATACTCTCAGAATCCAGGGTACTAACTGTACCTGTCTTTGTTGCTTGGGTGGCACCCTGAAATGAACATTTTCTGTACCTTTTTGTATCTTTTACATAAAATTGTGCATGTAAAATACTTTTAACGCTTTACTCTTAAACTAATTATTTTTTTATCCATCCATTATTTATCTCACTTTTCCATCATGGTCATGGGAGAAGCTGGAGCCAATCCCAGGTGACTTTGAGCAAGAGGCAGGTACATCCTGAACACAATCACAAGCAACCATTCAGTAGACCCAAGGTGCAAGTCTTTTGATTGTGAGGGAAAAATTGTGTACTTGGAGGAAACCTACACAAGCACAGGGAGAAAATGCAGACTCTACACAACAGTGTTACAGTGCTAACTACTGACCCATGGTGCCACCCAAAAAACAAAGCAAAAAAATATATATATAAAATCAAAATTATTTTATATATCATTCATTCATTTTCTAAGCCACTTAATCCTAATTAGGGTTAATTAAATAGGCTGGCACCTATCTCAGAAAATTCTGGGCGAGGGTGGGGTACACCCTGAACAGCTCACCAGACCATCGCAGGGCCAACACACATACAACCATTCACACACTCACTCTCGCATCTAGGGGCAATTCGGAACAGCCAATTAGCCTACTGTGCATGTTTTTGGACTGTGTGAGGAAACCAAAGTACCCAGAGGAAACCCTCACAAGCATGGGAGAACATGCAAACTCCACACAAAAATGCCCAAGCCCAGGAATCAAACCCAGGACCTACTTGCTCTGAGGTGGACATGCTAACCACTGCGCCACCATGCCACCCAATATTTTATACAGTATATATTCACATACAATATATATATTGCACTAAACTAAGGATACCAGAGCTAACATGATGGAATCATTCAGTATAATCATAAAATTATGCATAAATTTCTTTTATAAATAGACCAATCAAGGACACACCCACTGATCTGTGATCTGCACACAGATGGAACCTTGCCAATAAATAACCATGCACTTGCTCTGCAACCTAATCAACATGCAAAAAGGCATACTGTGAGAACCAGTGTTTAACCTTTGGAGGAGGTACTCCCCACCCCGGCATGACTCACTGATACAATGCTGAAATCTCTCACATTTTCCTACCTGTTACTATATCAGCCCCATCTCCAGCTGAAAGTGATGGAGAGTAGGATAATTTAAAAATCTTGATTACCGAAAGTCCTTGTGGTCCATAAGCATTTGTATGCTCAGCGTTAGATATTTTTTCCTAACCATGGTCAAATCTATACAATTTATAACCTATATGCAAATCTACACTGGTATGATTCATTCATTATTAGTATAGAGATGCTGTTATCCAACTGTGCTGCTAATAATCATATTATGATGTTGATTTACTGCATTTATGAAAAAAATATATATTGATGCATTTAGAACAAAATAAAAAGTCAGGTCATGCACACATGTACACACACACACACACACACACACACACACACACACACACACACACACACACACAATCATGCACGCATACACACTTTCACACCTCCATCCACATCCAATCACCCTTTCCTTCATAAGTAACACTCACCATGTTGGGGACACATGGTGTTGAACTTCCTAACATTAGGACATGCTTACCTGATGATGACATACATGACCAGGCAGTTGCCCACAAGTCCCAACACACACACGATGCAGTAAAGAACAACCACAGTGATCTTAACACCTTCAGGCAGAAAGCTGCTCTCCTCATCTAAAATGCTCATGTTTCTGCTTAAAAGCGAGTCATTGAATAGATGAAGCTCGATCTCAGGTCCAGTACTGTCCAAGCCGTCGGAAAACTCCATGATGGGACGCTTCAACACTTAAACAAACAATTAACAAGACAGTTAACAAACCAAGAGACCAAGGCGCACAAACAAATCCTAAGTGCGCCATGCGCACTGTTTACTATAACCCAGGGAGCACATGCTCTTTCCAATACAGAGGAATCTCTACTCAAAATTTTTAATTACAGGCTCCAGGAAACAAAGATTTCTCAGTAAATCTATCCCCATGAATTACTGTGGCAATTACCCGGAGCCAGTGCAGCACTGACAGAGACAGAGCGAGAGAGAGAGAGAGAGAGAGAGAGAGAGAGAGAGAGAGAGAGAACACTACTGAGTGATGAAATGTAATGAAGATTTTGTGTTTTTTATTTGCCACAGATGTTTGCATGCACAATCTCTCTCTCTCTCTCTCTCTCTCTCTCTCTCTCTCTCAATAACAACAAATGAAAAATACATTAAATTAAATTAAATTTTAATTACCTTAATTAAATCAGGGGCAGCACAGTGGTATAGTGGTTAGTGTGTCTGCCTCACAGCAAGAAGGTCCTGGGTTGGAGTCCCAGGCTCAGCAAAAGCATTTCTGTGTGGACTTGGCATGTTCTCCATGCGCTCGCATAGGTCTCCTCCGGGTATTCCCACAGTCTAATTGGCTGTTCCAAATTGCCCTAGGTAAAAGAGAGTATGAATGGATGTGTGTGTGTGTGTGTGTGTGTGTGTGTGTGTGTGTGTGTGTGTGTGTGTGTGTGTGGAGATAAACATTTGTATTTATTT
>JAQMYF010000003.1:25309188-25365143 GCA_030014195.1 Neosilurus mollespiculum
TACATATTATATATTTCTTGCTGTATAATACTATAATACATACTGTGTGTGTGTGTGTGTGTGTGTGTGTGTGTGTGTGTATTGTGCAGGCTATAGATTTCCAATAGCCATAAAAACTCCAGGGTCTTCAGATCAATTGCTATATTTTGTTCTTCTGAACTTTGACCCTTCATCTTCCACTGAGGCATACATTTTCAAAGGGAAAAGGTTTAGATTAAGTAATGATTCACAAATTCAGACACACACACACACACACACACACACACACACACACACACTGTGTGGGTGTATATAGCATTCAAGTATTAACCCGAGTTTGTGAGGGGGGTTAAAATCCAGTACTGCTGTATATACTACACAGAGAAGATGCAATCTGATTGGCTCACTATCTGGGGATTATTGACAATTATTCTCAAGACAAGGTGGACATCGCTGAATAGTTATAGGACTATACAATTCAGCAACATCCACCAAACCTGAGAAACTAAATCAAGATTTGTATAGTTGATTTTTGTATATTTTAAACCATGACAAATGCAGGTCAGATGAGCTCCACATGCTCAGAGTATAAGCACTGTGTAGCTAAATTTAAAATCTAAAAATTTTATATACTAAAAAGTTTAGTATATACTACACATAAATGTAAGTAAACTGCCCTTCCTAATGGTGTGTTTTTAATCTTTTAGTATATACTGCATGGGAACTTAAGAGAAGCAAACTTAAACAAAACTTTATCTTAAAGCATGATTCATTTGAACTGCCTCTGCAGTGGTTAAAATATGTAAAACATAAACTATCGGCCGACCCTGCAGTGAATAAGTGTTAATTATACATATTGCAAATGCAGGAGAATGATTGAATCAAATAAAAAATGTACAAATAATAAACCATAAAAATCTTATTTCAGTTTCCTGTGTGGTATATAATAAATTAGTTATTGGACTCAGGATTGGTGGATATCAGTATTCAGCAGATATATGCAACAGAAATATATATGAAATATGCACATAGAACTAAAAACTGGAAACTCAGTTTATCACCACACACTGATGTTGAGTTTTAGGGAATTATTCTGTAAAAATTGCCCAAAAATACAAGGCCACATCTCATTGATACAATGGATGTGGCTAAAGCTTAATAAGGTTGCTGGGGACTTGGTGTAGGTTGAAAAGAATGATGTCCAGTCTTATCTACAAAGAGCCAGAATGGATTTGGGTTTTTATTCCAACCAAGCTTATTGCCTCCAACTCGTTAGTCATTTAAATACCAAGACCAACTGATTAAAGGAGAGGAATCAGTGTGCTTGGTTAAAATGACAACCTGCAGCTACACTGGTTCTTTGCAGATAAGACTGTACATCTTCAACTGAAGAAGCTTGCAATCAATGAATGTTGTAAATTGAGTTCTAAGTCAGTGGGAAAGGGAAAGCATTAGTGTGTGAAAATTGACTTAAAGTCATGGAAAGTGGTATGTACTGCTCAAAATATGTAAGTACGTGGAAGTGAGAAAGTGATACGAGATAAGAGAGGTGATACGAGCAAAAAATCTGAAAAGAGCATGTGCCGAGCAGGTCATTTAGAACATTTTAAAATCTTCTTGAAAGATGTTGAAGAATGTTATCGAGTAAAGTAAGGGTGTGGGTCAAAATGATTGGTTATAGGTTCAAGCATGCAAAATTAATATGAGGGAACAAATCAGCTTTTCTCTATTTTTTGGCAATGATTTTTCATATTAGTATTCATTCATTTGATAATTTTCCGAACCACTTGATCCTACCTTAGCCAAATCTGGGCTAAGGTGGGGTACACTTTGAACTGCTCGCCAGTCCATTGCAGGACTAACACACACAACCAACAGCCAACTGGTCTAATGAGCCAATTGGTCTTTAAACTGTGGGAGGAAATTGAAGTACCTGGAGGAAACCCATGAAAACACAGGGAAAACATGCGGGATCTTCTTGCTGTGAGGCAGATGTGCTAAGCACTGTAACACCATGCCACCTAAACCACAGTTATCATGAGAAAATTCGAAGAAAGCTTTTTTGTACAACGCAAACAGCAAAGTACTTAATAAATAGACCATTAATAAACTACCGATCAGTATGGGCACCCTTGGTAATGAAAGAATTGTTTTCCTTTTTTTCTATTTACTAATATTTTAGAATAAGATGGAAGTACTGTACACCACACTGTTGAGCAACTCCCTATTGTGTTAGATTTCACATATATAAATAAGGGAAATGCTAGCTTACTAGTTATCTCAGTTAAATGCTGTTGGGGTTCCAGTATGTTGCTATGCTCATGATAATTCAGAGAAGTTTATTAGAAGAATATTTAGCTAATACACTCCTTATACATTACCGTGATTGTTACCAAAGTGGCATATAGTTTGTTCATTTCCACCCCTATTATTAATATGAAGCAGATGACACATAGAATAATATTAAATAAAGCACTGCGGATTTTTGTAGTCGCTCATGTATTTACTGTTAATATGTACATTATTTAGCTATCAGTAAATGATTAATAAATAAATAGCAGCTAAATTAACTCTATTGTACTTTTAGACTGCCATATTTTTTACACTCTGGAGAAAATGAGCTGAATGGCCTGACAGTGCCTGTGTCCTTATCTAAGTGCAGTGGTCATACTGATACGCTTCCAGGTTCTATTGTTCTGACTTTATGGTACAAGAGTCATTTAGTAGCCCTCCTGTCAACATGCCCAGGGTGGTATTCCTTTTGTTCCTCATCTTTCTCTTTCTTTCCTGTCCCTCATGCTCTGTTTCAGGAGCGTACGTGACAGGGGTGTGCTCTGCTAATTAGAGGGCTCTTTTGTTTTGCCGGTATCTCCTCTGGCCGCTCTTGTTGTCGGGTGCTTTGTCGGTGGAGTATCTCTAGTTATCCTAACAGAAGGTTTTTATTGGGTCCTTAATGAGTTTACCTCGGGTGGTCTCTCCTACAGATTGGAACCTCTGACTCTCTCAGCTCCAGCAGTAGTGTGCAGAGCCAGATTTCAGCTGCTGTGGTCTTATCTGTCTTATCCAGCAAACATGAGTAAATGAATGTGGGTGAGTGTATGCAAATTTGTGTAAACACACTCACTGGTCCAGTAACAAAAATGAAACTGCTAATGTAATAGAGAGCAGTTTTGAGATGGATATCATAATAATTATAGCCATTAAATCCTAAATTAAGAAATGTATTTATTAATTTGTTTGTTTGTTTTTTTGTTTGTTTGTTGATTATAAAACAATATAAGACAACTCCACAAGACTACTGTGGACCTTTCTTAAGATGTTCACATTTAAATGAAAGTAATGGCATATTATTCATGCCAACTGACTGAAACTTTAGTCTCCGGGGAAAATGGCACGTGTGTTGATTCCGAATGCTTCATACTAAAAGTTCTTATCTCCGTCAGTGCTCATTTTCCAACACCTGCTTCTATAGAAAGAGACACAGGAGGTCATGAAGGTCATGTCCTGAGTGTACTATACACCTTCTGAGGTCAGAGGGCAAGCAGTGACCAGTAGGGTCAAGCTGTCCCAAAGTGATGCTGCCTTTCTCTGCTCTGTTGTAACAAGACCTGGAAAAAAGAGCACATGTTCATGGGGGGGAAGGGGGGAGGGGGTGTATCAAACCCCAGTGTGACTCTTGTTGTCACTTTGATGTCTTTGTCGATGTAAAATATCATTACGCAGCATTAATAAGCATGCAGTTAGATTCCAGCGGAGACTGGCGTTCAGTGGATAGAGAAACGTAACGGCATCAAATGGAAGTTTAATTTGTAGACAAGTGAACACAGTGTAGTTTGTGCTTGTGTTTATAGTTTGTATTTGTAGACGTCAGAGGGTGAAAGCGCTGATAAATATTGTTGTTGGGGTTTTTTGTTTGTTTGTTTGGGTTTTTTTTTTAAAGAGTTATCACTCAAGGAAATTGTGCAGATGGTATTTAGGAATGAATGGGAATTTTCACAGCGACAAGTCAGCTGCTGATTTTTTGGAACATATCGCTGATTTACTCTTTGTAGCAGATGTGTGTTGAAACCCTACACAGTCCGATATATAGTTTCTATACCACTAGGACTATTTGCATACAGATGCCCAGACAGTCTTACTATAGAGCTGAAAGAGGTGGGGGAAGGGCAGCACAGGCTTGTTGATAGGCTGAGGAAAGGGACTTGCTGACTAGCCCATCATTTGTAGCTATGGTTTGTAGCATCATGGTGACCTTCTCGTCACCGAGGCACAGGTGCCATCTCGATTACCATGGATATTTCAGAAAGAGGGGGATCTTGGGGGGAGTGTTTGGGTGTTTCATTGATTTCCCTCTCACTCTCAAAATGCTATTAGCACTTTTAGGATCATTAAATTTAACGGGGCTTCCTATGCTATGATTACGTAATTGCGTATCTGAGACTTACTGCAGATGGGGTAAGTGTTGAAAGGCGTGTGTCTTATGGATGGGGGTAAAATTATTCATCATACTGGGGGTGGGGTAAATTGACTAATCAAGCCTTGACTTGTGTCCAGAAAGTGAGTGTGTTTAATTAGTGGAGAGGACTGGGGGGTGGGGGGGTGTTGGGGGTCCAAGAGCAGGTGGAGGAAAGGCAAGAGATGAAGGGAGATTGTCTTGTGCAAAGAGAGCAAGCAGGAGGGGCTGAGAAGCCTGAAAGGAGCTTGTCCCCTGCTTCTTCAGACACTTTTGTCTTATTCTCTCCCTGAGACAAGAAAACCTATACTTTACGACATCTGCTAGGCTGATTTTCCCAGAGCTTAACAGCTCAAAGGGCTTAGCAAAAAATCATCATCTTGGCAAGGTTGTAGTCCAAAAGTTTTTTGTTTTTTTTAAACTCTGTAAGTTTATATGGATTTTTTTTTTGGGTGGCTGGGGGATCTGAGACAATGAAAATTGCCCCTATCCCCATTTGTGTCAAGTTGGTAAGCAGAATAATAAATAAGACATCTGTTACTTTTGCAGATGGTAAAATTTCTTTATACATCCACAAGCTACATTTACACAATGTGCATTTTTAATGACAAACATTGCATTTTTAAACCTTTCTTTCTGCCGTACTTTTAATAATGATGCAGGATGTTTTTTCAACATTATGTCTTTTTATCAGTGAAAAGGTTCATACGTAAAAAAAACAAACAAAAAAAAAAACCGTCTGGACAAAATTAATATCATACTTTATTGCAACTACATTTTTAAAGAGACAAGGTGTACTCACTTGATAATCACCCTTCAGGGTCACAGCTGTGCAAAGTAGTGCTTTTTCACACACACACACACACACACACACACACACACACACACACACACACAAAGCTATTAAGGGTGCCTCTAGCTCAGTGGCCTGGAAATCGGCCTCTTTGCTCCACCCCAAAGTGTGGACTGCTTTTGTTATTTTAATGGTTGCACACAGTGTGTGTGTGTGTGTGTGTGTGTGTGTGTGTGTGTGTGTGTGTGTGTGTGTGTGTGTGTGTGTGTGTGTGTGAAAACAGCAAGGAAAGAAAAAAGAGTGAAGTGGTTTAGATATCAATTTGTATATCAAAAAACTAAAAAACATCAACAACATTTAACAACAATAACAATGATAATAGAAATTTATCATAAAAATAAATAGGAATACTATAAATTCTGTATAATCTATAAAATATTTGCTGCCCTGCGGTAGGCTGGCGAGCAGTCCAGAGTATACTCTGCCCTTGTCCAGAGTCGGCTGAGATGGGTCGCCAGCCTCCCCGCAACCCTAATTAAGATTATGTGGTTTAGAAAAAGAATGAATGAATGAATGAATGAATAAAATATTTGCTTAACTTAATTAGCATTATCATAACCCCAAATATTATTATGTCCAAGTATAATATGTACTTCATTAACATCCTAAATACTCTAAATTCCTGCGATGGCCTGGCGAGCTGTCCAGGGTGTACCCTAACCTGGCCCAGAGTCGGCTGAGATGGGCACTAGCCTCCCCGTGACCCTAATTAGGATTAAGCGGTTCAGAAAGTGAACAATGACCAATATTCTGAATTCATCTACATTTTTTGTTAGTACAATGTCACTAAATTACTTTAGTACAAATTAAACTGCAATAAACTGTGTGTTCACTTTTATTGCCAATAAATAATGAAGTTGTAAAATGCAATAAGTGTAAAAACAAACAATGAAACAAACGAATTTTATGTACTGTTTAATAAATAAATTATCATCAGCTCATTACAACAGAACTGCACAAACTTTGCAGCCTAAGTGTTCTACAGTGAACTTTGTGTTAGTATGAATATAAGGATACCTTCATACCTTTAGAACTTCTCAAGTCACTAAGTTTCCTGAGAGTGTGTTTAATTTTAGTTTTTTCTTTGGAGTTTTTATTTTAAAATATATTGGTGCCATGTCTTGTTTTTTTGTTTGTTTGTTTGTTTGTTTGTTTGTTTTGGGGTTTTTTTAGCCCATTTTACTTTTGAACATTTGAATTCCTTTGAAAAGTACCATTTGCTTTTAATTGTCTTAAAAAATTAATGAATGTAAAATACAAAATTCCAGTTTACGGATTTATAAACGGTGGCACAGAAGTCTGTGATGAAATCTGAGAGTAAATCAGAAAGCAGCAGCTGTTCGGTTTGAATTCAGTAACTGGAGAATCTGATAACAAAAGCAGATAAGAATTGAGTTACGGTCTTCTCACTATTTAAATATTATACATTTGTAGAACATTTTTGCAGTGTGATACTGCTCTGATTTATACTGAACTATTAAAACAACTAGTCTGCTTATATATTTGAGTTACTTTAGAAACTTTTTTGGAAACACATAGTTTTTTTTTATTGCGCATGGTAAAACTACGCTTCGGTATAGACATGTTTTGCTTGTGGAGCGAATTCTTCGTCTCTTGCAGCTACGTGTGTAGAAACAAAGGAGTCTGAGAAGAGCAGCTGTACACAGACCCACACCCTCACACCTTCATTTCCAAAACTCTTTATAAAATCAGGCTCTGAATGCTTTGTAGACTTTTTGCAGGCCTGGTGTCCACTAAGTGTGGATGCCTTAATAAGCGCCCCCTGGCTCTTTCCATGCTTCAGTCCCGTCCCCGTCCCGTCCCCTCACTATGGCAACAGCAGGAAGGGGGGGGTATGCTGGCATCATTATCAGCAGGGCCATCTGTCATGGGGAGCTAAGAGTTTAGCTCATGGACTGGGGATACCTCAGTACTTCAGCACATATGCCTCTGCACTGGGCTAATGGAGGGTGCGAGACAGAGAGCACAGATTAAGATTGTGAGAAAGGGAGAGTGACTGAATATCCAGTGATATTGCTTTCAATTAAAATCTTGTTTTATGCTTGATTGGTTGATTAACTGGCTGATAGGGACATTTTTAAGTGAGAACTCTTATGGAAGAAAAGTATAAACATTGTGCACATCTACTTTTTAATAATTAACCTTTGTGACTCTGATCATTTGCACTAGTTTGATGTTCCATAAAGATTGATACTGCACATAATGCGTCACTGTTTGTTCACCAATATTTAAAGTAGTATAAAACTTTAATTTCTACTATTGATATTATGAGCAAAAATTTAAAGAAAAAAGAGAATCTTTTAAATATGTACATGAATTTCTGAATTTCTTAGAATGTAAAATGAAATACACACCATACCCCTTCCCCCGTCACCACAAAAGACAATTTTAATTTTGTCTTAATGACAGTGTGTAGACAGTGTCTACAAAATGCTTAATTTTTTGTTTTTAACATTTTTTTTAATATAAACTAATTCATTCATTCATTTTCCAAGACTCTTAATCCTAATTAGGATTGCAGGGAGGCTGGCGCCTATCTCAGCCAACTCTGGGTAAAGGCGGGGTACACCCTAAACAGCTCACCAGACCATTGAAGCGACAACACACACACAGCCACTCACACTCACTCTCATACCTAGTTGCAAATTGGAACCGCCAATTAGCTTCCTGTGTAGGTTTTTGGACTGTGGGATGAAAAAGGAGTACCCGGAGGGAACCCACGCAAGAACAAGGAGAACATGAAAAGTCCACACAGAATTGTCCGAGCCCGGGAATTGAACCCAGGACCTTCTTGCTGTGAGGCGTACATGCTAATCACTGCACCACTGTGCTGCCTTATGCAAACTAATATAAATTCTAAAATCTTCTGGATTTTGCCTGGAAATCTTCAGGCACTGTCTTTATTGCCGAGTTTTAAAAATGGAAAGATAAACAAAAACCTTGTCTTGTGTTTTCAGGTAGTATACAGTAAAAATTGAAATGGTAAAAACACAAATTACCAAATGAGGCTTACTTACATTTCTGTTTAATGTATTCTAAAATTCTGAATGAGTTTAAAAAATCATCTTTATCTTTCACACTCAGGGCTCAACTTATTTACCTCATAAGTGGTTAAAAAATATGTAAAAGTAGACTATTGAAATTTTGACTTTGTTTGATTTTTATGTTCCCATGTAGTACAGGCGAAAATAATTTTTGCCTCAGACCAACTGCATAATCCTCTCAACTATTCAGTGACATCTACCTCACCTTATCCAAATAACTAGACACTAAGTATTTTACAGTAATACCGTAAGAACATAATAATGTATATATAATTATAAGCATACCCTGTGCTTTAGTAGCCTAAAAGTTGCAGCTTAGTAAACGTATATTCTAACAAAGATTCCAAAATATTTCGATTATATGTTTATTTTTCTCGGACAAACTTTTGAAAATCCTGCTGTGCTGGAACAATAAAATAAATTCTTTTGTTTTTCTTATACACTGAAGACATTTGGGTTTATGATTAAAGATGAGTAGGAGACACTTTCCTGATATATTACAGCTGGACAGGTCACACAGCTTGCAAGCCACTTTTTAGGTGAGCACAATATTGGAATAGAACGACTTTTTGTTGTAAATACCACTTAATAGTTGTTTGCGTGTCTCTTGTTTGCAACTAACATCTAAAAACTACATCAAGACGGCCACCCATTGGCATCACCAAAGTGTTCCATTCTTCTTTTGTAATGCTCTTCCATGTTTGTACTACAGGTTCTTTCAGTTGTTGTTCATTTGGGGGGGTTCTCCTTTCAGTGTTTTCTTCAGGGGTGAAATACATGTTCAAATGGGTTAAAGTCTTGTGATTGATTTGACCAGTCTAAAACCTTCCACTTTTCCCCCTTGATGAAGTCATTCATAGTGTTGGCAGAGTGTTTCTGACCATTTGTCTTGCTTCATGATGAAGTTTCTCCTGATTAGATTGGATGCATTTCTCTATTAAACTTGCAAACAGAACGTTTCTGTAGACTGCTGAATTCATTTTGTTGTTACCAGCATGAGTTACATAATCAATAAAGGTTGGTAAACCTGTTTCAGAAGCAGCCATGCAAGTCCAAGCCATAACATTACCTACAGTGTGCTTGACTGATGAGATTTTGGATCATGAGCAGATCCTTTCTTTCTCCATTTATTGGCCTTGCTATCTTTCAGTTGAAGTTAATCTTTGTATTTCTTTGCTAATTTCAATATGGCTTCTTGTGAGATTGCCTCTATATTTCTGCTCTTGAAGTCTTCTGCAAACGGTTATTTGTGATTATGATACCTTCACCCCTGCTCTGTGGATGACAATATTACTACAATATATAATATATAATGTAAAAACAAATGTTATTTTCTGTTCTTTTACCACAGTGGTTTGACATCAAGTGCTGTTTTTGTATGTCTTCACTGTATGACAAACACCTTCCAATACTTTCAAAGGGGACTGTATACACACACACACACACACACACACACACCTGCACACCTACACACACACATACATACATATATAGGTATACATAAATATATTAATATTAGCAACAGTATGTTAGTATATTTTATTAATGCAATATCATATGAAAGGAAGTGCATTTTAATTAGACTATCCAAATTACAGGGATTTGATCACAGCTAATCAAATGGCCTGTTTCATTTTGCTTTGAGAGTGGAAATAGATCCTGAAGAAGCCATGCACACTTTATAGCATATTGGCTAACTGGCTAACTCACATCGATTCCATTAAAATCAGTGTCCTTTCTGCATTTCCATCATAATCTGAGAAGCTTTCATATTTTAACCCATTGCTGTTAGTGTGAATTATCAGCGCTCTTGTAGTGCTGCCCAAACCAATCAAATTGATAAACTGGAAATAACAGTAGTATAAAGTAATTATAAAATGTTTGTATCCTGTGTGTGTGTGTGTGTGTGTGTGTGTGTGTGTGTGTGTGTGTGTGTGTGTGTGTGTGTGTGTGTGTGTGTGTGTTTGTGTGTGCTTTGTTTTTCAGCCATTGACTCAGTTTTCAGACATTAATTAATTTTTCCAATATTCAAGGACAAAACCAAATGAAGGCAGTTGGATTTGCAAAAATAAGAAGCATGTGCAACAGTCAAGCTTACCAGCTTTCTTTACAAAACTGCACAAACTGTATATAAGACTATTTAATTTATTATCTATTATCTATTTAAGATTATTTTTAATCTTAAATAGATAATAAAAGTAAAAAGCTGTCACATAAAATAATGACATTGTTTCATTTATTTCTGTTTAATGTGCATTCTAACAGGCTATTGGTTTTATGTAGGAATTTTTCGTTTCATTTACTTTGAAGGCATTTACAGAATCTGTTTAGATTCGGTTTATCTGTTTATCTAAGACATACATTGTAAAACTTAAAATATAAAAACAGCTTGTTTTTTTATGACATTTGGCATAAATCCTTATCCAATCTATCTTTTTTTTTTTTTTTCTACAACTGAGGGTTAACGCTCTTGTTCAATTACAGCTTGGTGTTACTGGGGCCTGAACCAGCAACCTTTGGATTAGTAATCCAGAGATTTAACCACTGAACCATGCCCCTGTTTTTTGTTTTTTGTTTTTTGTTTTTTTTTAATTTTATATATTATATTATTATTATTATTATTATTATTATTATTATTATTATTTTGAATAATGCACACTTTTGAAACTTTCCCCAAAAGTTTTCTCTACAACTATTTGGTGGGAGTTGACAGATGAATAGAGAAGTGACAGATGAATAGAGAAGTGGTTCCCCTTTGCCGTATGTCTGCTTTTGAACACAGCCAGCATGCACTCTTTTGTTTTCACTTTCAATGGCCTTTGTTTGCTTGTTTGGGCAGCTCTCGAGCTCAGGCTCTCTCTGATTGGATCTCCTCTAGGATAACGATGACGCAGGCAGATCTGATTGGTTAGCTCGGGGAAGCCTTCCCAGTCCGGCAAGTTTTTCCTTCAAGTTATACTTTCTATCAGGACACAAAGTTGAATGAGTTTGCAAGCTGTGAGAAGAGTGTGAGGAGCAGAGGAATCACAGCCAAGATGAAGCTGTGTAAAACGTTTCTCGGTGAGTAGATTCGTGCTTGTTTTAACCTTTTCCGTTTGCTCTAACTCTTGTACTTCCGGGTCTTTAATAATGTTACTGCGTGATTTGACACAAGACTTTGAAACAGTTTAGCGCCTGTGTGATTCATTCTAACTACACGGGAACACAATGTCTCTCTTTTTTGCTTTTAAACTGTGGCTACGTTTGAATAATCTGAACTTTTCGGGGGAATAAATGTCTGTTTGTGTGTTATGGTTGTGTAATAATCCTCATGAACAGTCTAAACATTCATCCCTTCATTCATTTTCTGACCCGCTTTGATCCTAATTCGGGTCGCGGGGAGGCTGGAGCCCATCTCAGCCGACTCTGGGCGAGGGCAGAGCACACCCTGGACAGCTCGCCAGGCCATCGCAGACAGTCTAAACAATAGATTTTTATTGTAATAGATTAATTAAAAAAAGATGCATTAAAAAGATTTCTATTTTATATATATATGTATTTATTTATTTATGCTATATAACATAATTTGTGCAGTTCAGCACAGAGTCTTAGTTTCATTAAACTTTAACAACACAAATGCCCGTCGGGACAACACAAACAAAGAAAACTTTTGTTCCCAAAGGGGATTTTGTGTCTCTGCTCTGTGGGGACTTCAGTCCGACCACGTTAAAAAGTTTGTATGAGGGAGGGACTTAAAACAGTCCATCTGTCCACAGAGAAGGGGGTGGAAGGGGTGCAGGGCTATGGGCTCCTTATTCTCTCAGCTGGCACGTATGTAATATTTATACACGGTGTCTGGCCCTGAGGAACAGACCGCGAAGTTAATTGTATGCTGGAGCTAACACGGCTATCCATCTGTAGCAAGGTTTAGGATGAGCCCGGGTTGAACCAAGTTCCAGCTGGTAACCGAAGAACTTTGGCCTGATTAAATATGCAGGAACATGCGGAAGAGGGTTTTTTTCTGGTCACAAGAGAGAGCCACCCTTTCAACCCCGTCGAACTTATTTGCTGTTTTTTAAAGTTATTTTAACTCAAGTTGCATGCAACAGATTTATATCCCATATAAACAGTATTAAGTGTGGCGTAATATTAGCATATTGTGGACGTTTTCTTGGGGTTTAGTTCTCATCTGCCAGGCAAATTTCCTTTGACTAATTTTGACCCTTTAATGATAATCTGAATATGGTCACACCGGAACACTTGCAATCCTTTTAAAGACATTACAGATGTGTTTTATTACACCATGTCACACAGGAACTAGTGATTACAGAGGAAAACGTATAGGCTTTATACAACATTATAATATACGTTGTTAACCATCAATAATCGAAATGTAGTTAATTATATTTTAGTGGACCTATTTTCCCTGTCACTGTGCTTTAGTGCACAGTTTTAGTTTGGTGTTGCTGAAGCTAGGTCTACTTTAAAACAAATGTATTACTGCGCATGATAAAGTAGTCCCAGTCCGTGTACGTGTTAATCTTTTTAAAGGTCATAAACTCTTCCAAAGTGAACAAAAACCTGTACTTGGAACATAGGTGGTAGTGAATATAATAATCTGCCGCTAACTTGCTTATGCCGATTGCAGGTGATGGAAAATAACCCCCCCCCCTTCTCTGGAGTGAACTGTGGTCTAATGTAATGTAATATTCCTGTTGTCTGTGCACCATTAGAGGAAAAAGAGTTGAGTCTCGGTTGTAATGATGCATCGTGCCTCGGAGGAAGCTGCTGTGAAAAAGGGCTCCTTGTCCAAGGTGCTGAAATAAATTTGAGCTGTCTAGAGTGCTGAACTTTAAAATATCCTCTCTCACTGCTAAAATGCGACGAGGTATATGATATTTTATAACTGTGGCTTTGTAAACATGGGACAGTGATGTGTGCGTGATTATTTGTATCGGTGTTTATTAGATCGTACAGGGCTAATGTTGTGTGTGTGTCCTTTTTTACGTTTTAGAACAAGTCTAGACAGTTTCTCAAGATCATGTAGGTCTGTTTATATAAGACGTGTATATATGTTTAAGATGTGTGTGTATACGTGTGTGTATGGGGGTATGATAGCGCCCACCCCCTCCTGTATTGTACATTTTACTATGATGATGTCACAGCCTTGGGTAGAGGAGGGGTGAACAATGGGCCTGTGAGCTAAAGGTAAGTTCATATTATTGTCGCCGACAAGCGTTAGAGAAATGGTTTTGACGCCTAATTAATAATATTCTAACGTAAACATTGGATATACACAACGAAAATCATAAAAGGAATAGGTTTGTATCGAGTCCTGGTCGGATTATTTACGCTTTCTAACGGTCAAGGCTTTTATGTAAAGGCGAAGCAGAACAACACTGAAGTTACAGCTACAAAGAGCAAAAGGCCGCTTGCATCTCATCGTCGGAAGCAAAGCAAAGCTCACGGTAATATCCTACCGAGATGCACTTTATGGATGTTGGTTGAAAGATGTTTGCGTTTTCAAGCATTCGGTTAATCTTCTTCCTTTCCGCTGCGCTCGGTTGTTGTCTAATGGACGCCGGCTCCGTAATCTTTTAAAGAGACATGTTTCGACCTGGTTTTCTCCTACCTCGTTTTCATTCCCCATTTTATGTTTTTAAGGAGGAGGCTGAAGTACAGTAATATTTTGTAATAATAATAATATAAAAAATCCGGGGTATAGCATAATACCAACTTTCAATGCGCTATATACATATTAAAGGTGTGATTAAACATGTTAATCGTGTTTTGACTATTAAAGCTGTGTCGTAGAAGTCAGATTGTTGGTTTGTTGTGTGCTACTTTCAGAGAAATCGGCCTGAAATCCTGTCAGTGAATTGGTGTATGACGTGAGCAATGCTAGTTTGTTGTAAATCCAATGCATCACTGACAGCACAACCCGCTGAAGTTTGTTTAGCACCGAAGGACTTAGACTTATGTCTATAATGTGATGTATATCACCATGTAGAAATGCAGGTGAACGTCACATAAACAGCCCAAGTTTAGAGTCTTTTCCAGTTAATTTTGTAATTCGACAGAACTTAACGAACCTAAAGGCTTTTTGTCACTTAAAATGTTTACATCGCATCTGAGCTGCGTAGATCACGTATTTTACTTTATTATAGGCTACTAACTTGGTTATTCCTTCCATTTCTACATCAACATTCTACGTCAGTATCGTATTATAAATTGAAATCTAGGTCTTGTTATTCATTAGAGCTCCTGTCTTATTGATTTCCTGGTGCTTGTAAATAAACATATTTCGCTATTGACAGCCTACATCATTGATATAATGCACTGAATGTACTTTGTGTCCATGTGGTTATGAAGTAATTATGATTAGGTTCGTGTTTCCATTAGGATACTTGCTTATCACCACATGTAGGCTCGATATAGGCCTGATGGGTTGGGTTTTGTTGTAGTTTTGTTTGGGGTTTTTGTTTGTTTGTTTGTTTTTTGTCGTTCGGATTATGGAAGTGGGCTGCGTCCATTAGCCTACTCCTTTGGATGCGAATCTCATGATAGTATGAGGCTTTTGTATGATGTGGGGTCCCAGGTTACTACAGAAAATAACAACCATGATAACCATTTTATCAGTTAGTAGCATGTGTACAGCATCACCAGCTTACACTTCTATGTGAGATTCTGACAATCTGACTTTACAAAATATAATATGGAAAAAACACTGAATTATTGCTCAGTTCTTTTGTTATTTTATGCGTGTAAAGTTGGAAGTGGCGTGTAGTTGTCTATAATGCCGTTAAAACGTTTTTGGCAAATGTTTTTGAAATCATAGACACAAAATATCTCCTATTTGGTGACTCGTGGGCCGTGAGAAATTATTCAAACTTTAAAGGACTGTTTCCGTGTGTGTGTGTGTGTGTGTGTGTGTGTGCGTGTGTGTGTGTGTGTAGTGGCATATTTCTCTGGGGACACCCCCACCCTCCTTCACGAGAGCACCAGGTGCCAGCAGAAACCAAATCGGAGTGCTACGTAATAATGGCCGAATGAACAGCTGGCTCGCGCTCGCAGCTCTGTTCATTCACAAGCCAGAACCAGTTCCATTCAGAAGTGCGCGTGCACTTCACGTTTCACCTCCCGCAGAGGTCACGCCCTCCCCAGTGGCGACCCGGAAGAGTCATGAACTGTGGCTCAAATATACTAGTTTAATACAGACGATTTTTTCTAATAGTCGTAAGTGAAGATTATGAAATATGAACAAATGTAACTTAGCAGATGTTATTGTGATTTTTTTTACACCACGTCATGAATATTAACACTTCCCTTTTCTAATAATTGTATTAAAAATATATTTTTTCTACCTAGAACACACTGTTGAGAATTTAGGTATGTAATCTGTTCAGTGTGCGTTCTGAGACCCAGTTAAAGTGTGCGTATAACACACATATTAATCCATATAACAAATCAAAGACACTGTCTGAAATTGTCGCGTTGCATTTAATTAGAATGTTAGTTGTAAATTTGACATTGTTTTAGGAGTTGACTGAATGTGACTTACTCATATCAAATGATATTTTTAATAATCTGCTTAAGAAATGTACCAGTTTCTGCAGCTAATTAATCTTATCTTTCACTTTACAGTTTACTCTTACCACTGCTATTATTACTATTTTAAAACAAATATGCATTTATCTGTGAAATAAAACATAAGAATTTATTTTATATTTACAAGTTTTCATCTTTGATTTTATTTGCCATACATAATCTCTAACATGTGTTTTATACCTCAACCAGGGGCTTATGTTTTTGTAAGAATTGGTTAGTTTGTCTGTCTGGTTGTTTGTTTGTTTGTCAACAACTTTACACAAAACGTTATGAGCGGCTTTTGATTTAGTAGGGGTGAAGTATGGTCCGAATAACACCTCATTACATTTTGGTGATGATTTTGGTGACTGCATCCAGTATCTTTTAATTAAAAAATAACATGATATAGGATGTGAGGTGTGGTATTACAGCAGGTCGAGCTTGGGCTCATGCAGACACTGGCTCATGTTTACTGAAGAATCTCACAGTATATGACTACTCCAAAATATTTAGCTTATAGTATTAAGTTCTTCCCACTTTATTCTACTAGTTTTTATTGATAAGCATGTGATAGTTCTGCTGGAAATAGCAACAGAGTTTACATCACGTTTTATACATTTATAGAGTCAAATCTAACCTGACACATTTGGTGGAGACCCCTACCACCACCACAAAAAAAAAAAAAAAAAAACTAAAAAAACAGAAAAAAGTCTCCTAACTGTCAGTTTCACATGCTACATTTATCTGTGAAATATTCCAGTAATATAAAACACTGTGCCTTACACAGTGTATTTTGCTATATAAACTATATTGTACATTGTACTTGGTTGGGACAATAGCATTCAATTTGCCCTAACGTCTTTAATATCTGATGTTTGTCCTTTAGAGAATGAGTTCCATGGGCAGCTGGTGAGTCAGAGGTGGACAAAAGGGGACCGGATCAGCAGCTGGGAGAGCAAGAGGAGTAAAAGAAACAAAGTGAGATATAAATAAGTTTTCACTGAAAAATTTCCATGTATTTAACTATTTATATAATTCATTTTCATGTAGGTTTGAAGGTGTGTATATTCTGCCAGTATAGAGCTGTTTTTTTATTTCTTAGAATGAGAGATATCATGCATGCAGTGTATAACCTTGAGCTTTTCTTCAGCATAAAGTGCTACAACTTCACTGTAACCCAATCTTTTCTAACCCATAATGTTTTATCCCTGTTCTCTCTATTTCGAATGATCATTCGGCTTTGCTCTTTTTCTTTTTCAAGTCGCTGCTTCTTTTGTGTACTGAGTATTTTTTTCTTATACTTTCTCCCCCACATCCTCCCCATAATCCTCTCACTGGGTCATGTCATGCATCTCAAAGTGACTCGTTGAAAGTGTATTATTGATTTTTCTGTTTCGCAGAGTTTAAAGTATATACAGAGTCACTCTAGTTACTTTAGCATCTCACTGCTCAGCAGACATGAGATATTTCACTGAAGGAGAACGAAATAGAGATCCTGTTTTAAGACTACTTGTTTTAAGAGGCTGTGAAGTACTAACCAAGGGCACATAGAATGAGACAGTGAAACAGTGTAAATAGAGCAAAAATGAAAATAACCTGATGTATTATTATGTACTTTAGATGAGCCAAGACACAGAGGAGAAAAGGACACGGACCCGCTCGAAAGGTATCAGAGGTGAGGATCATTCATTATATGTAACATGATACAGCAAAACCAAACACATACATAGGTTCAAACTGTCTAGCCTGTTTATGTGAATGAAACTTACAAGCTACTATATGTGTAAAGTGATACATAATATTTTTGGTAAAACTGTTCCCCTTGCTATCCTAGTTCCTCTTGAGCTTGTGGGACAAGAATACAGGTGTGGGTTTATTTTATTATTTGAAGCTTTCATATTAATCTATATCTATAGCATTCAATAATAGATGAAACACTAAAGAAACAAACACATTTTTCTATACTTATAGTTGTCCGACTCCAGGATGTGATGGTTTAGGTCATGTCAGTGGAAAATATGCTCGACACAGAAGGTACCATTAAATGTAATGTTAAGCTACCATTAACAATGTTATGTAACATATGATCATACTAATGATTTTTTTCATCCCACAGTGCACTGGGTTGTCCATTAGCAAAAAAAAGAAAACTCCAGGAGGCTGAAGAAAACCAGTCAGTCTCTAAAAAGAGGTCCAATCCCCTGAAGCTGACAATGGATGATGGGTTCAATGCAGATAGTGATACAAACAGTGAAACTGAACCAAAGGATGAAGTAATAGAGTCTGATGAAGACACAACAGAGAAGGAGGAAGAGTCTAAGAAGAAGGATCATACATCAGAGCCAATGACAGGTAGGAAATAAGATTATTAGGTTTCAACAATCAGTTAATCATGCTGTCATTATTATTCCTTCAGTCTTACTATTTTTAATTGTAAACTTGTTTCTACAGAAGAAATTTCCCAAGTGGAGCCTCAAGATAAAACCATAGCAGCCCAAAACATTTCTGTTCCAGATCTTGAAGAAGAATCCAAAAAAGAAAACCTTGAGCCTGAAATGACTCCCATCCAACAAGTAACTGTAGAGACAGAAAGCGACGTGGGGCTTCAAGTTGCTGCAGAGATCCAGGCAGGAGAGGAAGAGGAAGGAGATGGAGCAGAAGAGATGACAGAAGAAGAAAGAATGACTCATCAGCTAAAAGCCACTGATGACCCTGTGCAGACATCGGAAGAAGATGGCGAAGAAGAGGAAGAATTAGAAGAAGAACACGATGAGGACCATGAGACCCAGTGCTCAAGTCAGAAAAACAATTCAGACCACCAATACTTCAGTGGAGACTTCAACAAAATCCAGGCTAAAGAAACTGAAGAGAAATCGAACGATCAGGAAGATGATCTTGATGAAACGGAAGAGGAGGAGGAAGAGGAGCAGGAACAGGTGGAGCCCAGACACTCCCCCAGCACTGCAGCCACCAACTTCTCAGCTCAGGTATCAGAACCAGATGCCATGATGAATAGTGGTGAGAAAGCAGACACGCATTTAAGCGAGGATGAGGAAGCAGAGGAAGAGGAGGAAGATGATGAAGAGGAGCGCGATGATGCATCTAACAAAGCTTCACCCACAGTTGTCATAGAGCTGCAATCTGATGATGAAGACGAGGTAGAGGAGGAGGAGGAAGAGGATGATGGGGAGGATGAAGGAGAGGAAGAGGTGGATGAAGCAGAAGATGAGGAAATGGACAGTGCGTCTCACAGGTCAGAGGTGACGGATGAGTCTGAGACCTATGATATGACACGGGGAAATCTGGGCCTGCTTGAGCAGGCTATCGCTCTGAAGGCTGAGCAGACGGCACGCAGTTCAGAGGAGAGCCGCTCTCCAGAGCAGCAGAGCTACCACAGTGCAGATGAGAGGAGCAGCAAGATGGCTGAAAACACACCCCGTAGGGGATACTATGGTAAAGGTACAGTCATCACACATCAAGCTTTTTATCTGTGGCTGGGAATCCAAAAGAACTAAATTGGCCATTCTGTCTGAGTCCGATGGATGACATTACTCAACAACCCTGTCAGTCAGCACAGTGCTTGCCAATTCTTTGTATTTGTGAGCTAATGTATGAATAAGAGAATAGTTACTGCTGTAGTTACACATTTATTAGAGTAATACATACTACCCTTCATTTTTCCTGGTTGGAAGTTATTTTATATAAGGGACAGATAGCTAGTGAGTGAGAATTGGCAAAATAGGCCATGATAGACAGTAAGACATAATTCCATCCTTATAAGTACCCCATTAGTGCTACATTACAGAGCATGTATTTAGGTTACACTGAATATTTAACCTCTTGAAGGTACAGTGTTCAACATTTTGGAGGTTATATTGACAAAAATTAAAATTAAATAAGTTTCTATTAATCAGTAAGAAAAAAAAAATGTAAAGATTTTTCGTAACAGAATAAGTTGTTTATATCTCCTCTTATGGAGGCCACCATCTTGCCCTACAAGCTTTGAAGGGATTGGGGATTGGGAATTAAATTTCATTTGGTTATGATGTGGAGCCTCAACTCTAGATGTCACTAGATACTGCTAAGTCATAAACACTTTACCTTTAAATGCCCAGGACACCCAGACTTTCATACCCTAATTTATTAAGAGCAATGGTAGATTTGCAGTTAAGAGATTGTGACTGTGTGTGGAAGCTTGAGGAACAACTCTAGAGGCATTGTACAATGAATGCTGAAATATTTCAGAGACATCATTAGCATTTTCAAGCCATGGAACTAAAACTGTTGTGTTCGACCCCACTGCTTTTAAATAATTATTTCAAATAGAACAAGAGATCTTGATGTTTGTATGTCTGTGTTCTGCTCTCTCCTTCCTGCTCCACTTTTATCATAGAAGGATCCAGATCAGATAAGAAAGAGGTAAAGTGTCCAACACCAGGATGTGATGGGACAGGTCATGTGACTGGACTGTACCCTCACCACCGAAGCCTTTCTGGGTGCCCACATAAGGACAGGGTACCACCTGAAAGTGAGTACACTAACAAACATGCATTATATTATGTAAATATACCTTATATTATATTGTTGAATGTTTTCTGTACTGACTGTGACATGTTATTTGTTATGTGCTTAGTCTTGGCCATGCATGAGAATGTGCTGAAATGTCCAACACCTGGGTGCAATGGTCAAGGCCATGTCAACAGCAACCGCAACACACATCGCAGGTATAGTTCCCCAATATGTCAATCCATATTGTTGGTAAAGAGTTGCCAGACTTATATCAACAATCCTAACTAAGAGTATTATTTACATTCGTATTTTCTCTTTTCAGTTTATCTGGCTGTCCGATTGCTGCTGCAGGGAAACATTCAAAGAGTTACGAGAAGCCATCTCAGACCCAGGCTTCAGTCAGTGAGCAAGCTGTTGGTGGTTCTAACTCAGACAGAGTACTCAGGTGAAATATCTGCATAACTGAATGTTTTCAGCATTCCATATTAAGATGAGTTTCAATCGATTTGCTTACAATTGTTTTGATCATCTCTACTATAGGCCCATGTGTTTTGTGAAGCAGTTGGAGATTCCCCAGTATGGTAGCTATAGGCCTAACGTGGGACCAGCTACTCCACGAGCCAACCTAGCAAAGGAGCTAGAGAAGTACTCCAAGGTGTCTTTTGACTATGCAAGCTTTGATGTGCAGGTGTTTGGGAAGCGCATGCTTGCCCCAAAGTTGCCCGCCAGCGAAACCTCACCTAAAGCCTTCAAATGTAAGTTTATCATACCACTTTAGCCATATGTACTGAAACAGTCCTCTCAACGTGTCATAAAATCTAATGCCAACCAATCATGTAGTTTGTTCATAGTAGATTTTTTTATTCACAGTAGATTTTTATGTGGTATTTATGTCACTGTCTTGATTAACAGCCAAACAATTCCCTAAAGCTTCCTCCCCAAACCAGAACTTATCTGGAGGCTACACAAAGAGCAGCTCTTCCTCCACCTCCAGTGGTTATGATTATACCCACGATGCTGAGGCTGCACACATGGCTGCCACTGCCATCCTTAACCTGTCCACACGCTGCTGGGAAAGACCAGAGAACCTTAGCACCAAACATCAGGACCAAACCAGCAAAGTAGGGTGATGCACTTCTGCTGGGACTAACATTGCATATTATGTTATGCGCAGTCATTCTCTAAGGTTTTATTTATTTATTTATCTGCAGGATATGGATATTGAGGTTGATGAAAATGGTACCCTGGATCTCAGCATGAAGAAACCCAAAAGAGAGGGTGTGAGGTCACCTGACCCTTCTTCCTCATCGTCATCTTCCTCACAACAGCATGGAGTTACCTCGCCTCACTCTGGCCACACTTACAAGATAGAAGAGTGGGAGGGGCCAATAGATTATACCAAGACAACTAGACAGAAGGAGGAGGAGCCTGAGGAGGTAGCTGTTCTTCTATTAACTATTACCTATTAACAGAGAAGACAGCACTTGTTAAAAGTAAATCTCATTCATATCTCTATATTATTTCTTTCTGTGTGCAAAATCTTATGCATGCAGCTTCTGTTTTAACTCGTTTATGAGCAGATGTTTGAGTCTCAGAATGATGATGTCATCAAGGCCCAAGTTAGTATGTATGAGTATAGGATTTTAATACATTCCTAACATTTATTACAAAGGGCTTATATTAAGATCATTGCATGTGAAGTGGGAAACTATATTTGCACCAGGATTGATACATGTAAGCACAAACACTTGAAATACTGAAAGAAATTGTGTTTAAAACCACACTCATCCATCTTACCTTGGGCCTTGATGACATCATCATTCTGAGATTTAATTTTCAAACAACCTCCCATAAAATCATTACAGTAGCAGCTACTGATGTAAGATTTTCACACGGACAAATTTTAATGTGGAGTTTTGATTGAGATTAACTTTCAATGAGTGCTGTCTTCTCCTTTACTAATAAAAGATGCCATTTGCCAAATACTGTATAGTTTATAAAGAGTAGGTCCTACTGGCCAAACTTTAAGCTTTATCTAGTATTTTATTCATTGCAGTTCATGTTTTGACTTACAGGTGGATTACACCACTCAGTCATATGCTTCTTCTGATGGAGAAGATGATGATGTAACACAAGAGGGTCTAGAGGACAGGAAGTACCCTGGTGAGGTCACCACTTCCAGCTTTAAAGTTAAGCTCCCATCCAAGGACACCAAGAAAGAACTCCTGCTGTAAGCAAAATGAATGTAGAGTGGGATGGGTCTGAAATAGTTAACTAGGCATTAATTAACATATATTACTGAACCATAACACCATGTTACACTTTGTCCAGATGTCCCACCCCAGGATGTGATGGCAGTGGTCATATAACAGGAAACTATGCATCTCACCGCAGGTATAATCCAAGCTATATGGTAGCTTTGGTGCCTACTAATCCTATACCTATTCCCAGGAAAGCATGACTTTCTCTCTCCCCCACACAGTGTACTAAACCTCTTCCATCTCTGTCTGTGGCACATGTCAGCAACATAAATAAATTCATCATTGGCATGCATTTTCCATTCATTCTGACTATTACTCCTTGACTAATGCTATACCTAACATCAACATCCATCATGACCTCTGTTGGGCCAGAGCAGAAACAATCTCACAGAATTATACCAGCCATACAGGAGCAGTCTTCCTTTTCTAGCTTCCACTTAAATTTCTCTTTTCTCTTGTCTGTCATCTTCTGCTCTGCTTCAATTTTCCAGTCTCTCTGGGTGTCCTCTTGCTGATAAAAGTCTTCGGACCCTCATGGCTGCCCACGCTGGGGAACTCAAGTATGTGTGTGCTGATCTTCCCTCTAATCAGTCCTTGCTACAATGCCTTTACTGCTTAGCTATACCTTATACTGCTGTTTCTACTTAATCCTCCTTTCAATACAAGCTAAGAATGCCCTGACAACAAAAAAAACCCAGAACTTCTCGATTATGCTCATAACCATTTATAATCACTGATTCTTCTATAGAAGTTGCATTCCAAAGAGCAGTGGTTTACTCTAACCTACACTGATAGTAAAATTTCATTCGGAAAGAGTGACACATAATGCAAGGGTTTACTTTCGTTTCATTGGGTATACATTCAATATTAGGAGAAAAATATGTAATTGCATGCACACAAAGAACTCTTCGTGTTCACCCCTCCCCTGTCCCGAGATTACCTTACATCACTGGGATCCTGGTAGAGAAATTCTAACACCACACGAGTGCATTGTACAGCAATTTTCTGCTTTATTTTACAACTTTTAGGGGTTTTATGCACAGATAGTCATTATAGTAAAGCAACACAGAATTGCTTTGCTTTTTTTATTATTTTGTTATACTGTATTAATCCCACAAGGAAAATTATTGCCTCTGCATTTAACCCATCCAACGTGAACACACACGTAAACAGTGAGCACACACAATCAGAGCAGTGGGCTGCCACACACATTGGGGGCACCCAGAGAGGGGGTTAGGTGCCTCAAGGACACTTCAGCCATGAATGTGGAGGAAGGGAAGGTGCAGCTCACTCCCCCACCACCATACATTTTTTCTGCTGGTTTGGGAATCAAACCAGTGACCTTGCAGTCCCAAAGCCACTTCTCTAACCACTAGGCTACGGCTGCCCCCAATTGGTCAGTTCAAAGAAAGCACAACAAGTAGTTCACAGGATAGGCCAGGTAGAGAGTGGTATTCTGTGCAGCTGAGGTTAGTTAGAATGTTCATCTGCACAGGTGCAGATGTCATTCAGACTATGTGTGCCTTTGTTTAACAAAAAAAAAAAAAAAACATCCAAGAAGAGAAATAAAAAAAAAGTGAGTGTGCCAAATTTTACCTAACACTTTATAATGGTGATGATTTGGGATGATAGAATGGTTTGACTGCATTAACCTATAACTCTCTGATTTCCAGATGTCCTACTCCAGGCTGTGATGGATCAGGACACATCACTGGAAACTATGCTTCACACCGAAGGTACAGCACTTTTATTAGTCTGCCAGGAATCAGCTGCAATCTAACAAACAGTCTACATCAAACAGAAGCCTTGAAGAAAATGTCACTTTGAATATTAGAGGCATTATACGCTGTCACATTAGTTTCTAATACTGTAATGTAATATCTTTATTCATACTCTGTGCTGCCAGCAGAAAGCTTTCAAGGAGCAAATCCTTGAACAAAATCCAGTTAGGGCAAAATGCAAATTTGGTATTAACATCTAGCATGGTTTATACAGTTTGTCTGGATGTCCTCGTGCAAAGAAAGGAGGAGTGAAAACAACCCCCACCAAGGATGACAAAGAAGATTCAGAGTTGATCAAGTAAGTGATTTTAATGAAAATCAATGAAAATAATCACATCACCTTAATGTTACACCATAAGCACTCTTTAATTCTTATATTTTATTAAACATCAGTGTCATTACACTGATCAGCCATAACATTAATACCACCTGACTGGTCTGTGGTTAGGCAGCCCTATTCGCAGCAAGTTGCAATGCAGTGTGTTCTGACACCTTTCCATCATAGCTAGCATTAACCATTTCAATAGTGTGTGCTACAGTAGCTCTTCTGTGAAATCACCTCATATGTACTACCCTTTGCTCCCCACACACATCAGTGTGCTTGGGCACACATGATACTCTCGACAGCTCACTGGTTATCCTTCCTTGACCACCTTTGGTAAGTACTTAGCACTGCATACTAGGAACATCACACAAAACCTGCAATTTCGGAGATAGATAGACTGAGTCGTTTAGCCAACACAACGTGGCCCTCGTCAAAGTCACTCAGATGCTTGCTCATTTTTCCTGCTTCCAACACAACAACTTTAAGAACTGACTGTTAACTTTCTGCCTTATACATTTCACTCCTTAGCAGGTGCCGCTGTAATGAGATAATCAATATTATTCACTTCACCTGTCAGTGATGATAATGTTTTTAATGTTTTGGCTGATCAGTGTATAGTACTGTAATGTTCTGAGCCTCAGTGGAGTCAAGTCAGTGGATCCATCTTTTCAATTATATATTGTAGATGTTTATAAATTAACTTTTTTTTTTTGACAAAATAAAATCTCAGATGAAACCTTAGTACAATCTCTGTTACTGTATACTGTTAGATGCAACCTGCTGTTCATGAAGATAAATCTTTGAGTTATTCTTTAACATAAATATCATCTTTCAGGTGCCCAGTGCCTGGCTGTGATAGTCTGGGTCATATCAGTGGGAAGTATGCCACTCATCGCAGTGCCTATGGATGTCCGTTGGCAGCACGCAGACAGAAGGAGGGCCTGTTGAATGGCACGCCTTTCTCCTGGAAGTCCTTTAAGACAGAGGGTCCAACCTGCCCCACACCTGGATGTGATGGCTCAGGTCATGCCAATGGAAGCTTCCTCACTCACCGCAGGTTAATCACATGAGTCTAAAGAAGTATTTTGTGTGGTTATATTTATCACTGGTGACTGTACAAGAATATGAGGATAAACAGTTTGTTAATGTTTATGCTAATAGCAGTGAAACCTGTGGAGACAGTTCCGTAACTTAAAAAATATGGTAATCCGCTGACCTGTTTTTGTATGATTTGTTTGACTGTACATCTGTATGCACATCCATACAAATATGTACCACCGCAGGCTGCCATGCTTTGGGTCTGCTCTCTGCATATTATTCTTTGGTGATCACAAACAAGCAAAATGCTGATTAAAAGTAAAAACTAAGAGAAAAGAAAATTGTTGCTTCACAACTATAGTGACCCTTGTCATCTAATATATTTTTATGTTAAAATCATTATTTCTTCTAAAATAAATGACTCAGAATTGTATAATTAATAATTATTTTGTTTTGTTGCCAGACCAGAAAAGAAACACATGCTTTTCTAACCTTGTAGAGCTAAATCACAGACCGCTTATACACTGCACGGCCAAAAAAACACACAAATATGTTGTTCCGCCTTCAGCCTTGCATACAGCACATAATCGTCATGTCATTGTCTGAAAAAACTTAAGCAACATGACATTTATTTTCATCCAGTGTTGGGTTCATTTCTCACCGATGGCTTGGACTGATGATGGAAAAATTGAACCACTCCATAAAGTCTTCTCCAGCACATCCCAAAAACTTTCAATAGGGTTAAGGTCAGCACTCTGGGGCACCAATACATATGTGAAAATGATTCCTCATGCTCCCTGAATCACTCTTTTATTATTTGAGTCCCCATTTTATATCCATGCCATTAGGGAAGAAAATGTCCATTGATGTGATAACCTGCCCATTCAGTACATTTAGGTCATCAGCTGACTTCATTTTAATGTTGCTGAGCCTCAACCTGACCATCTGGATCAACAATGCCATGGAGATTACATGCAGTGATTAAGGCTAAAGGCTCTGCAAGAACATATTAGCGTGTGCCGGGCAGTGTATATACTGATACATCAGTAGCATGGAGTATTTTTTGGCAAACACAAAATTAACCCCATTGATATGTTTTCTGATTCTTGTTCTGATTTTTCAAAAGAAAATAGCTCAAACTTTAAAACATTGAAACAATAGTTAATATTTAATGGAAACGGTATACAGTTTACAAATATTTATGAAAGTCTTCACTTTTAGCCAGTTCCTAAATATAAGTATATATATTTTAGCAGAATAGCTTTAAAAAAAAAAACATTATGTAACTGTTTTTTTTTCACCTATATTCCCATAGCTTGTCAGGTTGTCCAAGAGCTTCTGCTAACAAGAAAAGAGCAAGGTTCCCCGGGGATGACTACATCAGCAAGAAATTCAGGGCAAGTGATGGTAAGGCATGAGGCATGAGGATCCTTTCTGGGATAGGTGTTCTTTTCTTTTTAGTGATCCAGTCTGAAGATTTTATATGTTTTTCCTTTTCTTCAGTTCTTGATAATGATGAAGACATAAAGCAGCTGAACAAAGAGATCAGTGAGCTCAGTGAGTCAAACTCTGAGATGGAGGCAGACATGGCCAACCTACACACACAGGTCAGTCTATACAGAGTAAAGAGTAAAGTCAACAACAACTAAACTCTTTATATGATTGCAAGTGGCAACCTACTCAAACACATCCAATAGAATGAATTTAAGAAATGTGTTTAAAGGCTACAAATGAGGAATGTATAAATAATAATAGAGAATCAGTACATTACAAGATGTTTTTTAGCTGAATCTAAAAATGAATTAATTTGATAATTCTGACCGTTCCTTGCAAATTAATTATTTTTAAACCTACTGTCCACATATATTTATGGATTTTGATACATTTTTGTAGATCTCATCAATGGAGAAGAACCTAAAGAGCATGGAAGAGGAAAATAAACTAATTGAAGAGAAAAATGAAGCTTTGTTCATGGAGTTGTCTGGCCTGAGCCAGGCTCTTATTCGTAGTTTAGCCAACATCCGCCTCCCACAGATGGTGAGTAAGCTAGAAAGCTACAATATGATGTGTCATTCCAAACACACAGGGTACAAAGCCCAGAGTCTCCATACTGTCCAACACCTACTTCATCTGAACTCTATCAATTACCATCCAATATGTTTGTTTATGGATGGCATGGTAGTTTAGTCGTTAGCACTTCCAGCTCACAACAAGAGGGTCCTGGACTCAAGCCCTGTGCCTTGAGAGGGCGTTTTTGTGTGGAGTTGTCATGTTCTCCCTGTGTTTGTGTGGGTTTCCCCCTGGGTGCACTAGTTTCCTCCCACAGTCCAAAACCATGCACGTTAGGCTACTTGAATATTCTCAATTGCCCCTAGGTGTGAATGTGTGTGTGAATGGCTCTGTGTTGCTTCTCCAGTGGTCTGGTGAGCTGTCCAGGGTGTACCTTGTCTTCGCCCAGAAAAATGCTATTGACATTAAATAGACAGTAACATCAGTTGTCAGTCAAGTCACACAGAATCGTGGTTAATGGTCTCCTTGATGGTAGCCTGAAATAGAAGCACACACCTTGTACCTTGCTTGTACGTTCGTTACCACCAAGATTGACAGCCCTGTTGTGTATTGAAGAATTTGAAAGATTACATGTACCCAATAACACAAATAAACTCTGAATACATAACAACTAGGCACTGAAGGTGAAGTGGATATTAATGAATAGACTCAAAGTCAGAACATCAAGGGGACTATTCAGTGATATTCAGCATGCCTGAGGCGAATAAGTGTTTAAGTGTATATACTACACAGGAACATAAGTAAATGGTATCTCTTTTAAGTTTTTCAAAGTTTTAGTGTATACTACACAGGAAATAAGAAAAGTAAACTTAAACAAGATGTTTATGGTTTATTTTTTTTTTTTAAAGCGTGACAATGATTACATCTCCTGCATCATAATGGTCACATGGGCTAATTGAAAGCATCTTATGAAACTCATTCAAAGTTTGAGAGAAGTGATTTTTAACCTTAAAAAAATGCAGCAGTCATTATTTCTTCATGTTTTTCAACTGGCATTTTGTTAAATTTCTAGTATCTCCAAATCTGTGGATATGAAAAACTTTCATTTTAAGGTTTTCATACAGTGTTTTGATTTAAACTTTGTCCAGAGCTTGAGAGGTCGATAATATCTATTGTAACAAAATAGTGAACCAATCAGATTGCACTATTCCTCAGTAGTATATAGCCTACTAAATTAACTTAGTATAATAAAACTAACATATAAACTGAAATAACATATAAACTGAAAGGTGTGTAACAATGTAATGGTTGTAATGTTACCATTGTTATTTGTTTAGCAGGAGCCCATCAGTGAACAGAACTTTGATACCTATGTGGACACTCTAACCCATATGTTCAGCAACAAAGAGTGCTATCAGAACCCTGCAAACCGAGCCCTGCTCGAATCCATCAACCAGGCTGTCAAAGGCATTGAGGTGTAAACATCAGCTGGGATCAAAGACACAGCAGGAAAAAGCATGAACACCACAAGCTCCATGAGAACACCAGAACACACTGTGGCTTGTAAAACAGACCAACAATATTTTGCGCACTGTTAAAGGACATTCAGGTTTTGTATGTGATGATGAAGAGCACCGCAAGGCCCTGTGCAGTTTAAAGAGATGGACCAAATTTAAAAATCCAATCTTGCTGCTGTACCATTTCAACATGACTAAAAAAGTCAGTTGTGCACAGTGCTTAAAATGGGTTTCTTTGGAGATCACCTCTTATTAGTGACCAGCTCACACCTGTCCCACTCTGCCTTTCTTACTCTTCTCAGTGAATGGAATTGTTGTCAGGAACAAGCTACCAGAGAGTGAGAGAGAGACAGAGAGACAGAGACAGAGAGAGTGTGTGTGTGTGTGTGTGTGTGTCGGTGGGTGGGTGGGTGGGTGTGTGTTCCTGTATGTGGGTTCATATATGTGTGTGGTTGACATTTAATGTCTGCAGGTACTTTTAGGATTCCTGGTGTCCCCTTTATGGATCATGATTAGGCTGCAGCACTGCTGTTGTTTGTATGATGTATGATGATGTTGTCTCATATTTGGTGAAAATTGGTTCCTGTCCCATTTAGAAATGGTCATAGTATTTAAAAACATAGATATTGCACTTCCATACTAGTTTGTAGTTTTGTTCTCTTATTGTCATTGTTCTCACTATTTAAATTTGATCATTTATATGTTTAATTTATTATTTATTCACACTTGAGTGATTATTTTGTTTATTTATTTGTCATTGTCTATTTAAGAGCTTATTTATTTTACAACCACAAAATTCTATAAGCAGCTTTTTAACAGTCAATATAAGGAGAATAGTTGTACTCTTGAGTTGAAAAAGAGGCAATATTTAAAATATTATCCACTGCAAGTGTTTTATAAAACCTTCGTATTTATTTCAAAGACAGAGATTTTTAATCTCGTTTTTTAAGTGCAAATATTTTTTATTGACTTTTATATTATTTTCTAATATTCTCTTTTATTTAGTGAGTTTTGTTTTCCATAAAAGTATTTTGACACCCTCCACAGTGAAGTGGGATGAGCAGATACAGTACAATGTATTTATTATTATTATTGTTGTTGTTGTTATTATTATTATTATTATTATTATTATTATTATTATTATTTAGGTTCAAATTAAATGACGCTCTTGTTGCAATATTTATTTTGTAAATGTATCTGTGTTAGTGACTGCTGCGTATTGATAGACTTTTGTTCATCTGTTGGTGATATAATAAAAGGAAATTCTATCACCTACATCACGTGATCAAAGATGCATTTTTGTTCTTTGGACTGCAACCACGTGAGGGAAATATGGCGAATTATTGTGGTTCTCTGACCTCTACTGGTTGAACAAGGAAACTGCTATTGACGCCATTGCTCCACATTATACTGAAAGTGTAACAGCTGTGTGATTGTGTGTGCTTATAGCACTTTTAGTTAACACTTAACCAAACACTATGTTTATCATTATTTTTCTTACTTTTGCTGCTTTATTTAATTTTAAAAGAACAAAATTGAATATTAATCCTTCAAGGTCAAGGCAATAAAAAGTTATTTGAAGCATGAAAATGTCTGAATGACAGCGTATAAGCCAACTCCTGTAATAAACCTAGTTAGTTATATTATTTTTATTTATTTATTTATTTATTTGTTAGTTACATTATTATCAGTCATGAACCTGATCTTTGTTGAACGCAGTAACTCTCTAGTAACATCTGGTTTCAGGGAGTTCATAAATGCCTATTCCAAAAAATTCAAACACAATATTAAATGACCACCTTGAGTTTGGATTATGGCAGACAACAGCAGAACACAGTAACAACCGTCCATGACTACGTAATATGTCTTCCGATATGGTTGTTTAAGAAGTGTGAAGGTACTCACTGCATCAGTTAGGGTTCAAAGAATTGATGTCAGTTGAAACATCATCCAGTCATAGGTTTTTAAATATTTGCTTATTTATAAAGAATTGTCAACTAAGACAATGAAAAGGATGTGGCCAAAGATGTTGGTCGTTCCAAGTCAGGAGCAGCATGGTGGTGCAGTAGGTAACGTTGCCTACTCACTGCAAGAAGTTTCTGGGTTCAACTTTATATGTGCTCCTTGTACCTGCATGGATTTTCTCTGCGTGCTCCAGTTTCCTCCCACATTCCAAAGATATTTAGATTAGGTCAAATAGCTACTCTAAATTGCTCATAAATGTGAATGATGTTTGTACCTCTGTCAGTCCCACAACAGCTGGGGGATCTGTCCAGGCCCTATACCCCACATCTTTCCCAAAGTCAGCTGTTCTTCAGAAAAGGCTCTGAAACTTCTCAGAGAATTTGAACAGTCTGGACCTCTGTCAGATGATAACCAGAGGATGACATCAAGTGACCTACACAAAGTATAGTACATGACAACCAGGGTCAAGGGCATCACAAGCACTTTGTTCCCATTCCTCCAGGCAGGGTCAAAGTTCATCAGTGAGAAACAAAGAAGAGCCAGTCTGAGGTTTGCTAAATCATAAGAATTTAAGCATAGACGACTGGCATAAGGTCATCTTCTCTGATGAGTCCAATTTTCAGCTTTCCCCTATCACCTGGTCATTTATAGACCTAGACAGGCCTTCAAGCCACAGTGTCTTGTACCCACTGTGAAATTTGGAGAGGGATCGGTGATGATTTGGGGGTGCTTCAGCAAGGCTTCAATAGAGCAAATTTTTGTTTGTGAAGCATGCATGAATCAAGCAGTGTAAACAGTTATTCTGGTAGAAAACTTGCTTTCTTCTGTGCATTCAGTGGTTCCTGACTCTGAGGATTGGGTTTTCCATCAGGACAATGCACCATGCCACACAGCCAGGTCACTCAAGGTGTAGATGGAGAACCAAACCATCAAGGTCCTATCAGGGCAAGTCCAATCTCCAGATCTGAATTCGACTGAAAGCCTTTGGAATGAGCTCAAGGGGAAGATGTATGGTCACAAGCCATCAAATAAAGCTGAGCTGATTTAATTTTTGCGCTAAGGGTGGGTGGTAGAGAGTCACCCAAAAGCAACGTAAAAGACTGATGGAGAAAATGCCAAGCCAAATGTCAGGGGTATTCCACAAAATATTATATTCTAAACTCATCCCAAGTCCAAACATTAGTACTGTGTTGTTTAAAATTGAATATGATCTTGATTTCTGTGCATTATTCAAGATTTGGAAACTGCATATTATTATTATTATTATCATCATTATTATTATTATTATTATTGTTGTTGTTGTTGTTGTTGTTATTATTATTGTTATTATTATTATTCATTCAAAATATTTTTATATTTTTGTCAGTAGTTTATGGAATAATACAAAAGTGTTCATGTTCCCCAGACACATTTAAAATATAAATAATAAAACCCGAGAAACCGATTATTTTGTAGTGGTCTCTTATTTTTTGTAACCTATATAAACCCAGATTTTTTTTAGTGTTTGTGACGTCACACAGTCAGCTGCTCAGTGTTTACATCCAGAACTGTGGCCGCTTTGTGCTGCTGAGCGTTTATAGCTGAAAACGACAGGTGTAGAAATCATGCACAGCTTTAATAAGACACCGAACCGGAGTTAATAGAAGTGCACATCATTATATCGGCGAGTGTAGAGCTGCTCAAGAGTCTGGAGATTATTCTACAGCACACGAGCTGCAAAACAGCCTTGATTCAGTTCATCCAGACGGAGTGTTTCCACACAGCTGGAGGTGAGATGAACATTAACCATCCTTTTTATCAACTACATGGAATCCATATTGTCATCATCTGCTGGCCAGAAATTTTTTGTTGCACAACTACGAATTCTATTCATAACAACACAGACATTTCAAACAGTATACACCATAACAGAGCTTATTTATTTATTTATTTTTAATGTATTTATTCATGCCACTAATTTATAACTTTGATTTGGCTGCATCCGAACCGTACCGTACTAACCAGAACGAATCCAATAGCACTGTTACCATAGTTACAGTGGATGGATGGCCTTCTAGGATAAAACACTACCTAGTACAGTAGTGTGATGATTTGGATGTAGTAATTAAACACATACTAATACTGAGAGGGCAGATGGTGAAGCTTTGTTTTGAGCATTTTGTTGAAGGATTGGAGGGAATTTTTCACTGAGGCGCACTTTTCCCCATCTATCGCCTCCTGGGAAATGAAAGAATTCCAGCTTTACAGTGACACCATGTGAAAGATCTGGGATACTGCAATGTTAGGTGATATGGTTAACTAATTCATTCATTCATTTACTCACGCATCCATTTTTGGCACCTGCTTTATACTGGTTGCAGTGCATTAGGCTATCCTGAAAGCACAAGGCACCAGAGTGCACCCACAACCTGGATGTGTCCATTGCTGGCCACAGTGCACACACATTCACACCTATGGATAAGTTTGAGTCACCAGTTCACCTAATAGGTAGCAACACGTAGTACATCCGCCTCACAGCAAGAAGGCCCTGGGTTCGATTCCCAGGCTCGGCAAAGGTGTTTCTGTGAATTTGTATGTTTCCTCCGGGTACTCTGGTTTCCCCCAACAGTCAAAAGGCATACACATTAGGCTAACTGGCTGTTTGACCCTAGCACTGCAATGGCCTGGGGATCTGTCCAGGGTGTACTCTGCCCTCGCCCAGAGTCAGCTGAGATGAGCACTAGCCTTCCTGCAACCCTAATTAGGATTAAGCAGTTCAAAAAATTAATGAAAGATGAAATTGCCCCTAGGCATGAGTGTGATTGTAAATGGTTGTGTGTGCTGGTCCTGCAATGAACTGGTGAGCTGTTTAGGGTCTGAACAGCTTCGCCCAGAGTTGGCTAAGAAAGCCTCTCCTTGACCCTAGTAGGATAAATAATTAATGAAATGATGATGGTGAAAGATAGATGAATATTATATTCTCTGTATAATTAAAACATACTCTATCGGATATACTGCCTTTTTGCAGGGTACATTATGAGTCTTCTGGATCCCCTCCATTCTTAGTAGAAGGGGTTATCGATAGTCAGTTATTCTGAATTTGTATGGGGTTCTACATATTTGGAAACTGTTCTGTTCAAACCAAAGAATACACAATAGTCTCTCTTTCAGTCTGCAGAAAGTACAGAAGTACTAGTATGTAGTATATTGAAAGTCAGGTTCAACTGAGGCCAACATAGTGGCATGGCACTTAGCAAGAAAGTCCTGGGTTCGAGTCCCATCCCCAGCGAGGGTGGTTCTGTGTGGAGTTTGCATTTTGTTGCATTTTCTTGGGTTGGTTCCTCCCACAGTCTAAAGACATGCCCATAAGACTAATTGGCTATTTTTGATTGCCCCTATATTTGAGTGTGCATGGTTGTATGTGTCTGTGTTGGCCTGTTATTGCCCGAAGTCAGCTGGGATAAGCTCCAGCCTCCCCATGACCCTAATAAAAGATAAACCAGTTTGGGGAAAAATGAAGCTCAGCTGATTAAGGAGGGTGGAATCAAGTGTGGCTGCTGTGTAATTGGAATGAATATGTGCACCTACAACTGATCCTTTGTAGATAAGATTGGACACCGCTGACTTACCTGCTTGCTCAGAAGGACAAGCTGAATAACCCTTTAGTATCTCAGTGTAATCTTCTAAGATTGTGTGTATAATTTACATATGTGTATCAGAGTTTAGTAAGTGCTAACATGGTGTCCATATTTTGTTTTATAACACTGTGTTCTTTCTCAGCAAAAATGGGAGGAGCAGTAAGTGCAGGAGAGGACAATGATGAGTTGATTGACAACCTGAAAGAGGCTCAGTACATTCGTTCAGAGCTGGTCGAGTGTGCTTTCAGGGCCATCGACCGAGCTGACTACTACCTAGATGAATTCCGTGACAGTGCTTATAAGGACTTGGCCTGGAGACATGGCAACATCCACCTGTCTGCACCTTGCATCTACTCGGAGGTGATGGAGGCTTTGGACCTACAGCCTGGCCTGTCCTTCCTCAACCTGGGAAGTGGAACAGGTTACCTCAGTACCATGGTGGGCCTCATACTAGGTGCGTTCACTCACTTACTCACCCTTTTGCTAAACCGCTTAATCCTGTTAGGGTGTCAGTGGCACCGAATTCTGTGTATAAAGTAATACTATATGTACAATTACAGGTTCTGTAAAGTTACAACTCTAGGGGTGGTTATATAAGCACAATTATTATTATTTCAGGATGTTCTTCCTGTTTATTGTCTAGGTCCATTTGGTGTGAATCATGGTGTTGAACTCCATGCTGATGTCATTGAGTATGCTTATCAGAAGCTGGACTACTTTATTAAGATGAGTGACAGCTTTGACAAGTAAGTATCCATGTGTTTGAATTTTTATTGTGTAGTATTACAAATAAGATCAAACACAGCACAGATTATTGTGTTATATTACTTGATTATATCTTATGCAATGCATCAGGTTTGAGTTCTGTGAGCCGTCATTTGTGGTGGGAAACTGTCTGGAGATTGCCCTGGAGAGCCGTCAGTATGACAGAGTGTACTGTGGAG
Organism: Neosilurus mollespiculum; assembly: GCA_030014195.1. Taxonomy (NCBI): domain Eukaryota; kingdom Metazoa; phylum Chordata; class Actinopteri; order Siluriformes; family Plotosidae; genus Neosilurus; species Neosilurus mollespiculum. The sequence goes on from JAQMYF010000003.1 coordinate 25,345,072, forward strand.
CAGGGGTTCAGAGGGAACATGAGGACTTCATGAAGAACCTGCTAAAGGTTGGGGGCATCTTGGTGCTTCCCTTGGAAGAAAAGGTGAACATATCTAGCATGTGGTCAGACATGGTTCCTTTACCCATTAGGTGAAAAATATTTACTGTTAATATTGTTAATAAACCATATGTCATATGTCAACAGTGTATGCCTGTGGGTGGGTATTTATAAATATTAATAATATAACCCTGGCTCTGTAGTTGGGAAACAAAGAAAATTACTTGGAGTGATCCACACAACACTATTCCAGCCAATCAGCACAAACACACCTTGTTGCTCACTGGGTGAAGGGAAAACAGGGGTATCATTAACTTGTCAATCCACAAATTTGGGGAGGGGGCACTTGTGAAGAAGCACCAAAGGGACGTATATGTTTGGGTTTTATGTTCATGTTAAATAATCCTTAAATGGATTTTTAAAATAAATATTAAGTATACACAGTGTTCTCTGTCAATGTTTAAGTCTTTAGATGTTAATAAACTATAAATCACTTGTTCCCCCCAGCTTACCAAAATTACTCGGACAGGGTACAACTCATGGGAGACAAAGAAGATCATTGCAGTGTCCTTTGCACCTCTTGTGGTTCCAAAACACAAAGAAAATGGCAAATCCAGAGCAGTACCACTACGTAAGTATGCTACAGCGGTAATTCACATTTATCCGAAGATGAAGTACCTTTGGCGCCACAGTGGCACTCGCCGCACGCCAGGAAGATCTCGGGTTCAGTTCCCAGGCTGGGTTGTTTCTGTGTAGAGTTTGCATGTTCTCCTTGTAGTTGCGTGGGTTTCCTCCTGGTACTCTGGTTTACTCCCACAGTCCAAAACCATGCACAGCAGGCTGATTGGAGGTTCCAAATTGCCCCTAGTTGTGAGAGTGAGTGTGAATGGTTGTATGTGTGTTGGCCCCACAATGGCCTGGCGAGGTGTTCATGGTGTACCTCACCTTTGCCCAGAGTTGGCTGAGATGGGTGCCAGTCTCCCTGCGACCCTAATTAGGGTGACATAGTAGTGTTACCATGTCACAGCTCTGGGATTCTCTGTTGAAAGCGATGGTCCAGTTTCACATCCCCCTGTAAATAGAGGTTTCCACACAAACATACTAATGGGTGGCTTGGCTAATTTATGTTGCCTCATGGGTTGAACAAGTGTGCTTGATGCTCTGCAGTGGATTGCAGCACCATCTATACCACACTTCTGCTTTGCACATAATGTTCTTGGAATGGGCTCTCTTGCCATGTTCGAAGTGATTACATAAAGTTGTTACTAAATGATGATGAATGATGAAATATGTATTTTAATTATGATTATTTTATGCAGCCGCCATGTTCGAAGTGCGAAGCCTCCAGGACTTGGCTCGCATTTCCATCCGACAGACCCTGAAGAAATCAGTGTCTGGCTCTTGGCCTCTTCCCCAGAAGGTAGGAACCAGAGGAAGGTCTCGTCTAAAACAGAGACGTGAGCAACGTGACTCCACCCTCCTGACCAACCACTATATGTTCATGAGCCGCCTGATCCCTAGAGCTATAGACGACAACAACAACCAGTCAGAGTCAGATGATGACAACGATGAGGACTGCAGGGGTGTTTGCGAAGGAGTGGACGATGATCTTGGAGAAGGTGAGGACGGAAGGAGGAAAGAGGCAAGAGTTGCAGAGGCTCCTGTTAACTTCCTAAGGGAAAGGATCCTCAGTCTGCCTCTTCCAGAGCCACTCAAGACATATCTTCTATATTACAGAGAGAAGTAGGCCATCAAAGTTACGGAGTTGACTTATTTTAGTTCACTTACAGACTGTGCAAGTCTTAAAATGTTCATGTTCCTCATCACACTTGACTCCTGCCTTGGAAATAATGTGCAAAAATTGTTTTTAATGGTTAAATAATTAGCATGGTGTGCAGGAAGAAATAAACACTTTTTCGTATCATTGAATCAGATTCTTGACTAGAGATAGAGCATCCTGTTTTACTGAAGCATTAAACAAGAGAAATCTAAAGCAAATGAGCCACGAAATATATAGTTTGTCAAGTATAATGGTACTAATCTGTACTATAACAAACTGTTCCTGTTTTAACTGAGGATAGCCAAACACTGATTTTAATTTACATATATTTGCTTGAATATAAAGTACAAAACCATGTAGATGATTAAAAAAAAACCCTGAAGACTAGTGGCATTGCAGTAGATCAATTCATGAACTGTCTACTGAACCACAAATGATGTGGCATCATTTGGTTGTGTATCTCTTTCCCCCCTCAGATTTTAAGAACACAAAGCAGTCTAGACAAAAATGTATGTTGTTAGTTTAGTATATGAAAGGTAATCACTTTCATTAACATTTTAGAATCTAAATGAAAGGTACGAGTTTCTCTTCATATATCCCGTTCCTTTTTTTCCAAGATCCATTAAATTTGCTTTTTGAGACATGTTGATCACTTCTAACATGTTTAAAATCACTGTTTAAGCTCATGATTCATTCTGAATGAGTTTTCTGACTCTGGGTGACACAGACAAAAACCCATCAAGGTGATTTCCTGCAAAGGAAACTGTAAATTCCCTTCATAACATGACCTAATTAAACATACAATGCTTACAACCAACCAACCCATACAATCATTGGTTTTGCTCAATAACTGCACATTTATGTTTAGCACTGATGTCCAGCACTGAGAAAATTGTATGACTGTTGCTACTTCAATAATAAATATACTCAATAGCATTAAAATACTCCAACAAAATTCAAGAGAAAAGGAATTGATATTCCAAAGTGGGGAAAAAAAACAAACAAAAAAAATACTTAATATTTAAAAAAACTTTGCCACCTTCAATAAAATATGGAGTTTATAACGTGATAAATTGGGAACTACTGTGAATGAATGGTTATGATTTGGGGTTGAGATAGCCATGTATATCTTCAGAAATGATTCTTAAGCAACATTACTCCACAAAAAGAACAGTATTTTACAGTGCAACTTAAAAGGAGAGTACATGTAAGAGCCACTCTGTTCATTGTCAGCTTTATTAGATTAGAATACTGTGCTTAACCGCCAAATACAGACTGGACTTCACTTTGGATAAGAAAATAAAAAAGGAAAGGAAGCACTTACAAAATAACAAAAGAATTGGCTTGTTTAATGATTTAAAAAAATATTTCTTTGCAAGACAAGATGCGAAAAAACAACTCTTCACTCTCTCTTTTCAGAGAGGTAGGTGAGAGAAAAACACAAACATGAACACCACCATTTTCACACTGAAACAATGATTGGTGTCAAGTAGATGAGGTAAATGTTTTGTGGGAAAGAAAGCAAAGGCACAATCTACAATCAACCGTGCCATGTAAATTCACTTAATACAATAATCATAATAATAATAATAATAATAATACACATAATAACACCATCATAACAGCAATAGAAAAAAATATGAAGCAAAAATACAGACTAAATTTGATCTTGCAGGGCATTTACCAGCCCTATTGTCCAACATCAAAAACCAGGCCAGGTATTCACACAGAGTTCTACCATATATTCTTTGCTCAGTTGAGTCCAAAGTCTTGGGAAGTCAGTGTTTTAGCACCGGCTTAGACTCAGTTCAGAGGCGCTGTAACACACTATCTGACCACCAGACAGGAAACACAAAGTTTGGAAGGGCCGATGCAATCATCATGGCAGAAGGCACCGCACCCCTGGCACATAATCATGGCCTTGAGGCGGCAGGAGCACTTAAGAGCCACTTCCTCTGCTGCGCTGTCAGCAAACGCCTGAATACTTAGAGTAGTGCTCTGGCTTCCAGTGTTCCCAACACTAACACGTGGTCGCAGTTGCAGGACACTATCTGCTATGCTGCGTGAGAAGCCACTACCGTCCACTACAGAGACATTAGCTGTGTAGCTGAAGCCGGATGAGGACCCTCCTCCAATGTCTCCGCTCAGTGTACCTCCACTCTGCTGCAACTTGGGCAGCTTTCCATACAGGTGGTAAGGAAATGATGAGGCAGAGGTAGAGGAAGGAGAAGAGGACACAGGGGAGATTGAGGAGTCTGTATGACGGGTATAAAGGTTTTTACCTTGCTCTTTTTTTGCCATTCTTGCAAGTGACATTTCCATGTTAAGCAGACCTTCCATGGCTCCCCCACTTCCTGTATAACTGTCTGTGGAGCTCTGAGGTTCTTTTTTGGTTACAACAACAGAGCCATTGCCACCAAGTGGATCATGTGAATTTTTGGTGAGCGCTTGCTGGCATGAGGGGCGTGAAGAGACTTCGTTTTTCACACTAGCTCCATGAGAGAGCTGTTGCTGATAGGACTGAGGTTGGGGTGGCTGTGATTTGGATGGGCGCCAGCTGATCTTAACAGTAGGTACCACTTCAGAAGGACAAAGGTCACCATGTGGAGGGGAGGGAGCATCAGGCGTGGTTCTGCAGATTGACTGTGAGTGTTCTTGCCTTTCTGGGGTGTTACCACGTGAAGGCTGAGGGATATGGTGTTCTTTTATCACAGCTGACTCTCGAGCTTGAGCATTCTGAGTGTTCATGTCCATTGAATGCCTAGAAGAGGAAGAGGTGGAGGGGAGAGAGGTGATGACTGGGACTGCACCAGGAGGCACAGTGCTCCCTGACTGCTGAGGAACAAAGTGTTGGACAACTGTGCCACGGGAGCTGGCTTCATCAAGCAAGCATGCCATTCGAGACTGTGAAGTGGCAGGTGGTGAGGGACCATAATTCCTTCCAGGCACAGGTGACTGATGAGTAAATGGGGCTTTATTCGATCTAGCACTTTCTGTAGTTCCTCCCATTTCATTTGGGGCTTTGAAACGGGGAGCAATGTTTCTGGGAGACTCTCCAGGCTGGCGGGTAGATGTCAAGCCTGCTGGTGTCCCTGGGAGTCTATTTATCTCCAGCTTACTTGCAGAGTGTGACTGGGGTAGAACCTTCTCCAGAGGCAAGCTGCCTTGAAGAAGCTGGGTAACCAGAGGATTGTTTGCCTCGACAGAGGATACAGGTCGTGCATTACCTTGAAGTCTCTTAACAGCAGAAAAACTGGCAGAATTTTTAAATCCAGAATCGTCTGCAGGCCCTCTGCAGAAAGGTTTTGCATCATCTTCTGTTGAGATAAATGGCTTTCCTCCACTGCTACTCTCATTAAGACAGTGGGCCTTGCTTTGGTCTTTCTCTACATACATAATATATGGCTGCACATGGACCTGGGTCAAGGCATTGGAGTTTTGCTCCTGGACATGGTTCATGCCATGATTGTGGAGTGAGTGGTGTTTTTGTGTCTGAATCACTGGCTGGTTTTGCATTCCATTAGGGAAACGTGCCTGAATGACAGTCTGGCTGTGGGCAGGGTTAGAGACATGAGCCTGGATCACAGGCTGCTGATGCTGGGGAGAGCTCAAAGTGCATGAAGTAAGACGATTTGGTGTTTGAATAACAGGCTGATTCTGAGACTTTGTATTCTGATGCTGCACTCCATTATGGTCTATTGTTCTGTGCCAGTCCACTGTATCATCGTCTTGAGTTTCATTCTCAAAGTCTGATGCCGTCTCTGTGGAGTCACTGTGCACACCATTATCTTCCTCTCTCATATTATTTGAGAGACATGACAGAGAACTTGCATATTTACCATTCGTTTCAATCTCTGCACTCTTGTGCTCTTGTAGTACTCTCTCCCTAACCACATGATCCTCTACACTACTTACAAACCCATTGCGAACTGCCACAAATGTCTCTTTGGGGACTTTCAAATCTGACCCATGCTGAATGACCCCAGTAGTGCCAGAACGATGTTCACCCAAATTCGGTTCACCTTCCCAAGACTGAGATGATGCTGCCAGGGTTCTGATCACATCCACACCTTGGGCACCAAACCTAGGCAGTGAGTCAGGTATTGAGGTGGGAACAAGATTTACTCCTTCACTGGACACAGGTGTGTAATTGGGAGTCACTGTTCTGCTGTCATTTGAATCTGCTTCCTCAACCCTATTCTCCTGTTGACTGCTTACAGACTCGGGCTCACTGGGAGTAGGCACAGGAGTGTCTGATGTCTGCTCGGAGGCTTTATCACTGGAGCTGACTGTCACCTCCTCCCCTCCACAGATATCATCCACCTGGTCCTGGGACGCTGTACTGTCTGTCTCGGTTGGTGAAGGTGTGAGGGTTTTCGGGGAGTCTGAAGGTAACACTGAGGGATTGGAGGATATAGAAGACGGTGACGGCATAGTTGGTGGAGTAGAGGCTTGGGGCTTTTCCGGAGTTTCTACAGTGGATAGCTGTAGTTGTGCTCCAGACGAATGAGAGCTTGCAGGCGATTCCGGGCCCTCCACATCAACTCTTCCTCCTCCTCCTCCTCCTCCTCCTCCTCCTCCAGGTTCAACGGGACCCGGGTGCTCTCTCGAACGCCTCCCGCTGGAGCAATCCGGTATCCCAGTACCACCCCCCGGGCCGCCCCCCCCAGGCCCTGCCCCGTCTCCAGTGGCTGCAACAGCAGCAGCGGCTTCCCGCTGTGCACGCGCTTGCTGGGCACGGGCCTTGATGTCCGCCAAGGTGCGCGCCCCCGTCCCACTGCGCCGCGACCCCTCGTTGGGGGGGACGATCCGGGGACAGATTTGGTACGTTGGCGGCCCTTTGACCCACGGAGGTTTGATTCGGGAGAGCTGAATCTAGGAAAAAGGGGACAGAAAATAGACAGGCACACAATTAAGGAAAGTACTATTAAAATTATTATTATTGTGGCTAACTATACAATATAATAACTTGGTTATAATAAAATTTGCAAAAACAATTTTTAAAAATCTAATAACACCCCGAGCCTGTAAAATGGTAGTTGTACTATAAACGTGGTCATCATACCCGGATTGGCGGGACCTTGGGTTCCTCTGTTGTAGGCTGCGGCTTTTCTGAGTGCACACAGTCAACTGTGTTACGAAAGGACTGATGCTCATCCAATCGTGCCCTCTTCTCGGGAAAGCTGGTGAAGGCCTGGGACTCATCAGGTCTCCTCTTCTGTTCCTTGAGCTGGATGGCAGGGCTGGCAGTCGCAGGACTTGCTGCAGGGCTGCTATCCCTGCTGCTTGCACCAGTGCCTGCTGTACCAGTGGTGACTGAGGCCGCATCATCCAGTGGGTCAGTGGCAACAGCAGCAGTTGAGGATGAGGAGGAAGATGATGAGTCAGAACTAGCAGCAAAGGCTCCTTGCTGGTCAGAGGTAGAAGAGGGAGATGAAGATGGCGAGGATGATGAGGATGTTGACGAAGAGGATGAGGAAGGCGAGGAAGTAGAGGCAACGGTCGGCTCAACAACTTCAGGCAGTAAGCTGGTGGAAACTTCTGGTTCATCGCAGGTTGAGCTTGTAGAGGCGGGAGCAGGAGTAGACACAGGGGCAGAAGAGGATGCTGCCTCTGTACAGAGTGTCTCCACTGGTGTTTCCGTTTCTGATTCAGCTTGAAGGACAACCTCTGCCTGCACTGTGCTGGTTTCTGGGACAGGAGACATTGTTGGTGCCACATCTTCCAAAGTTGCCTGAGTCTCTGCCTGTTCTTGAGCCACTGCTGCTGGAGTGGCCTTGCAGAGTGGCCGGCGTGCCCTGCGTCTGAGGTCAGCACGTGATCGTCTCCTAATACGACCCTCCCTACGTCGTCTTCCAACACCTCTCCTCTTGGGTGTGGTTGCAGGGGTATCGGTCCCAAGGACTGTTCCCGAAACGTCTGCTGCATCACTCATTGTGAGCTTTAATGCCTCTTCACGGGTTAAACCAGACCTATAAAGGAAGGTGTGCAGGAGTCCATGTTAAGAACTATATAATCATAATCACTTCAACAAATTAGTTGTAAATTAAAGTAATAACGAAAAGAGTTATTTTATACATGAGAAAGAAACTTACTTTTGGCCATGATACTCCTCAAAGAATTTCTCTTTCCATGCCTCCACTTTCTTTTCCTTTTCCATCTCTTGTCTAAAGCGAACCTGCATCTCATGTGTGAATTCACCTTGGAAAGAAAATGATTTTAGATATTTCTCATCTCCAATGGAAGTGGACATAGCAAAACAGGTAATGTGCAAATCTATTTTTTTTATAAAAATTGAACTGTGTTCCTGTATCAAGGTGACCCTCACCTTCAGCGAGCCTCTCTTTCCAGCTTTGAGAAGCATGAGTGAAAAATTCATTATTCAGTGCTGAACTGCTGAGTCGAGCAAGACCATCAGGACCAACCTAAACATTAAAATAAATCACTGTTCAAAGAGAGCATGTTGATTTACATGATTGAAGGGGATGATTACAGAAAAGGAGGAGGAATAGTAGCCATAATCACACACCTGTCTGTCTACTTCAGGAAGAAGCTGGAGAAGCTGTTGCTGAAAGTGAGAAGGAAATGCTGCAAATGTGCGTGTATTTATTAATGCACGGATGTTGGTGTTGACCAGGATTGAACCTGGGGTCTCAAAGTCCACCTCCACACCACCTCTGTTCCTCTTCATGGGTCCTGCAAATTTAAACCTGAAATTAACACTGCTGCTGCTGAAGGATATGTAAAGACAAAACACTAAGTACTAGTACTATAACCCTATACTACATTTCCCAAAAATGTGAATACTTTGGCATAACTCAGTAATGATGCCTGTCAGAATGTTGGAAAACAGGTTGTAAACAGTGCTGTACTGTACATACAGCTGCATTATAATTTGTAATAAATTGAGAACAACATAATTTACTTTAAGAACCAATCAGGCAACCACTACATTAAACATGCCACTACTCCTCCTTATTCACAGTGACCAATGACCACTGGCCTTGTACTACGTGATCACACCCACACACACCTACACCTGAAGCATGAGTGGCACAAACTAAGCTGCAAGTGATTTTATCTTAATGCCCACTGCATTGAAGGTGTTCAGTCACCAGCCGTGCATGCAGAGTTTAGTCATAAAAGTAAATTTTGCATGGGCTACAGGAAAGTTACATACAAAAAAGAGAGCGCTTTACAGTCCAAGTGAAGTTTCGTATTCTTTTTGCCATCTGTGCTAAAACAAAGAATAAGTAATGTCAACCACCAGATCTTGAACCAAAACTTTTTATAAGTTCAGGCTTTACAACTAATAAATATGGCTTCCAGGAAAGCCAAACATGTTTTGGTCGATCCTTGAATAGCCAATGGTCTTGCCCCATCACCCCTTTAAGTCCAGAAATGCTTGGGAAAACAGGCACATATGCATATGGACAGAGAATAAGGTGTTTATGTGGAGAAGCCCTAAAAAGAGCTGCTTGAATGCAACTGACTTGCTATTTTCCAGTAATTTACTCTCACTTGAATTACGGCAAAGGCAGATTTGAGAATTCTTGTTCTTTGTCTTGCCAATTAAATCTGTCACTTTTACGAATGGCAACCCATTTTCTGCAGTTTTGAGTAATGGAGCAAAATTTTTATCCATGCTTCCAGCAAATATGCAACATCCTGACGGTTTGCTTTTGCACAGTCTAACACAGGTCCTCATTGGGGAAGAATGGGACACTGTAAGACAAGGCAGAACATGGCTCTTTAATAACACAGGAATGGAGGGATCAAGAAACATGGCTTAGCCCACTAATGTTGCTCGCCATCCATTTTGGCCTGATATAGTATCACCAAGAATATGCCCGAATATCATTCTATTTATTTCAAGACTTAAAAGATGGGTAATCAATGAGAAAACACAAAGTCCCTAGTGCGCATGCCCAACTGGTGACACAGCTCCTTCAAAAAGGGAACACATATGCTATAGATTATGTACTGAAAATTAAATTCTCAATTGGTAAACATGAAATGAATGATGAGGTCGAGTGAATCATGGCTGGATAAACTGTCTTGTTTAAAAGTCAGGGTGTGATACATCAAGTGCATTTATTAAAACCCATTTCCTCTCAAAATGTGCTTTAAGAAAAGAACCAGGCATCATAACATACTGGGTTCCTATTAAATTTGGTAGAACACACTTGGAATCTTAATATGATTCAAATTATTTTTGATTAGAATTTAACAGTTTAAATGTACAATTAAATCCATTATTCAAAAGCCATCATCCACAAACATCCACTAGAAAAATAATGCGAGTGTTCTGCTGAATCAGAGTAAGAATTTAACTATGCGTACAGCACAGCATGGATGGATTCTGAATAGTCAGAAGTTGTAAATGTGCTAGAATAAAACTGTGATGCAAATTACTGTAAATTGTACAAAAACACATAGTAGCATAAGCAGTAGCATATGCACCACATAATTTAAAAATTATAAATGTAAGACTGGTATGACTTTCTTTAATAAATAATTTTAAATCATAGGCAAATTGCTGTGGTGGTGGGGTTGGGCACTTCAAAACATTGTGCACTTTGTTAAACGCGACTCTTCCTGATATAGACTGTTTATTCATTATAAAACGGATTGCAATTGAAAAATGTTTGATTTCTATTTCATCAAAGAACGGTCAGCTCTATCTGTATAGTGAACTTTTTCATTCATAAATCAGTCACAACAGCATGCCAGGAAAAAGCAAGTGCATGCCCTTCATTCAATATTCAGCCAACAAATTTAAAGTAACACAAAAGCAAAAAAGACCAAGCAGTACAGTCTCCATTCACTGCAATTGACCAAAGCAAAGCAAAATAAAAATGCTCACTGGTGAAACAGTGAATTTGTGAACCACTCATCATTTAAATTTTCTGTTTCTTGGTAACAGAATTGGAAAAAAAATGGAAAATTGGAACTCTGGTTTATTTTTGGTCCACCATGTCAGTAAAATTGGCATGTGACATTATACAGTATCTCACACACACAAGGAGTTCACAACAATACATGAGGGCTTGGTAATGTATTCTAAGCCAGTGAAAACCTTTAAAGTACACTGTGGAATTAAACATGGTACAATTTCATTTGATGACCTGAAATGATACTGCCGAGTTAGTCTTATGTCAGAAGTCAGAGTAGCTGCTGCTTCAGACTCCAAATTTTGACATTTTTAGAGCACTTTGTTACCAGGTTTCTTTATATTTAAAGTAAATAATCTGGTGGCTTCTTCAGCACATTAGTGACAGTCTTGAAGGAAAAATGGCTCTTCAGCTCACACCACAGCTCCAGTTATATGGGTTTGGAACGCTGGTTTACTCGACCTCACAATGCTTTTGACCAATCACTGCTAACTGTGTTCCAGTGTAAGAACAATCACTGATAACCATGATCCAATTAGACCAATCACTGATCACCGCTGTTTGTCCCACCTATTCCTCGTTTTAAACGTTCACTTATGGAGGTATTAATTGTTTAAGCACTAAACACTAGTTACTATTTTGTTTTGTGGCAACTGCCTAGTTTTGTGGGCTTGGGTCTGTTCGATTGAGGGACACAGCACTGCTGCATGTTGAAAAGTCAACGTAGGGCACATGTGATGTCATGATCTGATTACACTTGCATGGGCATCCAAACCCCAATTTTACTTTATTCCAATTCTATTATCAAGAAACAAAAACGAATATCACTTTTTTTTTTTTTAAATAAACCTTTGGATTTTTGGATTCACTTTTCCATTTTCCAAATGTTTGATTGTGATTAGATGACGACACTAATATCCATATTATCTACAATTCACAGGCATAAGGCAATGACAAAAATAAAGCCCCTGTTCAATGCAGTAAACTTTACTGTATTGGTCCTTTTTTTTTTTTTTTTTTTTAAATAAATATCACTTCCAATTCCAGGTCTACAAGGTGGTGCTAAATAGTGTAAATAAATAAAATAAAAAGTGGTGTATTAAGTGGGTTTAGGGTAAATAGCAATGATCAAATGGGTTCCACAGGGTCTCATCCTCTGTACCTGAACGTAGGCCACGCATGCTCTTGAAGTGCTGGGGGCGTTTCCAGCCCAGCTCGGAGCGGGCTCGAAGTGCTGGGCCTGGACCCCCCCTAGACCCTTCCCTGCGCCTCCCCGCAGCTCCTGAGGGGACAGGTGGGGGAGGAGGGAGGCTGGTGAGACTTGGAAAATAAGTGAGTGTTGGAAGGGCAGCACAGGCAGAAAAGCCAGTGATATTGGAGAGGCTGGAACAGCAGGCAAAAAAGTGCTGGCTAGTGCACACACACAAAGCCACAAGGACAGATGTCCCAGACATGAAAATACCGAGCAAGAAGGGAAAGTGGATATCTTATGGTAGTGGAAGATGCAAACGCAAAGCAGAAGGGGTCAGATATCCATAGGTCATAGAGCAGGGCTTACAACCAGAAAACACTGGTTTCACACACTGTGAGCAAAGGGAGGTACTAACAACAAGCTACACAAAAAGTCAGTGCCTGCTGGGAAGATGCTGTTTTAGTGTTAACAGACATACACACACACACACACACACACACACACACACAGAGACAGAGAGGAGGCTGCTGGCAGGATGAAACTGTGGGGGCACTGGCCTTGAGAAGACAGCGGTATAAATGATTATATTCTGTCAGTGCATAAAATTACAAAAACTGTCAGAGTGAATATGTTTACAAACCACTGCAGAGAGAGTGGAGATTGGCAGGAAAGGAAGAAGAAAACGAAAGGATGAGAGGGAAAAGTAACCTGATGGGACGTGTTCGCCGTTGACCTTCAGTGGAGTCAGAACCACACGAGGCATCATTACAGATTTCTTCCTCTGTCTCCCTGACTGCAGAGGCAGGGGGAAATTAACAATACATAAAGCATGCATTTAAAAAAAAAAAAAATAATAGAAGAAAAAGATTGTGATTCTCCATATACGTTATAAAGCTATAAGAGGCAAGGCACCTGTGAGGATCGACTTAGTCGGGTCTGTGGCTCTGTGGAACAGGAGGCACTAGAGGAAGTCTCATCTACTGAAGCTGAAACAGAGAGACAAAACCCAGAGAGAAACACTGTAATTGGTAAATGCTAACTGTTTTGAGCATGCAGTTCTGTAACACATCCGAAATAATGCTTTGTACAATAAAATCCAAAATTCTGGCACCCAGCTCAACCAACTCCGGGCAAGGGCAGGGTACACCCTGTACAGCTCGCCAGGCCATCGCAGAGCCAACACACACACACACACACTCTCACATCCAGGTGCAATTTGGAGCAGCCAATTAGCCTGCTGTGCATGTTTTTGGATTGTGGGAGGAAACTAGAGTAGCCACAGGAAACCCATTGCTAGCACAGGGAAAACATGCAAACTCCACACAGAAATGCCCGAGCCCAGGAATCGAAACCAGGCCTTCTTGCCATGAGGCAGACGTGCTAACCACTGCGCGTTCGTGTCGCCCAAAATTGACAAGACAAAATTTTAAGTGCGAATGAGTACTTGGGAACACGCATATCTGGTCTAACTTGAAGACGAAGTTGAACTTCTAATTATCTAATTAGATACCGGCATAGATTACCTATTGGAATGTTCCTGTCTACGTAAATGTAACAACTATCGTAATATCACTTTACTTCTGTACAATTTCCGCAGGCTCTCAAATGTCTGGTAATAATAACATGAACAACATATAGCTCATGCGAAAGGTAATAACTTACTCAGACCGAGCGTGCACTTGTGGACTGTGGACGGACAAACACACACACTTTCCTGTGAAATGAGAATCGGGACGTCACAGTACCTTTCGCGTAGCTCAAACAAAAGGTAATAAACCCAGAAACAGTAGAGACCATTTCCATTTTATATGTAATATGACATGGTGCATTTTTCATCTAGAAAAAAATAAGACAGGTTGGAGACAGAGTTATTGAATTTATAGCTGCCAATATTTGATTATAGAATTTAACTTCTCACTGCCATTTCACAACATAAAAAACTATAAATGGACAAAATGCACAATGTCATTCCTTAATAATTAAAAAATTGTTCATGTAAGCAGTTTCATCTCATCTAAGAAGAATTATTAAAAAAATACATCAACTTCATGGTCGCAGAGCATCACACTACCCAGTCTTTGATTATTTTCCAATAACATACCCTGTTGTTTTAAATTTCATATTTATATCTTATTTATTTGTTTATTTAACTTCTGCATTCTAAAACCAGTTTAGTATCTAGAAGGTGTTCCTGGGAAAGAAAAAAAAAAGTAAGCCAGTGAAAGGAAAATTTACATCACATGCACAAACATTGGTAAGAACACTAAGTTTATATGAGAAACCCTGACGGAATATTTGGAAATTTGGTAAAACGTGTATACTATTATGGATGGATGATATAACCTAAAAAATATTACTGCAATATTTTCTGATATTTGTCTGATAATATTTATCATGATATAATCTGCTATGAAAATGTTTTAGGACAAAAACATAACATGTAGACATGTCATGTATACAGACAGCACAGAGACGGGATGCTCGTGTATTCTTGTGCATACCCAAAAAAAAAAAAAAAAAAAAAAAAAAAGTGAAAACCTTGGTTTTGGTGTTGCCGGTAAAAACACTGCAGCTAAAATGCTGATCACCTCCAAAAAAATGTTAATATTTTAGCTAATGATAGTAAGCTAACTATATGAATTGTCATGTCACGATAAGCTTATTTATCGTCTAGCCTTATACATTATGAATCTATGACTGCAGTGATCAATCATGATCAACATCAATATCACGAACATTAAAACCAAATAAGCGCAGTTGAATATATTTAAGAGCTATAGAAGATAATCAGGAAGGAAATATTTTTAAGATGCTCCCCACCCACCCCCATCCCTGCACAAGTGCACAGGAAATCTCCTTTGACTCCATATGTAAAACACTTTCATAATTTGGCTCTAATTGTCCCCATTAGAGATCCATTTCCCTCCATCACTCACACACACAATCATATGCACGTTTTAAACCACTCTCAACTAGGTCACTGCGGGATGTCATGTGCTGCTGCAGTATCCATGGCAACACACACATTTCTCAGGACGGAAAAAAAAAAGATTACAAAAAAAGAGAATCAATTTTCCCCTCTCATCCTGTGTTCTTGAAGCTTAAGGTAGATTCAGTCTTTAATTTGGATTTATTTTTAAATCTCAAAATACAGAGATAAAATATTTACAGTAAACCTTTACATTGAAAGAATGGAAACAGCATTTCGATGATTAGACATGCCTGTCTAATACCAGCCACTGAAAGATACTATATTAGTCCTTGAGTCAAAATGCATGATAAAAATCTTCATATTTCTGTATCTCTCTGTGTGAATAGTCATAGCTATTTGGGTTTCATGTTAGAAATGTACCTCTCCGGTGCAGCGTTGGTTACTGGGGCTGAAGATGTTGGCCTAAAAATGCTGACACCCAATTAATAGCTGACCAGTTCTCAGATCTGATCCATGGATAGATTTTAGACACTGAAGATGTTATGTCGATTGCCATGAAACAGATCTTGCACATGAACACAATAGGTTCTGGTGCTCTTGCAGTAAGATCAGTGCGTTCCTATTCAAGAAACAAAAATAAACCCTCAATGATGGGAAAAACAAAGCAATCGAGTATCACACACCATCATTTTCACCACTAGCAGCTGTCGTTTCTGTGGAATCACCGCTTTCCTGCTCGGCCCCCTCTGCAGCTCCAAACGAAGATGTGGATGAAGCTGTTGGTGCGGTGTTTGGGTCTGAAGCCTCGGAACCTGGTGGGTTCTTCGTCCATTGAAGCGCATTTTTCTAGAAATACAGAGCCATAAATATTAGCACGAATATAAGCACACACACTACTGGTAAATGCAAAGCCAGATTTTCATTCTTTAAAGGGTATACCAAGGTATCCAGTACACAAAACCTGAAATGTGAATAAGTATAAAGAAAAAATGTGAACCATTACTACCTTTAGTGTGAAAAGGCTCATTCTTCCTGGCAGCTTGAAGAAGATGCTGTTCTTCACTCTATCCCCCCTCACCTGGGAGTGGAGCATAGTAACCAGACAGGCCAGTGGAGCTGTGCCGCTAAGTGTACAAGAGAGATATTTATATAATAAAGATCATCGCGTGATAAAACATCATGTACACTACTCAGGAATCATTGTGAATGACACAATGAAATGCAGTACACAACACTTTACAGAATGGGAAAATTGTCTAATTATCTCATTAGCCCTAATATCATTTAGTTGCTTCTGCGCATCACGTTTCTATCATGTACAGGTAGTGTGCAATAATGCACTCTTCTTTTATTTGTCAATAAAGCCTGTTACATACATCATGCAACAAGTATAGAACAGCTCCACTACAGAAATTTGGACAAGTTCCTAGGACAGCTGAGGGTGTGTAATATTAAACTTTCCTGTTGACACAAAATGCCATCGTAGACACTTGTCATAGAGCTTAAACATGTTAAAAAAAATTTCCTTCTCGTAGGTTATTCTTATTATGGTCTATTTTCTAGATTGGTTGTGTAATGCCCCATGACATCCCACAAATGTGTTACAATGGACATGCTAATTTCATAAGATATTTGGATCATGCGATGCACTCAGAATTTTACAGCTTTCTTACAATAGTCCTACATTAATACAGTAGTATAGTAATAAACATACACACATATATGTATGTCTATACATACATAAATATAAATATATACATACATAAATATAAAATCCCCTGATGAGTGGGAAACCATGAAACAGGCTTGTCAGGATGAAATTGTAGTACTATTATTTTTCCCACATACAATAAATATAAATATATATATATTTACACACACACAGAAAAAAATTAAGAGACCAATTTTAATGGATATACCCATTATAAGTGGTCTCAATTCTTTGAGACATACATACATAGACACACACACACACCACATGATTGTACATCAGCCAAGCATAACCGGAATATCATACAAAAAACACGATTTTTTTGTTTTGCAACAATCGCATCACTTTTGTATGAACAATGCCTCCCACTCCTCCCAGACAAAGCTAGAGAGTAAATGGCTGCATGCTATGGGCATGCCCCTCACAACTTTTTTTTTCTTTCCCTCAATTAGCTAATAATACCATTAAATACTTTAATTCCATATTTTCATAAAATTTGCCTACAACAAATGGAACAGCATGCAGCACTTTTGGCTGACTCACACTGGCCACAACACACTTTCCAAAGGACTTGAAAATATTTTCAATGAATGATAAAACAATTAGAGGAATATATTTTGTATTATAGGGAGAATTTTATATATAAACATTTCTTTTTATTTTACTATTATTAAATTGCACCTTGTGTGTTTGTTTTGCTGCTATGACAATCAAATTTCCCTCAGGGGATTAAAATCCATCCATGCATTCTTCCATCCCAGGCCTTGATCTGAATAATTTTCCACTTTGCCTTATTGAATAACTGCCTATTCTTTACCACCCCAACACAACAATCATAGTAACTTACCTTCTGTTTTGCGGTCAGGGACACCATAAAAATTTGAAGATTGGAGAAAAGAAGGTGAAAAAATTATTCAGTAAAGAACTCATAAAAAAAAAAAAATTGTACATCACTCATATAAACAAGAGTACATTAAGGACACACCTCATTTCTTTGAGCCCCTTCGTCTGGATGACGTGAAGTATCTGTTTAGGCGTCATTGGGGCATCTGAGAAGTTCTCAAGAACCTATTTGGGGAAGACAGGAAGGGGAGGACATATCACTAGTGAGACATACACAGGGCTACATGGCTGAACACATTCACGCTGACCACATGTCAGCTCTAAATCTAGATGAGGTGGTGTTTGGTGGTGGCAACTGGTGGCTATACTTCTAATAGCACTTTTCACTTCAGCCCTGTATTCCTGCCATACATTCACCCATTACTTCATTCTCTCACTTTCACCGATTCCTACCTATACTCCGTTTTCTCTGTGGTTCAATAATCCATCCACCAACAGAACGGCTTATTTCTTTTCAGGTCAACATCACTACAATCATGAAACAGCAATCTACCTACACATGTTGTGCCTCAGCACAAAACTAACTGCAATGAAAAAGACGAACACAAGACAACTATGAATTGCTATTACCCATTGCAAACATAAAGACTACTGAGAACATTTCTCTGTAGCTACAGCAAGCTGCTAAAGAAGCTGACGCCTGTGTTGTAGTTGCAAAGGGATATGCTACACAATCATCACTGGTGTTATTACAAATCAGAAACCAAGACCGTGAGACAGGAAAAGGAATTGAAAGTAATGCTGTACTGTGCAGAGGAACACAAATACCCACACTTACATTTACAGTTAATTCTAGCAAAGGTTCAAGACTGGCTACAGAGAGAGGAAAAACCTAAAATATAAAATAAAGCCAAATTAATATAGAAACTTAATACTACCACCAGTATACTGTGGATGCGATTGATTTGCTCTGGATAAGCATTCCTTATACACATCACACATCTATATCATACCCACTGCCATAACAGAGTTGTGAAAATTTATTCTCGGCCCCTCGCCCCAATCATAAGTGTGCACACCCATTCAAACGACCACTTCAGACAATTACTCAGCACCACTTCTACTTATCAGACTTGATCAGCATTTCTGTATAATTAATCATTACAAAACAAACTATTTCACCTCCCCTCAGTAAAACATGCCTGTACAGCCAATGAAGATCTTTTCCCACTAGACTATGCATGTCGTGATCTCATTCTCGCAGTCATCTCTGTACTAGTTTGTAAAAGCTATACTTTAAGAAAACATTGAGAATGCATTAGGATTTAAACCTATTTAGGTTTTATTAAACCATGCTGCAGCACCTCCGTCTTACAGAAAGAAGGTCCTGGGTCCTGGGTACATGCAGCCAACCGTGGCCAGGAGCCCACGAGAGCCGAGCTCTAAAGGAAGGAGAGATGGCACAGGATCTCTTCCAGGTCACTCACAAGCAACACTGGCCAACCACAGGCATTTGTGATCATATGAATACAAGGGGGCAGATAGTGCTTTCCTCAGGCAGCCCCTGAATGTGCACGAGCAACAGTTAAAAAAGATTCAGTTGGTATCATGTGCCTTGGCACGCGTTTGCCTTGCTCTTCCTGATTGGGTAGCTGTCATGTGATGGGGGAAGAACTCCATGAGAACTCCAGAAGAGAAGGTTAATATAATCACAGTATGGGATCCCGGGTAGTGCACTGACAGTGAGCAACTATCAACCTGGAGATCAGCAGAGCGAATTCAGGTTGATGCCACAGCCATCTGCAACCGGGTGTCTATTGGAGCTAACTGGCTGAGCTCACACAGGAAGGAGGGAGGGAGGGAGGTATGGAATATGCTTAATTCCCTGTCACTCACAGCGATCAGCAGCCGATCACAGGCATCTGTGAGCTCATTCGTACGAGTGATAGGACGGATAGCATTTTTCCTCTGAGTGTTAGGTCGCCCCAAAGACACATGTGTGGCAGTAAATAAATAAAATATATAATCACAGTACAACTATTAGTACCTACTGCTTAGTATCTTGCGCTAAGCCTAAGCAATTTTAAGAACATCTAAAATTTCTGAAGTAAATTTCAGATGCTGCAAATAATCCTTCAGAGAATCCAAATGGGGACGATCCCTCTCATTGAGGCAGCTTTGTGTAACACGTACTGCAATTTTGTCAAATGTGTGCAGTGAGGCATTAAGCTAAAAGCAAGCTCAAATTGGGATTTTATTGTGCACGTTTATATGCTGTATTTAAATTATGAACTGTGCTCTGTGAGACAAATGAACCAACTTTCAGGCAGCCTAAACCATCTGGAAAAAACTTTCAGCCCGCATGAAGTGTCACTTGTTCCCACAACTATGCAGTCCCTTCCATTATAGCAGCAATTTTAAAAACTCCCCACCCAGATTTTGCCATGTGACAACAAAACCACACACACAAAGACCACATATGGCCTAATGAGGCCAAAATGTGCTTTGATAAAGCAATAAGAAAAAAGTTAGACGTTTTCTATCAAAGAAAAAAGATATTAACTTCCTTCTTTGGAGATTTTATATACATACATACATACATACATACATACATACATACATATATATATCTATATACACACACATACATACATATATATATATATATATCTATATAGACAC
>JAQMYF010000003.1:25370855-25385015 GCA_030014195.1 Neosilurus mollespiculum
TATATATATACACACACACACACACACACATTACATACCAGCATACTTTATATTTTTTAATAAGAATGCAGGTAGAAAATATGACACCCTCTGCTAGCAGTAGAATACAAAATGTCTTATTTATTTATCCTTTGTTTAATCAGGTAGTCCCATATGAGCCCCTTTCACACACGCTGTTCAGGAATTTTGTGGTTTTCTGCACCTCGCCTTTTTGTGTGAAAGGTATGGAATGATGTGTCCTTTTCCCCCGGCTTTAAACCAGTATGATTTGTAGTAACTAGCAGTAGCGGGTCTAAAATATACATCTGTGTCAAAGAAATCCTCATTAAAGGACAGGGGTGTGGTGTTTTTGATACATCATTCTTTTTTCTGAGACCAACACAAATCCAAGCATCTTCACCCTCTTAGGTCCGCACGCCTTTCTGACTTAATTTGCTTCAGACCTGTATGCGCTAAGCTGCGTAAAACAGGAGCTAGAGTTGAGTAAAGCTTTCAGTATTAAGATTTAACCAACCTTAAATCTTAAATCAAAATCCAGTGACTTCAAAGCCAATATGAAACATTCATATACAAAATATGACCATAAACCAAAATAAAAAGCAACAATAAATGTTTTCATTGTTTGAAATAGACAAGTAGCTTTTTTTCTCCCCAACTTTAATCGTACCCATGACATGACGTCCACGATTGGCTAGGGTTACCTGATGCTGTCAAGGAAGACCGCATACACCATCCCTACCTCCCTGAGAACTCAGTTGTCTCTCAAGGGCAACTTTAAATGGTGCTGTGTGCACCAGGATGTATCGAACTCGTGGACTGCAGACGATGGGTTGAGTGATTTTCTATTGCACGGCTCAGGAGTCCTACCTACAAATATTTATATGAAGGCGGCACTAATTGACAATTTTTAATAAGTTTACAAATTCTGCAACTCAGAGATTACATTGTTTCAAACTATATTATATTCACACACACAATATTTTATGCACTTTCCCCCCCCTACATGTATCCAGGCCAGAAAAAGGTCACACACAAACATTTCATATTACCTTTGATTATGATGCATGTTTGCCACTGGATTGTTTCGCCATCAAAACATTTTCTGTCCAGAAATATTTCTGTTGCATTAATTTTTCACTGAGGTCATTCAGCACACTTTATTGCTACATAACGTTGCTGAGCCTGGACCTGACCAACTGATGCAATCCTAAATCATAATGCTTCTTCCAGAAGGGTGTTCATATGCCAGTTGTGTTGCTCCGGTTACAGATAATGTAGCATTACAGGAAAAGTGGACATATAAAAATGTTACATCACTCCACAAATCACAGTAGCTAATTAGAGTCACTGTTTCTTATAATTCGATGAAGTGTTTAAAGAATGCGGCTTTTGGTGTTAATTCCATAAATATGTTTGGGGGAAAAAACTAAACAACATGATAGATAGCTATATAGATAGCCAAAGAACTGAAGATGGAGAATCACATTTTCTACCCATGTTCATGCATTTAAATATAAAGGATGTTCGTGATTTTTTATTTTTTTTTGTATTACTTCCTACTGAATCTGGCATAACAGGAATTCGTCTATAAGAACTCAACCTGGTATAAACAAGACAAAATGTAGGATTTAGCTATATTGTGCATCCTATGTCCATAAGCACCACAGCACCTATGTAGATTCAGTATGCAGTCTACTGCAGCAGCATAATCAAGTTCAAAATCCAAACTTTGTTCAAATTGTAGTCAGCATAAAACTGAAAACAGTGAACCTTATACTGGATAAACTGAGATGTTTCTGATACAAAAAGAGCTCAATGCAGATAAAAATAATATGAAAAGCAATACGTGTACCTGAATAATCCGGTAAACTAACTATCGATGCCACCACCAGAACTTGTGATACAGGGCTCATGTTCAGTTAATGCATGAAGTCAGAGTACAGCTTTAGGTTGGGTTTAATAATCAAGATGAGAGAAATACTCATATGAAATAATTCAACTAGATCTCTGTTATCATTCCCTTTTAATGCAGCAGCAACAATTCAATCCAATGCTAGATGTGTTACTTAACCAGCTTTAAATCAGCTGATCCTTTTATTTTAATCCTGACAGGTCATAACAGTCTCTCAATATGCACTACACAAGCAGCCTTAGATGCAAGACCATCTACCAGGCAGCCTTCTAAACAACAAAGAAATCAGCATGTCATACAATTAGGAACCGCATAACCAGATTTGGTGGCACGATAGAGCGCTTTTTCCCCTACAGAGGACTTTGAACAGCAAAATATGGGGAAGCAGTCTGCCGCCAGCCCTGCACCCCACCCTAAACGGTAACCTTACACTTGCAGAAGCAAATGCCTCTAGATAGCACTGGTTGCACTGGCATCCTGTGGCTTTACATTTCATGCCACAGACAGAACCCATTTTAAAGTCAATACCCAGACTGGACATTCTGTTGTCGTGCTCGAAGTTCATAACAAAGACCACATGAATGTAAAGAGGATATCAGCAAGAACGTTTCAGGACAGGACACATAATTTAACCGATCTTAATTTAAAGACTCGTCCGTCTATCACACGATCAGCACAGACCCTCAAAATAAGAGCAGAAGATTTCTCAGAGTCGAAACAAGAATTAAGCAGTGTGACATCAGTAAAAAAAAAAATGGCTGTGCTCTTCAGCGGTTTAGCTAAAACATTTCTCTTGGCTGCTATTCAATGCTATGTGGAGAGCATCTGAAACAGGAAGCACTTCTCCTTCTGGGTCTTTCATCTACAGCAGCAACACAAGTCGCTGCATGTAGCTCAGGTCTGGTTTAGTCCTAGTCTTCAACGATAATGGACGTAGGTTTAGGTTCGAGGTTTAAATCAGATTTGTAGATGTGCAAGCAATATTTCAGCCCTAGTGACCAATGTGCAGCTAACTGGGGGTGCCTTGCAGAAATGTATTTAATCATTTATTACAATTTCTAGACTTTATTTAGACTTTAAGAGGCCTGTTCTTTTAAATCTTTAAAAAATATAGTACAGGTCTACAGCACTATATGGTAATTAGTACCATTAATGAGAACAATAATGTGGGTATCAATGTATTAATATTATTATTTGAAATAAAGATGTTAGGGGAGGTTGGAAGTAAATTAAATTTAGCTTGTCAGTGATTTTTTAAGGCACATGCAAAACACCCACGTGCTTGCAATAGGATTAAAAAACAACAACACCATTTTAGACATGCATGTACTATAACACACTGCTTATTTCCTTTAGCAAGCTGATGCTAGCCGGTTTGGAAGCAGGAAACCCGGGTTTGCGTCGAACTGTGTGGAAATAAAAAGCTGTGTGCAGATTTAAACCAAAAAAAAAAAAAAGGTAAAACCCGGAGAGATGAAGCTGGACCTACGATGAAAGGATAAAACATTGCGTGTTTTCTGTTATCTCGAGCTAGCGAGCTAACGTTTGCTAATTCCAGTCACGCAAACAAAGGGTCAAACGGGGAGCGCTGCTAATAATGCTAAGCTACAAGTTGCGTCCTCGTTCACGTCTCACTTCAACCGTTACACGTCTCAATATACACACTTTACAATGTATACATATATGTTTAAAGCCTTTTTTCTTTTAATGTCATTTTATAGCCACATCCCTGTGTTGTTCTGAGGTAAAGAAGCACGAGCAGCCGCAGCGGCTTCATGGAAACGGTAGCTTTGTCTGGCCGCTCGTGACGCACCAAAACATTCAAAAAAAAAAAACGACACGGGAAGGGAGAAAGGAAACAAGACAGAACGTGAAACGTCTGTGATTTACCATGCGAGCAGCCTCGGCCCACGTGCGCTCCTTCTTCCTCTTCTGTTTGTCCTTCATTTCCTCGGTCTTCTCCGTGTTTTCTGAGGCGGGCTGTGCCCAACAATCGGCGCGCGCTGGGGAGGAGAACGTGAGCGCGTGAAACAGCTAGAGGGCTAGCGCGCGCGGTGCAGCCGACCGAGCTCGCGGCGATATCCACAACACTCCACACCTCCACTCCTACTCCTCAGATCTGGGTTTTTTTTTTTCTTTTTCCCCCCCTTGCACGGACAGAGAAAACGTTTTCCTGCTCGGCCTCCTCCTACAATACAACGCGCGCGCGTCTCGGTTTAGAATATTAATAATAATAATAACAATAATAATAACAACAATAAAGGAATCCTTCGTTACTAGCTAGCTAACAGATTCATGTAGTAAACAGCTCAAGCCTTTTGTAAGCTAGCAGCTAGCTAGTAAACACGTCCAGGGCGCAGCGCGTGCGAGCGAGCGAGCTACCTCCTTCTGGCATACTGCAGGGAAAACCCCTCACTTTGGTATGCGAGGAGAAGAGAGCACAACAACGAGGTCAAAGGTCAAGAGGCACACTGCAGGAATGCAACACAAAACAACTCATTGCCCCATCCCCCTCTTTTAAACTCGGATTTTTTTTTTTTTTGCCTCCCTTCCGCAGCCAACCATAAACCGTGCATGCATCCAACCTTCACTACACAAGCAGCTCTCTTTTTCTGACGTATCAGACTGCGCTGGGGTGGGACACGCCCATAATCACACACACGCACACACACACACGCGCACACGCACTGTCATTGTGTATGGACGCAGCCGCATTGATCATAAATCAGCATCAAGCTTCATATATCACTATCAATATTCATGCTCAGGGCAAATCTGTCTTTGAGACATATGGCAGTGTGTCTGATACCACATACTGAGTATATTGTACAAACTGTCCCTTTTTTTTTTAAATTTCAAAGTAAAAGCTCCACAGTCTGTTCACAAGTCCCTCCAGGGTAGTCTCACAAACTTATATTTCTTTTTTATAGCTTGGGGCAATTGAATAAAAATATAAAAATAAAATCCACTGAACCCCTCAGTACAAAGCTATTTAATGATTAATTCAACTATTTGCATGCTAGGCTCATTACTTAAATGTGTACAGTGATTTATTTACATAATTTATGTCAACATTATTATTTTTTTTTTGTTATTGAAGTTTGGATTTAACACATTAAAATCTTGTAAATCAGTAAGGAGGCTAACAGCAGAAAGAACTTAACAAAAAAGGATAACAGTTTTGATAACGGTAGGTTGTGCTTTTCACCACTGTAAAAGAAGAGGAAGGAGAAGGAAATAAAGAAATATGAAGAGCAAATCTACATTTACATTTACGGCAGACGCTCTTATCCAGAGCAACTTACAATTATCATTTTACACAACTGAGCAATTGAGGGTTAAAGGCCTTGCTCAAGGGCCCAACAGTGGTGATAGTGGGGACTGAACCGCTGACCTTCGGATCAGTAACCACTAAGCCACCCCTGCCCTAATCTAGAGCAGCGTGGCTCAGTTGTACGCATAGTTGCCGCACAGCAACAAGATCCTTGGTTTGAATCCCTGGCACGGTGATGGTGTTTGATTTACATTTACAGCATTTGGCAGACGCTCTTATCCAGAGCAACTTACAATTCTCTTTTATTTTACAACTGAGCAGTTGAGGGTTAAGGGCTCAACAGTGGTGATAGTGGGGGTTGAACCGCTGACCTACAGACCAGTAACCCATTGCCTTATTGTGTGGGTTTTCTTGGTGTACTCTGGGCACCAGAGTAGGCCAACTGATTCCTTTACAACGATGTGAATAGATGTGAAAGTAAGTGTGAATGGTAGATTTTGAGTCTGTGTTCACCCCATGACAAACTGGTAACCTGTTCAGGGTCCACCTCAGGTGGGATTGCTTCCTACTTTCCCCGCGACAGATAAACTGATTGAGAGTATTTATAAACATGGTAAATCATATTAAAAAGCATTTTGGTTCAAAATTCATGACTAGTGCCTAATCTGTATAATTCCCAGAGACTAATCACTCATCAGTATCATCACTGTTTAACAATAGTATGGTTTTTTCTTTATTTTAAACCTTTACTTATTAAAAAAAAATTATATATATATATATATATATATATATATATATATATATATCTTCCATCTTAATGTAAAACATTGATATATAAATGTTGACGATTTCATGAATATGCACAACACTGGTGATTCATGATCGAGTCGACTCTGTGAGTCGGCTCTTCTCAGAGCATGTTGAGTCAGGGATGAATGGAGCATTATATATCGATCGTGGTCTGTAACGACCAGATTGTTTGCATTAAACTCAGCTCTATGAGAAAAGATAACGACGGCATATCTACGTATTATGTCAAGGCTTATGTTGTGTAATGACAGCAAAAATGCGAAAAAAAAGAGGGGTGGGGGATGGGGGTGAATTAATGACTTCGCGAAGACCTTTATTTTGAAATACACTGCTGCTGCTCAAAACAGGAAGTGAACCTGCGACATTGAATCTTTCCATTTTTACTTATCATTTTTAATATTTTGTTACCTTACCCTCACAAACGTAATAAGAGAAAGTTTTTTAAAAAATTAAAGTGCATTTTATACTTTACTTCTGTTTCGCCATTTTTGCTCGGGGCAAAAATGCAAATAAATACATAAATAAAGAAATAAATAAAAATAAAATAAAAATAAAATAAAACAAAACAAAATAACACAAAATAAATAATAAATAAATAAAAATAAATAAATTCCCTCTTAATTAAAATAAAAGCCGATAATCCCTCCTCAGGTTTAAAACAGGTCCATCATCACTATGAATAGAACATATTGAACATATTCCCTCACTCTCTCTCTCTCCCTCTCTCTGTGTGTGTGTGTGTGTGTGTGTACATTCATTCATTCATTCATTTATTTATTTATTTATGAAGATAACCTTCTTTATCCCACAAAATTTGATTTAAGCCATCAGTAGTGAAATAATGTTTGGTAATGTTAGGTGGTAAGGTAGTTGGCACTGTCACCTCACCGCAAGAAGGTTCTGTTCTGGGTTTGAACTTCATATCTTTTCTACTCTATGGGGAGTTCAAATGTTCTCCCCATGCCTGTCTGGGCTTTCTTCGGGGGTGCTGTTTTCCTCCCACAGTCCAAAGATATGTACATAAAGTGGTGAAAACAATTCCCAATAATTTGCCCATAGGTGTGAATCTGAGAGTGGATTGTCAGCCCCTGCTTCCCAGTGACTCTGAGGGATATATATATATGTTTATTTGTTAATCCAGGTTTTATCTTCACTCCCGTTCACATGAGTTCTGCATGAAGTCAGACTTCAATACTTCGTTCAACCCTCAGGTAACAGATCCCTTGGTAATGATGAAAAATCGAACACCCTTCAAGGTTCACTTAAGCTCTAATGCCAGTTTGTATTTAAATCTTTCTTCTTCTTTTAATCAGGTTTGAGGAACAGCCTTATTACTAAACCTATTCTCCCTAAGGTGTTTAAGAAAACATAAACACAGGGAGGGGTGGACAGTAACATATGTCCTGAATTTCAATAGCATCAGAAATGAAAGGTTGTTCTGGAATTCAATTGGTTTAGCTACACATGGGAGCAGAACTAAGCGAGTAAGGCACAAAGGCCCAGTGTGGGTTGGAGTGGAGAGGTGGAGAGATAGAGAGAATATATATTTATATATATAAAAAAGTGTGTGCACTTTGAACACCTCTGTGCACAGGTGAGTATTTTGTAAACTTGCAACTAACTTTCTAAAACCTAAACTTTTGCCCAAATGTCTTTGCATGCTGTAGGACTGCAATTTCCCTTCACTGGAACTAAGGACTCTGAATCTGCTCCAACGTAACAGTACTCCTGTGCAAAAAACAAAGGTCCATAACACCATAGTGTACCATCTGTGGTGTTGACAAATCTTGAGCGTTCTGCAAAGAGCCTTGATCTCTAACCTTCTGAACTGGAATGTGGACTGTACTCAAGGCGTTCTTCACCATCATCACTTTCTGACCTAACTCATGTTCTTGAAGTTGAGTACACAAATCCCTTCAGGTATACGCCAAAATCTTTTGAAAAGCTTTGCCAGAGAAGTGGAGATTCTAATATTTAAGTCAAGCTAAATCCAGAACAGGATGTTGAAATAGCTTATGCAGGTGTGACGGTGAGGAGTCCATGACTTTTTCGCCTTATACTGTACCAATAACGACTAAAGAAAAAGGAAAAGCGGCAAACATACAGGAAATGCACAACTCTTAATTAGTTTGAAATGCAGTTTACACATTGGTTGAGTGTAAATGGGAGCTTTCCATATTCAAGTTGTTCCATAATTTAATTGAGGAATTTAAGATAGTTAAGATCCAAGGTTAAAACTGAGACTATAGGTGGCTGCGAGTCTGAGTGGCTGCAAAAAAAAAAAAAAGGTACACAATATAAAACCATATTGTTTACATTTTAATCAATCTCTCCCATCCCCATGGCAAAAGTCCAGAGTGAGAACTTTTCTGACAACAGGTAATTTCAAAGAGAAACCGAGATGCTTAATAATCAGTCCCATTACTTTCTTTTTTCCAACTTCCCAACAACTACAGAAGGTATCGGTCAGTTTTTGAAGGCTTGTGGTAGCAGAGAAATGGATACAATTTATTTTTCTCCATGTACCACTAAAACAGGACTTTTTAGAGGATTCAATGAGGTATGAAAGAAGATTGAAAACATACATTTCACACTATTGTTCCCAACTGTTTAAGAACAGAGTGGCTGCCTAACTATACTTAATAGATAACTGTGCACACTCAGTGTGATTTTAAACTCTTTGACCACAGGATGACAGTCAGTGGTGTAGGCCATATTTTGTTGCATCATTAAGGGAAAATGGATTGCCAAGTCTCCAAGATTTGTATTTAATATGGCAGGTGCAGAGTTCTCAGCTCTGGGATAGTGGAGTTTCAAATAGAATGGAATGGTAAAAATTTATTATGAAAGCTGAGATATCATTTCTTTACCGGCATAGGGCTATTCAATGTTTCCCTTGTGAATAATATTTGTATGCTGGTAAACGGTGTTGATGTTTGGGACACTGATGTTTTTATAGCAGATTTTATAGCAGCACTCTTTTACAAGGACTGAATACAGGCACTGTTGGGATCCTGGAGATCCTCCAGTACATATGTTAGTACAGTAACTACTATTTTCATATGGGGGTGGGGGTAATTTGTCTTTTTTTTTTTTTGGAATCCTAATGCAAAAATAACAAGAAAAATAACAAATACTTTGCATATTGTTGCTTGTACTGATTTCAGATACAGGTTTTCAGTTTAAAACGAGGATTCAAAAAATTTCATGCATTTTCCACCGGACTCCATTCATCATGCCCTTTTTACTTAAAGTTTAAAATTCCACAAAATGAAGGCTGTAGTGCAGTTGAATGGCTTTTAGGCCACAGGGAATATCCAAGTCACTGTAACATCCATTTCTCCTATGTTCAAGTTGTCCTGTTCAGCCCTGTAGATAATGGTTCCTAAGTGTCGTTATCGATTCTGTGAGCTGGAAAAAATACATACCAAAAAATAAATAAATAAAAAAATTAATATGTGAGACAATTTCAAACAGAAACTATGATTATAATTATAGATGTAATAATCATAATAGGATAAGAATAACAGACGTACATTGTTTTGGTATCCTGAGCGCTTCTGTGTCACCGGACAGAACCTGGTGCATGACGCCTCGGAACTGATACAGCACCTTCAGGCTCTTTTCCTCACCTACACAGGGGTCGTAGAATCCTGGTAATCCAGCCTGAACATAACAACAGAATCATGTTATTAATGCAACGTTGCATGTTATTATTTAAAGATTTTGCCCTGCAACACTGTTTAATTGAATTCTTTATTTTGATTGGTCAGAGGGTGTGGATTAATTTTCTATAACAACCGGTTTGCATTAACACTTCTGTAGTACCATCTAACACAGGAACTTGTATAATAGATGTGTGTAATTTCTGATCTGGTGAAATTTAAAAGGGGCTTTTAGTGTTTGTGCAGTCAGGAAATAGAGCAACAACTAGCTCTGTGTCATTGGAAAATCTTCATGACACATTATGGTGTCTCAGTAGCATGAGAAACTGCATTTGTTTTTAATTAACTTAAAAAAGGGGGGTGTAGCTACAGCTACTATAAGTGATTAAAGTAAACCAGTGTATCTTGTGGAGTTTGCATGCTCTCATTGCAATCGCATAGGTTTCCTCAGGGTAATCCAGTTTCCTTCTACAGTTCAGAAACATGCAGTTTAGGTCAAATGGATACTCTAAATTGCCCAGAGGTATGAATTAGAATGAATGATTGTCTGTCTCCATCTCTCTGTACTCATAACAGGATAGACTAATGAACTGTCCAGGGTGGGTGTACCCCGCTTCTTACCCTTAGTCCCATGACCCCCAATGGATAAGCAGTACAGAAAACGGATGAATGGGTGGTTAGTTAATAAATACATATAAAAGGTGTTACACTTTAATGAATAAAATATTAGTGTTGGCGTGTTAGCGTTGTGTAAGATAAACAAAACATTTCAGGATGTGCTGTTATTGGAAGTTAGAGTAATTACTACCCTGTGGTTGATTATTTTTTTTTTACAACATGACAGTTTTAATTTCTTACATACAGTATTAAACATATGAAGGATGTTCTGAAACTGCTTTACCTTTGAGGCTTCTGTAAGAATGAGTTTGGAGTCTTTCACCAGGCACTGTAGAGGTACGGTCACATCAATGACTCTTGCTCTTTCATGCTTCCTACTGTTGTCTGTCACAAACTTTCCATACCAGGCATTGAGTATGATAAGGCCTGGTAAGAGAAGATACTTTATACAAATCAAATCGGTTGTAAATGAACATCAGGTATCATTTATTCATCTTTAGTTTCCATCCGTAGCTTTATCCAGGTCAGAGTCACTGTTATGCTCTCTAGGTTCAGCAGTCAACAAGTTTGCTGTATGACCACTTTATTTTCACAGGCTCTAGGCTTTATGATGTCTGTGCTAATCTAGCAGTGGTAGAGATGAGGATGTTACAACCAGTGATAAATATTTAATCTAAACTCATGCTAGATTTTTAATAAGCAAATTACTTATGCTTTGTATCAGTCTGAGAATATTTAAGCTATAGGTTCACTGAATCCCACACTGATAGAATAGAAGTCATGTCTGTGATATTATCACAAGAAGCTGCACCCAGGTTTAGAATACAATCTAAAGCAGAACATCACCCAGTTCACTGCCATGCCGTTTCCCCATTTTCCACAAACCTAACTCAGATTACATGATAACAATTACACCCTTCATAAACTAGATCATATGTACTGGGAGCTTGACTGGGAGCACACTGAGCTTCAGGACAGGAGCTGAAATCTATTAGTGTAATATTACTATGTGCTAACTATAAAAATGACCCATCTTTATTGGGGTTGCGGGGAGGCTCGCACCGATCTCAGCCAACTCTGGGCAAAGGCAGGGTACAACCATTCACACTCAATCTCATACCTACGGTCGATTTGGAACTGCCAATCAGCCTACTGTGCATGTTTTTGGACTGTGGGAGGAAACCGGAGTACCTGGAGGAAACCCATGCAAGCACAGGGAGAACATGCAAACTCCAAACAGAAACACCCTGAGCCCGGAAATCAAACCCGGGACCTTCCTGCTGTGAGGCAAACATGCTAACCACTGCGCCACCATGCCACCCACCCATGATACAGTAAAACATTTTACACTGAAGCTATGAATCTATGACATCACCATATTTCACATACAATACACCTCTTATTTATATGGTGTGAGAACCGAGTTATGTGTTTTGACATGAACCAACTGGATCCATGCTCTCTTACCCATTTTCGACTCCTCAGCTTCAATGATCCTACGCACAGACTCCTGCATCAACAGGACCTGCGACAAAAGAATCCATGCCATAATTTTACCTCAGCCTTAACTTTTATGCATGGTTTACCTCAAATAATTGTCACAAACCTATATCAGGTTTAAGGTATGAATAGAAACAGTTAGTGAGGAAAAATATTTTAACTTCTTCAACTACATATTTCATGTACTGTCTCTCTATTTATGCAACACTTTCAACGTTGTCAGTTTAACACATTGGGTAACTGATCACAAGGGCGGGGGGGTTCAAGAACCAGCAAGCACAATTTCTGGGCCTTTAAGCAAGGCCCTTAATCCCCTATGTTCCAGGGGCACTGTATCATGGCTGACTTTGTGCTCTGATCCTAGCATGCTAACAAGCTGGGATATGGGTAGGAAAGTTGTTCACTGTGTTGTAAGGTACATGTGACAAAAAGCTTATTTTTTAAGTTGACTCACATTTTTAAGGGCATGAATATCATTCTAAATTAAAGCTATCTAGAAGAATCATAATTGCTAGGTAAGGAGCCAGATAAATAAAATACAGCTGTAGGAACAGATGTGGAAATGAAGAAACAATAAATGAATGAAGATGTCAGAACACTCAGCAGAAGTGATATCTCTACATTTTTTGTTTTACACCCACACACAAACCTGGGCTAAAGGTGTGTTCTTTTGATATACTGTATTAATCCCGCAAGGGAAATTATTAACTCTGCATTTAACCCATCCAAAGTGAGCACACCCACACTCGGAGCAGTGGGCTGCTACACATTAGGGTGCACATTAGAGCAGATGGGGGTTAGGTACCTTGCTCAGGTCCCCCCCCCCACCGCCACACATTTTTCCTGCTGGTTCGGGAATCAAACCAGCGACCTTTTGGTCATTCGGTGGTTCGGAGCACATTGTGGAAATATAGCCAAAAAAAAAAAAAACATCGGTTTAACATCAGTACATATCAGTAGTAATCAGTGTAACACTGGGATAAAACTTCAGGAAAAAATGGGACCATCATGAGACACTGCGAACACACTTCCAGGAAATTTGCACATTATAATTTGCACAATATCAAAGACAAATCAATACAACTTTGGTACAAACCGAACTGACATCAGTATAGATCGTAATAACATCGGATGAAACATTAGAATCACACTGGGTAACAATCAGAGAAACAAAATCGCTGAAACGTCAAACTACCATCAGAATATGATTGGCACCTTAACGTACCGATGGATAGAGAGTTCTGTAATCTAAATGGATCGCTTTCTTCTATGCTACTCAGAAGGACTGTGCTGAAACAGTCCACACTAAGACCTATCGGCCGTATAACAGTGCCATGCTGACTTACAGCAGACTCCGCCTCTTGCTTCTTCTTGGCAATGTCAGATGCAGAGCTCTCCCGCTGCTTCTCCAGTTCCCTAAAGTGACAGAAAGGATGACAAGTAAATTAAATACAAGTTCAACAGCACATACTGCATACTGATATACATTATATGTGCAACAATAATGTGCACTTAATCAGTAATATCTATTTAGAAAATTTTCAAGGGAAAATGTAGGAACTGGCGTACTGTTCCTTCTGAGCGCTCATGTAAGGCTTGATAACAAGCCGCTGGATGGCTAAGTAAAATACGAGAGGTCCGACAGTGGCGTAGAACACAGCACTGGGAAGGAGCTGGTCTGTCAAATGGATTGGAAAGAAATATGTCTGACTGGCTCTGTTCAACCTAAAACACAAAAGATGTTTCACATACAGGGTGACAAAATTTACCTGATGATTTTAATAAAAGAAAAAAAGAAAGAAAAAAAACGGTTCCATACTTGATCTTAAGGGAAACACCTTGCGGCACTCCAACACTGACAGTGGCACCGAGAATGCTGTGACGACTGATCTTTGTCTCAGCACCGTATTCCACCACGGTTCCAAAAAAGCCTGATCTGTACACAAAGTATACTCGTATATCAAAAAACCCCAGAGTTCACAGTTTGTATATTAAAGTAGCCACCAGCAATCCAAATGCAACAGCAACTTATTTATTACTATTACTAACACATAATAGGAATCAAGCACATACTTGACAGAACCCTTGATCTTGGTCTGGTCATCATTTTGGAATTTGTACTGGTAGCTCATCGTAATATAAGTATGCGGGATCCCCAACTGTGAGATGAAATATACAAAGAATGATATAAAGTGCTTTGCACAAGCTTTCATCCTCAAACATTTTTAGTGTTACAACCTGAAAAGAAACTATTTAAACAAACAGCTAAGTTTATAAAGTCTACAAAAAAACAGACAGACACACAGAGAGAAAGAGAAAGAGAGAGAGAGAGAGAGAGAGAGAGAGAGAGAGAGAGAGAGAGAGAGAGAGAGAGAGAGAGA
>JAQMYF010000003.1:25385115-25418421 GCA_030014195.1 Neosilurus mollespiculum
TGCTCATTAGGGATGTGTAGGGGGTTGTAGAAAAATTTTTAGATTCCTCCCTAATTTAATTTTACTATGTAAAGCTGTAAAAAGCACTATACAAATAAAACTGAACTAAATTGAATTGAATTTGCCAACCCTTATTCCTACCAGGGTCATGGGGAGGCTGGAGCCTACCTCAGCTACCACTGGGCAAAGGCAGAGTACAGCCTGAACAGCTTGCCAGACCATCACAGTGCCAACACTCACACACACACACAACAATTCACATTCACACCTAGGGGCAATCTGGAATAGCCAATTATCCTAATGTGCATGTGCATGTGAGAGGAAACCAGAATACCTAAAGGAAACCTAAGCAAGCTCTGGAAGAACATCCATACATAAATGCCCTCACCAAAGCCTGACTTGAACCCAGGACCTTCTTGCTGTGAGGCAGACGTGCTGACCACTATGCCACTGTGCCGCCCTCTATAAAGTCTCTAAAAATAATTTCAGTACCTTAATTCATAATTTTCCATCAACTTTAGCTTGTAACAAATGAGCTGTCAAGAGGTACAAAACTGTGTATTCACAAAGACTTTTTATTTATAGAGATCACTGACCTGTGCTTCACAGTATTTGGTGGATGAATCACAGATGACTTTCTTCATTGTCAAAAACAACATTTATTCTAAAGTAATATTGAGCGCTTCAGGGTGTACCCCACCCTCGCCCAGAGTCAGCTGGGATGGATGTCAGCCTCCTCTTGACCCTAATTCGTATTAAGTGCTTCAGAAAATGAATGAATGAATGAAGTAATATTGATATCAAAGTACATGGTTTAACAAAACTAAAAAAATAAAAAAAATAAACACTTTTCACTGAAATTCTGATATATGTAGCCAGCAACCTTGCTAGTAAGACTACAACTAATTAAAATGTATCAGTGAAGTAAAACCGGTCCTCAAGAGACTTTAAAAAAAAGGCAATTGCTTTCCATCGTTTTTCCTACTGTGTACTTGGTTTTAATACACTGTTAGGGTCTGTGGTTTATAAATGTTTTCTACTGAAGCTGTGAACCTTGAGTTTTTATTGCCTGGTAAAATGAATTTTTTTATTTGTTTTAGTCCTATGGGTTCTGAAGTCTCTAACTTTTCTTATTACCTCTCTTTGCTTTAGTTTGTTTCTTTTTACATTACACTGCTGGAAGAATAGATTACACCCTGCAAGAAGAAAGGCAACATTACAAGATGTACTTGATAAGGTATCAAACATCATCACCTTCATCCACGGCAAATCCTTTATCAGTGACGGTGATATAAAGTCAGAAGTAATGATAGTATTAGTACAACCTTCAGAATCACCATAATGAATTCTTATCAAAATAGTCAAAATGTCATCATCAAATAGGACTTCAGATGCTTTATATGTACTGACCTCAGCTGACATTGGGTGAAGGCAGGGTACATCCTGAACAGCTCGCCAGACCATTGCGGGGCCAACACACACATCGACACAAACATTCACACTCACAGCTCGGGACAACTGGAACAGCCAGTGAGCAGTATGTGCATGTCTTTGGACTGTGGGAGGAAATTTTAGTACCCGGAGGAAACCCATGCAAGCATGGGGAGAACATACAAACTCCACAGAGAAACACCCGGGACTCGAACCCACGACCTTCTTTCTGTGAGGCAAGTGTGCTAACTACTAAGTCACCATGCTAGTGTTTTTAAAAACATTACATCCTGGTATACCTTGACAGTTATTATCACTGTATCTTGTGAAAAATTTACCAGAAGTAGAATACCTGAGAGAAAAAAATTGATTGTAATGGCTCTTCAAGCCTTGGTCATGAACCGTTTTATTTAATTGTATGGCAAATAATCAAGCGACTAACACATGCATTCTATTTGTATTGTTTTTCTCACTTTGACAGCACATAATTGCTTCATTCATAGAACACTTCAAATAACACTCGCCACTGTGCATGACTGGAACATTTCCTTTTGAATTAAAATTAATGTGTTTTGCAGAGATTCAGGCATTGTAAAGGAACTATGGTGGATGTGAATGACTCTGGGGCTGTTTTGTGTTGCCAGACCTGGTTCAGTTTATCTAGTTGGATAAAATTCACCTAGGATGGGATGGCTGAGCTGTAGCTGATGAAAATCACTGTTTCGTTATTAAACACATCTGAATGTGAATCACAACAGATAGAGAACTTATTAGTGCTATGTTTTTTTTTTGTTTGTTTGTTTTTTTCTTTTTCTCCAAAATACTTTATCCTTTATTGAGGGATAGAATAGAGTCTGTACCAGTCA
Organism: Neosilurus mollespiculum; assembly: GCA_030014195.1. Classification (NCBI taxonomy): domain Eukaryota; kingdom Metazoa; phylum Chordata; class Actinopteri; order Siluriformes; family Plotosidae; genus Neosilurus; species Neosilurus mollespiculum. Next base: position 25,387,413 of record JAQMYF010000003.1, read on the forward strand.
ACTCCAGGTGAAGGCAGGGTGCACTCTGAACAGCTCAAGATCAAGTCCATCCCAGGGCCAGCACACACTCAAAACCATTCAAACCTATGGGCAATCCAGAATATCCAATAAGCCTGATGTGCATGTCTTTGGACTGTGGGAGGAAGCCAGAGCACCCAGGGAAACTCCCGCAAGCACAGGGAGAGCACACAAACTGCACACAGAAACACCCTTGCCAGGGACAGGGCTCAAACCTAGGACCTTCATGCTGTGAGGCAGAAGTGCTAAACACTGCACCACCATACCACTCTTAGTCATCATTTCTCATCTCATCTCATTAAATCAACAAATCGGTTAATCCTATTAGGGTTGTGGGGAAGCTGGAAACTATATCAGCCAACACTGGGTGAAGGCAGGGTACACCCTGAACGACTCGCCTGACCATTGCAGGGCCAACACACAACCCTTCACATTCACATTCACACCTAGGGACAATTTGGAATATATCCAATTATCCTAATTGCATGTCCAACCCAGGACTTACTTGCTGTGAGACGTGCTAACCACTACACAACTGTGTGCTATTCTTAAAAGTTCTATTTCAGATATTAATTGGGGAAAGATTTTTTCTTTTTTTTTTTTTCTTTTTTTTTTTGGCAAAGCCTGATTTAACTATATTCCATTTGTCCCCTGCAGTTATAAAATTCTCATAAAAGCAGTGTGTGAAATTATCAGATTATAATTACAGATATTATTACACCCTTTTATTATAGAATGTTGAATGTAAGTTTTAATATATGCTGCACTGTATGATATTTAATAACGCAGCGTAAGATAAAAAGCCATGGATAAGTTATTACCTATCTAAGGGAAGCCACAAATGAATTTTTATGTTGCAATGCTTGTGCTTATGAAAATATTTGCAGTGGGATCTTGTTTCAGACATACCTGACAAAACATTTACAGTCCTGCCATTTCTTTAAAAAGGAAAAGTAGTCAAGCAAGCTTATCATGTGTTAGAGTTAACCCCTGTGTTTTAGACCATTGTCAAACTAAATCCTGCTTCCTGACAAAAGGGGTTGTAATGTGCTGTGGGCCCTGCAGTGTCTCACTATAACAGAGTCCTAATAAATTACACATGGAGCAGTCTGGAGGTTGGCAGGTCCTCTCCCTTGGCTGGCGATTTACTGCCTTCTGTCTGTGTAAATCAATCTGTGTAGCATCAGCAGGAACCACACGCTCCCCCACTGTGACACACACAGCTACTTACTGTCACATGCTCTGTGATATATAGAATACCAAATATTTAATTTGGCAAAGCATTCCAAATCCAGAAACGAGAGTTTTTGTTAAATAAATAAAACACAAAAGCCTGCCTTATTCTAGGATAATATTGGTGTTACTTTGTTTTGATTGAATTAGAAAATTATTAAATGGCATTATTATTTGAGTAGGAAGCACACCATGCACTTAGTGTTGGTTTGAGACACTGAACCTCAATTGTTGCATATGATTGTGTTTTGTTTTTTGTCCTGTATTACCACTAGATGGTAATGTTCCCCATGCAGAGAGAGAGAGAGAGAGAGAGAGAGAGAGAGAGAGAGAGAGAGAGAGAGAGAGAGAGAGAGAGAGAGAAAGAGCCGAAACAGCATTGGACACTACAGTGTTGGTGTTGTAAACAATGTGAAAAGGAAGCCATCTGGCATTTGGTCTAACCGAAGATTGTAGATATGACTAGGTTCACTAACAACAAAACACTACTGCAGATAAATAACTGAAAATCAATCTGGAACAAATAATTGCATGAAAAAATGTGTTGTAAGAGTCATCACATTAACAAAGATTACTGTTCTGATAGAAGAGCGATCCTCGCCCGGAGATTCTATGGTAGTTCAGCTTGATTAATCGATAGACTGCAATATTTCTAGCTTCACTTACATGGAAGGATACCTGGGCAAGACGAGTATTCCAATTCAGACTTTCTACTTTAGTACAGTTAACAATTCAACAATATGCAGGTAAATGATCAGAGCCATGCTGTACTGTGCTGACTTGTGGAAAAGCATAGACGCTGATCTGTGCCTTGTTCTTGAAGCCATTCCTTTAATGTCTTTTTAATCGTTGGATTGAACAAGTTACTGACCTGAACAGCAAATGTGAAGCGGCTGCTTTTAGTGTCTCTCACAACACTGGTGGACATGGAAGACTGAGCACCACAGCGCCACTGCAGGTAGCCCACTGTGTTCTTGTCTAGGTGGCGTGCAAGTATGGTGGTCATGACTGGACGCACACCACGAGACGAAAACTGCATTCCACCCTGAGCGGTCACGAAGCTGAAAAAGTCAACATACATATATCGACTAGGTAAATGGGTCAAACTTAAATTTTCATCGGCACATTCATCGGCACATTCATCGGCGAAAGCGAGGTCTTTTTTAATTTTTGATGTTAAATGGTGGAATCTGGTGCAATCTATTGGAATCTTGAATGTTATTTCGAATATTAATATTTCCAAATATTAATGTTTTGCAGTTTATTGCCTTGTTTGTACCTTTTTCAAAGCTGAGTCTCATACAAAATGTCGTTATGTGTGAACATAATGACAAAACAAAAGACTCTTGAATCTTCCATACTGTGACACAAATGACCTTTACTGACAACGTGAAACCTTTTTTAAATTGTCTTATGAAATACGTAAAGGCCCAATTGTTAGCTTATTTGTTTGTTTATTTAATGGGTTTAAAAAAATGCATTTCTGACAAACTGTAAAGAAGGTCTCTTAAATCTCTTGTCATCTGTGTTATTATGAACGAAATTTTGTATGAGATTCTCAGCTTTAAAAAGGTACAAGCATGGCAGTAAACTGCAATTAACACTATCAAGAGCAGAATATAAACAATCTATTATATACACAACTTTTAAATAGAAATACAAGATAGAAATACAAACTCTAAACACCTGTGAATAAAAACTGAACACTGGTATGAACATTGAAAGCACTATGAGATGAAATAAATAAATAGCAGCAGCAGAGTGGATATAAACTAGAATGTAAATGTAAGTAAAGTGCGGCACTGTAAGACAGTCATACAGTTTGTGGGTTCAATGTCCTTTTACAGAAAAGTGATGTCTTTGTGAGAGTCAGTTGGGGGTGGGATGGGGGTGTGAGCAAGTGAGTATGTGGCTGTGAAGGAAGATTGCATGTGTGTGTGTGGCTGCGAGGGAGTGGAGGGTGAAGGGGTGATGGCTTTCACAGCTCTGGGTATTGGGAAGTGGTGTTACACCAAATACAGTTGTGTATCCATTACGTCTACTATGTCAAAATTGAGGCCTATGAAAAATATAAATTCAAAAGTGAAAAAAAATGCAGGCCAAAAATGTAATTATAAGGTGATTTAGATTCCCATATCTTCCCTGGAACCACTGCTCCATCGGGCTTTAGTGCTCACCGGTTGATGGCGCTCAGACACTCACTTACTTGTGTCTTTTCCCACTTTGTAGCAACATACGAAACTTTAAATGACTGTCTTTCTCACAGCACAGTGGTTTGTTTCCGCCACTTTAACATAGGGGGGCAGGTTCGCGCTGCCGGTCACGTGACGTGGGATTATCGACTGTGAGATACTAGAAATACTGGAGATTACGGAGGGAGAATGCTCACTAGATTTTACTTCTTTGACGTAGTTTAAGTTGTCAATATGAACAAACTGCAGTAATTTTTTAAAAATCTGACAAAAAAGTGAAAAATGGCAGGGAAATGCCTAAAAATCCTACTTTATCTGATAATTTTGTTTAAATCCGACAAAAATCAGAAAATCCGACTTGTTACAGACACTGGCTGGCTATGACTGACTGTGTGTCCTGGACACAGGGATGCTCACATGTTTTACACTCAGAGGACATTTTAATATTTAAAAAAAATAAGGCAAATTATTTAACTATGAAACAACTGGGCAGCACGGTGGTGCAGTGGTTAGCACGTCCACCTCACAGCAAGAAGGGTTCGATCCCCATGACCGGGGCATTTTTGTGTGGCGTTTGCTTGTTCTCTGCGTGCTTGTGTAGGTTTCTTCCAGGTACTCCGTTTTCCTCCTACATGCCAAAAACATGCACAGTAGGCTAACTGGCTGTTCCAAATCGCCCCTAGGTGTGCGTGTTTGCCTGACAAGCTGTCCAGGGTGTACACTGCCCTCACTTAGAGTCGGCTGCAATGGGCGCCAGTCTACCCGTGACTGTTTTTAGTTTCTTAATTTAAACAGCCTGTTTTTATTTCTTCTTTATTGATATAATAACTGTAACATTAGGAAATCACAAAACCCCTGGCTATGCTTTACAGAACACAATTTGACAACCACTTCCATAATAAACACTAAAATAACTTTAGCAGAGCACTAGCGTACCATTTCACTCCTACTCTCATAAAACTGTAGTTTAATTTAAAATATCACCAGCTGTTTAGCCAACAGGAGTCCAAGGGGACTAGCAATGTTTTTAGATGTGTGTATAAAAAAACTATTCGGTACTTTATAATGAAACACTGTAGTACAAGCACTGATGCTGTTGGTTCATCTAAACCAAGACAAAAGATCTTCATAAAGTTGATGAACCACCAGAATTACTGTGGCTCTATGTGCAAGGGTAGTTACGGTTTCAGCTTCTTTATCTTCATGAAAACTGCTTCACTGCTGACACGCATTACTCACCAGCGAGGTGTCAGGTTGCGAAAAATCTTCAAGCCAAAGAGAGGACCGTGTGTGTCTCCTGCTCCTAATTCAACCTACAGACAGAAATAATGGGAAACATGTCTCGAATTCTGTGTAATAGATTTTATAGTAAGTTTAATATTAAAATAGCAAGCCAGCAAACTGCGCACCTCTCCCCAGCCTTTCGCTGACGTCACCCGGCGTAGAGCCAGGTTAATGCTACCACTGCCATTGCCATTTTGTGTGGAAATAGAGCCGGAAAGAATGGCTGTGTCTGACGTTGTCAGAGGGGCCTTGAGGAAAAAAGCAAATCTCATATAATGCTACAAGAATAAAACCGTCATATTCTTTCCCATTTTACTAGATATTAGCAATTGCACGCTCTGATTGGCTAATCTACTCCTAGGATATCAGCTCATACCTGTGACCTGCAATGTCACTACAGAAAAAAAATGGAAATGGTCTAAAAGACAATGCTTATTTTTATTTATTGAGTACTGATTCCCTGAAAAGGAACAACATGTGGAATGAGAGTATTTGATGGTAAAAACATATAATTTTTTTATTTTCAAGCATTTAACTGCCCCCCCACCAGTTTTTTCACTCGATTTGAAAAACATCAAAATTTGGAATTAAAGCATCAGATGGTAAATTTACTTTAAGAATTAGAAAGGTTTTTTTTTTTTATCAAATGCAACTTTTATTGGACTGCTGTGTGAAAAAGACCTCTAGCTAACCAGCTAGCTCCATGCTATTGGTTCTCTTGCAAAATATTTTATGTTAAGAATTTGAATACAAAAATAATCCATTGAATAGAATAAAACGGTTATTCCACTTCATCTCAGCAGAGATGACTAACAGCCCACTTGGATAATGCTTCGCAAGCTACGAGATTATATCTGACTTAAGGTCACAGAACACCTTTAAAATAAGGTGTGTGTGTGCGTGTTGACATACTTGTGTTTTGGTCTACTACACCTGCAGAAATGAAATTTTCAGTACGATTTCAATTTATGTCATGGTTTCCCAAAATGTTTCAGAATACAGATACACAGAGATGTATCGTGTTTACTTAACGAACTTTCACATCCATACACATTACTGATCACTGAAAACACCCTTCATGAGCATCTCTTTCCTACACGTCTTTGTTGAATAACAGCCATCACACATCACTTTTCAGTTTCCGATTTATTTAACAAGATGTCATTAATTCAAATACGTGTGTAAATTTTCTCTTTTGTAAAATCCCATACCTCTATGGACTGAGATATATGCATCTTGTTAACCTCAAGGTTGGGGAAGCCACCACCAGAGAGTTCATCATACTCTTCCTCATAGTGATCAAAAAGATCTGTGGCATCTATGCCCACAATGATTGTCCCCTGCCGGAGAGAAAATCTGATCAAATGAGTAAAATACAGACGACTTGAAGTGAAATGGTAATAGAGGGCTGGAATGGAACCTTAGGGTTGGTCCTTTGCTGAAGTCTTCTCTCCTCCCTCTCTCTCTGAAGGCGCTCAAACTCTTCCTGGATTTCAGCCGGTGTTCTTTTCCTCTCCACAACCTTAAAAATGTACAGCACACACACACATTTCTTCTTGTCTAGAATAAACCATATCTGACTGGCGGTTTTTGGTTTTTGTGAGCAAAGTTAAATAACTTTGTGTTGACTGTTAAAAACCACTAGGGAAAACTTCACATTTAAATTCACAAAGACTCTGGACTTGTCCCTGCAGCATTTCTGGAACATGTAATGCCATTTTTCACCATTTAGCTATCATATGCTGTTTTCACTATCCCTGTTAGACTCCCACTGTGCTAACCACTCCCACTGTGAACAGGTGTTCCTCTGTCCTCGCAGCAGTCTAACTGGATAACAGTAAAAATACTGGGAAGGTAACCTGCGATGGACTAGTCTTATCCAGGAGGAGTTGAACTCCTTTACGCTACAGAAAACCAAGATATGCTCTGGGCTGAGAGACTCAAGATGAGCTTTTACCAGCAGAGTATAAGGCTCGTCAACCAAACCATGTCTCAGCATCCATACTAACTCTGGAAAATTTACACTACAATGTCCTACGCGGTAGCACACATCTTATTGTTTGTAATGCACAATGTCACTTCAGTTGCATATTGCACATTGTCATTTTAGTATCATAATTGTATGTGGTCACTTTTCATATGTTGCAACTGTCACTTTCTGCCGCTGCTGTTTGTCACTTATTTATTGCTTACTGGTTAGATTTTCATCTTGTATATTTTTTAGCACATATTTTTAGAACACTTATATATATTTTTGGTTGTTCTAGCGTTATTTCCTTTCTTACTTTTTGTTAAATATACGCACAGTCTGAGGAGTGATTCAGAATAACATTTCACTGCAGGTTGTACGTGTATAACTGTGCATGTGACAAATAAAATTCTTCAATCTTGAATCTGATGAGTCAGTACACTTGGGTGTAAAAGCCCAACAGACTTTCAGCTTATTGTGAGCTTTTACTTTTAACAGTGTTTATGCAGATTTGTGAGCGTCACTACATGTGAATCATCTGCTCTGTGAAAATATTCATTAAATGTGACAGACTGTTTTTTTTACCAATATATCCTACACACAGATAAACAAAAGAAACTGTATAAATTTTGTATTTTATGTTCTGATGGATTTACAAAAACATTTACGCACTAAATTACCAACAGACTGATGAAAGACTGACTCATTCTCGCTTTATTATAACAAATATAACACTGTTACAGCGAAGCCCCTTTTGAACAATGACTTACCTCCCATCCTTCCACACTCAGCCCTCTCTTCCCATAAATATCATAGATAGCCCTGGATTGAGGATCACTTAGAACTGCAATCAAGAGGGAAATATAATATATATAATAAAAGAGAAATAATCAAACAACAAGGCAGACAGTAAATATGGCACCAATGTACAGAAAAATCAACACCGTAATATTTCCTTTTTATTTTAACGTCTGTCAGGAGACATGAACGGAGGTTTGTGCAACACCGCCTCCTAACCTTCATATGCTTGGTGAACGAGGTTAAAAAGTTGCTCTGCCTGTCTTTTCAGCTCAGGATCTCTGTGTTTGTCAGGATGGTAGAGCATGCAAAGTCGTCGATACGATGCCTTAAGTTCCTCTTGTGTGGCCTGAAAGCATAAGACACATATGACTAATATTTTAACATATATATATTCAAAATTTCAACATATATATTAGTATGATGATTATCAAACCCTGCATGGAAAAACTTAGCTATCTTGAGATGGACTAACAATGCATGTGTCTATAACAGCATTCAGTGTTGCTGTTAAAGCTGTGCCTCAAATAAAAAACAGCCAAATATTAATATTTGGTCACTGGTTGTTCTATAATGTGTAACTACATAGTAGGAGTACAGGAAATCTACTGTCATCTATAATGGACTACCTATTTTTTTTTTGGTTTTTCATGAGCAAAGAATTTAAGATAGGCAAACAGAACTTTCCATCAGTTCACATTAGGCTAACGATGATCATCCCTCTGTGAACTTTAGTTAAGGGCTGTTTCATGGTCATGGTTGTTTTTTTTTTTTAATTATACAAGGGACCCTTTAAAGTAGGCACTTGCATACTTTATGACTGTCTCTTGTTTATTGTTGTATAGCGGAAGAGTAGTCCTAGCTACACTAGTGAAATCTTTTCTCAATTACAATAAACAGTGTTATCAGAGAAAAATATTGTATTTTGGACCAAGTACAGATTTAAATCTCTCCACTGTAATAAAAATAGAAGCTTTTACCTGATAAAATTTTTAATTGCACTCTTAATTACTTACTAACTTTTACTTTTGGAGGGGTATTTCATACAATCTTGAAAGATGTTCTGTTGCTTGTAAGCTCTATGTATAATCTAAGTGGCTTTGTTGGGATCCTTTGTCCGTCAAAAATGTCTTCTCCGGAAAATAGACATTACATGTGGAGAACAGAAATGCTTTTTACAGATAATAATTGCTTTTTCTAAAGCAGTATAGTACTGTATAGCTTGCTGAAAAATATCATTTTGATTGGATGTGAAATACTTTCTGTACAGAGTTCTACATCAGCTTGATAAGCATGTCCATTAAAAAGTGTCTTCTCCGGAAAACCACAATGATTGTCACTGATGCTGTTACTGCACTTAATAATATATACAACTAATGTTGCATAAAACCTGCTCAGCACAAATCTGTATCGGCAGGTCACACTTGTGTAAAAAAAAATAAAATTAAAAATCGGAAATCAAAATTGGCCATGAAAATTACAATCAGTACATCTTTAAAAAATACAGTAGTTCCTACTGGGCCTTTGGAAGGCTGCATGGTTCTATTATGACCGAACAACCCTCAAGGGAAAGGTACAAAGCAAAAAGACTCTTCCCTGTACTGTACCCAGACACTTGAAAGGGAATCACTGGCTGTCTTCAAACAATGACTGTCGTTCTACCTGTTTGACAAGCACAGAATTGGCAAACAAAAACTTGCATTGTGTGCTTGTTGTATGGTACTAATCTCTCTTCCAACTAAACCATATTCTTAGATCCAGAAATATTTGTATTTAGCATAAGACTTAGACTTTGCTTTATTGTCATTCAGATATACAGGTATATACAGAACGAAATGCCGTTGCATTAGCTCGCTAAAGTATAAAAAATATGAAAATATTACATGAAAAATATGAAATATTGACAGTAATATGTAATATAGTCAGTGGAAATATAGAATATAATATGCATAAGTACATGAAGATTTAAAAAGTACTTATTCAAGCTTCTCAGGATAAAGGCATCTCCCAGTATCTATGTAGGGTTCCTCCCACCTACAAGATATATACAGGCATGCAGACTGGCCATTCGAAATTGTCCCAGGTTTGAAATGAATGTGAATAATGCAATTGCAATCGACATGAACCCTAATCATAAAGGAAAACGCAGGAACTGAATATAAATTTAAAAAAGCATGATTACTAATGAACAGCTATTACTGCTGAATTCAATTTTTCTTTAGTTGTGATATTGTTAATTAAATAAATGTTAGATATATTAAACATGGTGTTACCTGTTTCCTCTCCACTGAATACGGGTGCATTAAGGAAAAATACATTCCCTACAAATGTGTGTTCCTGCAACTGTCTCATACATAATTAAAGAGTAATGGCTTTTGTAAAAAAAAAAATTAAAGAACCGTCTATAGTAAGATAACGACTTTGTAATCAACAGTAAACTGGGCAGAAAGAGAAGGCACCAGTTTATCACCAGTCCCTCGTGGAACAACATTACCAAAATTATCTAAAGCATTGGAGACTTTCATGACAGAGACAGCGTGAATATCGTGTTACATTTCCTTCACAGAAATCTGCAGGGGAGAACTTTCTAGAAAGTACGGATGGCTGTCTTTGAGACTTTGAAGCCCGTGGTATCAAAAGTACCTCAGTGTTAGCTTGATAGCATGCTAGCTGTGGTTGTTAGCATAACTGTTTAAAAACTTTAAATCAGAACCAAGTTTATGTTAGGAGTACCAATAATTCCAGAGTCAAGTGTTTATATGTCGTACGATGAAAAATAAAGATTTATTTGTTCTAAATAGCGCCTGCAGTTTAGCTGCAATGAGCAATGATAAGCGAGGGTCACAATGCTAACGCGTTAGCTTAGTTCACCCTGAATCCTGGTTTTCGTGATCTTAATGTCAAAGATTACCACCTACATACACTTCTAACTTTCTAATTATACATTCGCTACTAAATAAACTGAATTTCATACCTCCCTTCGAACGTTTAACAGAGAATAGTAGTCATCATTGTCAATTTCATCCTCCTCCAAGGCCGCCGCCATGTTTACAACCTTTCATCCCGCCCAGCGTCCGTTTTCACACAGCTCTGAGAACGTTATCGCCCCCACCAGGCCAGGAGGAGAACTTTTATTTATTTTTTTATTCGTTTGTTTGTTTGTTTCTTTCTTTTTTATTTCTTGCTGACTTTATATGCTGAATAAACTGTTTTCAAGTTACTGCTCACTATATAGGTTAAATATAGTCCCAGAGACGAGACAAAGCTCATTAAAACTATGCACTAAACATTATGTACCACTTTATATAATTGATCCTGTAATTATTCCTAAATGGAAAGGATTTATATTATTAGCTGCCTGCACAGTTTGGTATCACTGTATGGAGGCTACCAATTCTTACCTCTGGAGATATACAAAGATTAAAACTCTATTTTGGACACCTACTTTAGTGCACATTAGGATATGTTTTATTATTGGTAGGAAGAGGCATCCTTAATCTGAAATTATACTTTCACTATTTATGTCATGACCGTGGATAAGATTGATTAGCTTCATAAACAAACTATTGCAAGAAAAAAATGAAATGCAAATGAATGAACACACAGGCGTAGTTAATTACCAGTGAACATTTCGTACTTATGAAAGTAAACAGAATTAAATTAATCTATGCAGCTACAGGCCTAAGTACACTATTTTAAAACTCTAATTCATTCTGCTGAATGAGAATTAAAACCCCACATGATCGTTAATTGATAATGATTTTATTATGCAGGAACGCCTTTTTTTTTTTTCCACAGAGGAAACAAGGTTTGACAAAGCAAAGGTCTTTGTACTTTGTCAATTAGGCTACTTTACCACTTCATGACTTTTCTATCGGCAATGAAAAGGTCAGCATCTGGAGAATGTTCCCATTTTCCCATGTTATCAATCGAATGCAAGCAATAAGGATCATATTTTAATGATGGCATTTCACGGTCTGTTTTTGCTGCAGGCAAAGAAACATTTAATTCATTATCTGTGAGCTCACTGCAATTAAAGAATGTTCATTAATCTCTCAGTTGTGACGGGCCACGTACATATTCATGAGTGCATTTAACATTAGCAAGGGTTCTCACACAATTTAAAGGATAGTATAACAAAAAACTGAATCCACTTAAAAATTAACTCATCATCATCACTAACAACAATACCAGCTGTTCTTATAATAATAATAATAATAATAATAATAATAATAATAATAATAATAATAATAATATAATGCCAATTTAAAAAATACAGGAAAAATTCACACAAATATTATTATTATTATTATTATTATTATTATAATCTTTAACTTCATGTTATAATAGGTCATACAAACCAGGCCCATCCTTGGGCCTAGAGTTAGAACGAGATTAAAGTCCACTTGATGGATGATGCCTTTCTTAGGATGTGGGATGTCCCAAACAGAATGATTTTTTGCAGTTCTTGGATTTTTATGCCACCAGGGATCTTTTGGGTGTATTTATCCATCCCTTTCTTTATGAGTCCCAGGGCCCCTAATACCACCCACTGGGATTGTTGTGGCTTTCATTCCCTACATTTGTTTGATCTCAATTTCTAGGCTTATTAATTTAGACAGTTTTTTAAATGCTGTATTTACAGTTTATTATTATTATGATTATTATTATTACTATTATTATTATTAATGTTATTATTAATAACAATAACAACAACAACAACAAAACAGCAACAACAACAATAATAATAGTAATAATAATACTAATACCAATAATAATAATATTAATAATAATAATAAAGTAAAAGACATTCTCAAATTTTATGATGACTCATTGCCAAAAGTATGTGGACACCTGATCATCACAACCTTATGTGTATAACAGTGTTGGTTCCTCTTGTGCCGTTGTAATACTCTTGTAAGAAGGCTTTTCTCTAGATGTTGGAGTGTAACTGCAGGGATTTGCTCATTCAGCAACAAGAGCATTAATGTGAGGCAGTGATGTCAAACAAGAAGGCCTAGTGCACACTTTAAATGTACATACTGTATATAATGTACATACTGTATATCCCAGTGCTCAGCTTTTATTCACAGGTGATTAGAGTTTATATTGCTATTTCATATTTCTATTTAAAAGTTGTGTATATAATTACTTGTGTTTATATTCTGCTCTTGACTGTGTTAATTGCATTTTATGGCCTTGATTGTACCTTTGCATCAGACTGTGGGGGCCTTAAGAAGCTCCTTCAGTAACAGACTCAGACATCCAAGGTGCACGAAGGAGCGCTTTCGCAGGTCCTTCATACCAAACACCATCAGACTGTTTAATGCTGTTTTATAAATTCTGGTACTGCAACAAACATTTTCAAATCAGAGGAGTACTGATGTTACTGATGTTATTTTTCTTCTTTTTATTTTTTGTGTCTTTGTGTGCTTTAACTTAGCTTTGGTTATTACTTAAATGTTCTCTTTTTATGTCTAGTTGTTGAGCTGCTGTAACAGTGAAATTTCCCCATTGTGGGATTAATAAATTATCTTATCTTATCTTCTCTTATCTTATCTTATCTTATCTTATCTTATCTTATCTTTTAAAGCTGAGAGTCTCATACAAAATTTTGTTATGTGTGAACATAATGACAAAAAAAAATGTTGAATCTTAAATCTTGAATCTTTGTGTTACACTTCATCCCAGAGCTGGTCTTCCACACCACCTGTGACAGACCATGTCTTCATAGAGTTCACTTTGTGCAGTTGGACACCCCATGTGAGTGTAAAAGTTGGGTGTCCACATACTTCTGACCACACATTCCATGCTTACCTGCATTATCTGTAATTTTAATTTTTAGGGAATCTGAAATTTCATTTGAATCGAGTTCTTTAGCAGAGTTGTTGATACGGTGTTGAAAACTTCCTTCTCTCCGTGTACAAGTTGTCCTCTCTCAGGAGCTGTCCCTTCAGCACCACCTCTGTGTAATAACCAGTCCTATTCTGTCTATTTTCCTCCCTCCATTAATCCTATACCGACTACTTATTTCACATAAGCCTACCCCATTACTGCAAATCATTTACCTCATTAATAGTTAATCAGGCAAAGTTCCTAATCACACTAAATTTAATTAAAAGGTCTTTAAAAGAACACTTTAAAAGAACACAGCATTTTCTTAACCTAATCGCTATCTGCATAATTTTGCAGAATACATGATTATGACAGACATGAATTTCTAAAATGTTCTTATACCAAGATTCATATAGGAAAAGCAGTTTATTTAAATCTTACCTATAATGGATGTCTAAAGTATGTAGTTTGGGAAGTAAGAAATTTAAAAAAATAACAAGGCATGCTGTTTTAGGAAACCATTGGATGACAAGGTTGTGTGATATGCCCTGATGCAAAGCAGATTATTTTTCCATAAGAGTACATCCCACAGTGCTGTATTATTGTTATACTGCAGTGAGTTGCCAATTATTAGCAGTTTTAATTTAATACTAAATTACCTGTGGTGCAATTTAAAAATGTATAGTTGGTATAATTGTAACTAATTGTATATATAAGTGTATAGCATGGAATGCCCGCAAGACAAGTTCGTTCCAGTTATCACTTTATATTGTACTCTGTACTAATTATAAACAGTTGCTTTTTCACCAGCTTCTTATTTTTGTCTGTCTTAAAGTTTCTTAAAAAAAAACAGAACTGGTTACATTACAGGGGGGAAAATGCACAGCATGAATATATATGTTCTGAAGACTGGGGCAAACCAACATACTGTGAAAAGTGGTGATATTGGAGACTCCTTCCATAAATGCCTCAATACAGAAAACAATAATTCACTATAATTCATTTAATATTTATTTCATTTTTCAAACTTCTATATCCAATTTATTGGGGTTGCACACATTCAATTACCAATCTTCTTAAAAATATTATGTTTGCTGGGGGATCTCAGCCGACTCTGGGCAAAAGCAGGGTACACCCGAACAGCTAAGCAACCAGAAGAAACCCATACAAGCAGAGGGGGAACATGCAAACTCCTCACAGAAACACCCTTACCAAGCACCCTTGCCTTGGGCGGATGTGCTAACCACTACAACCCCTGTGCCCCCACTTTATTCTGTTGTGGGAGGAATTTGCGACCAATATAGAAAAAAGTACAAATAAAATTGCATCACTTTGACTCACCCATTCTGATGGCTCAGGAATACTACAAAAAGTAGAAAGCAAACTATATATAAAGGCAGCTTCCATATGACTTTTTCTAATATCAGGCTTTTATTGTTATGATGAAATCACAGTTTTTGAATTTCCTTTGTATTATTTGCATCTTAAAGATTTACTGACATTAATTAATTTAATTATTGCCATTATATTGCCATGTTTCATTATGAAAAAACTTTTCAGTTTTTCTCTGAAATTCTTGTCTGTCACAGACTATTCCTGTATGGTTTCTTTAAAATTATCGGTGATTTCTAGTACGGTCTGCTTGGTGATACTTAGTGATATGGTTTTCACAGGGTGGACACTGCCAAACCTGAATTAAGCCCTGCACCTTCCCCAATCTCAAATCACATCTACTAAATCTCTGTCAATCCTGTTTGAGTTCCACCCTAACTGACATTTATCTGTCTTTATAATTAACATGCAGTATGCTCTCTCATCTCCTCACACACTGCTCCAAAACTTTCCATACTGGTACCAAACTCAAGTGCCCTCACAGATGTCACCATATCTATCATACTACCATAACCATATATGACTCTGCACTACTTGTGCATTGAACTTTTCATTAATATGATGTTGAACAGTGTGCCAGAGTGGCGTAGAGGTTAGCATGTCCTCCTCACAGCAAGAAGGTCTTGGGTGTGAGTCTGAGGCTTGGCGAGGGGGCGTATTTTTGTGGAGTTTGCATGTTCTCACCATGCTTGAGTTGGTTTCCTCCGGGTACTCCGGTTTCCTCCCACAGTCCCAGCCTCCCCGCCACCCTAATAAAATAATAAAGTGGATCTGCAAATGAATGAATGATTAAATGAATGATGGTAAACATTTCTGGGAAAAGGGGAGTGTAAAAAAATCTCCTGAATTTTGCTTTAGAAGTTAAAAGTAAAGCCTGACTCTTTAACTGTAAACATTTATTGTAAATGAGGGTAAATAACTGTAAAATCTTCTCAGTGAAGTACTGTAATGAAGTGCTTTACAGATAATTCCTGTTATTTAGTTTTATACAGTATACTTTCATTGATGTATATTTATAACATACTGTTATGTATGTTTCCTGTAACATGCTATAACTTGTAAAAGTAACATATTTCAAAATATAATTATAGTATAAAATAAAATATAGCCAGGATATTTGCTTGTGTGAGTGATGCAGGATACACCTGAGCAGAAGGTTAATGGCCTCAACCACTGAGCCACCACAGCTCACTCAACCACAGTGAAGTTCAGCTGAATGACAACACAAGGGCTTTTTCTTTGTTTGTTTGTTTGTTTGTGTGTGTTTGTTTGTTTGTTTGTTTGTTTTGGACTATCCTCACCTGTACAAGAAATGTTGACAATATGTATTGTTTTCTGAATTGTATAGGAAAGCAATGGACTTCTCTAATTGCCCGGCCTTTTACAGTACAGCCCTGTAAAAAATAATATAACAATATTTTGCTTTACAATAAATACAATAAGGGTAGCATGATTGCGTAATGGTTAACACTGCTGCCTCCCAGCAAGCAGGATCTGGGTTCTAACCTGCTGTTTATGTTTTTTTGTTGCCTGTATGGGTTTTCGCTGGGTGTTCTTTTTTTTTTATTTTTATTGTCCACAGGTGTGAATACGAACACGAATGATTGTCTCTGTGTAAGTTTCCGTGAGTACATCCAGCTCACCAACAAAAATAAATGAATGAATACTCTGAATTTATAGATTTTTTAAAATCATTTATCTTAAAGAACGTGACTCTTTTTGAACACCTTTGTAACAATGCTAGCAATATCTCCCTGTGATATCAGCAGGGCACACACACACACACACACACAAACACACACATACACACAAACACACGGCACACAAGCAAACCTTGTAAAGAAATAATGAAACACTGAATCATGGGACACATTACCATTGGAGTTGTTGGACACATTACATGTATTTTAATCTGAACATGGTGGCAGTGAGGCGTAGGGGTTAGCATGTCTGCCTCACAGCGAAAAGGTCCTAGGCTTGAGTCCCAGGCTCAGCGAAGGTGTTTGTGTTTGTGAGTTTCCATGCTTTCGTGGGTTTTTATTGGGTACTCTGGTTTCTTCCAGTACAGTACATACCAAAGACATATTTATTAGGCTAAATGACTGTTCATAATGGTCCCAGGTTTGGGATGTGAGTGTGAATGGATGTCTGTGTGTGTTGGACTAAGATGGTCTGGTGAGCTGTTCAGGGTGCCTTCACCCAGTATCGGCTGAGATAGGCCTCCCTGCAACAGTAGTAGGATTCAGTGGTTCTGCAAATGAATGAATATATATATATATATATATATATATATATATATATATATAGGGTGTCTATCGTATTCGACAAAGATATTTATTGCCTGTGCTAAATTTAAAGTGCCAGCCTCTCGTTGGGGACTCTCTGGGTTGGCCAGCACCTAGCTACATAGAAAGTCGAGGAAGTATGACGGAAGCGTTAGCCAGCTGCCCTGCAGTAACATCCTAACTGAACTCTATGGAACTCTCGCTCTTGCCGGCCTTTGGTTCATACAGAACTCTCGCTCTTGCCGGCCTTTGGTTCCTACGGAACTCTCGCTCTTGCCGGCCATTGGTTCCTACGGAACTCTCGCTCTTGCCGGCCATTGGTTCTTACGGAACTCTCGCTCTTGCCGGCCTTTGGTTCCTACGGAACTCTCGCTCTTGCCGGGCTTTGGTTCCTATGGAACTCTGGCTCTTGCCGGCCATTGGTTCCTATGGAACTCTGGCTCTTGCCGGCCATTGGTTCCTATGGAACTCTGGCTCTTGCCGGCCATTGGTTCCTACGGAACTCTCGCTCTTGCCGGCCTTTGGTTCCTACGGAACTCTTGTTTCCAGTGTACCACTGGTTTCACCGTATCCCTGGTATGGGGAGCTCAGGAGTTGCTGAGACTTACTCAAGGTCTAAACCCCCAGCTAGCGGAGGGAAGGTCATGGGTTCACTTCTCTTCTGGAGATCTGTGATCAGTCTCACCCCGTTCTCATCCCTAAACATATGTAATGTGTTTCAGGATGGACATTTCATTTCCTCTAGGGAAGCGAATAGGCCTACTCCATACGTAGAACAAACAAACAAACAAACAAACAAACAAACCCTCCTCTGTGGTTCACTGAGATATCTTCGAAAGAGATCACCAGAGCACATTTGACGATTTTAAAAGGAGCCTCCTGTCCCCGTTCGGTCCTCACGCACTCCTCTGACGGCACACAAACCCAGGCACGAGCTCCCCCCGGATTGGCTGGTCGTCTTTTCGGGGCGTGGAAGCTGCGCCTAAACATCCCTGCGCCGCCCAATGATCGCGAGCGGACCTCTAGAAAGGGGAAAGTCGTTTCTCACGGTGCTCGCAGACCATTCCAGCATCCCGTGGTCAGTCATCGTCCCGCAGCCAATGGTGGAGCGGGCTGGAGTTGCCTCGCGCTCCGCAGGTCCCTCCTCGCGCTGTCCTCGACGTGCACGCGCGTGGTGGTACCCAACGCTCGCGAAGAGGAGGAGGAGGAGGAGGATGTGGCGCGCGAAGGGGAAATGGCTGCCGAAAACAAGCCGGAAGGTAAGAGGCAAAAAAAAAAAAGCTCGGGGATTGTAAGAAATTGTTGTTGTTGTTGTTGTTTACTACTAATGACAACAGTGTGGACGGAGTGGAAACATTAAGGAGCGGGTCGGCGGCGGCGGTGGTGGTGGAGGAGGAGGAGGGGGGGTTGGGGGTTGGGGGGGTAGACTCGGAACTTGCGACGCGAGATGCTTCTCAGGGTTTCCGCATTTATCCTGACACACACGGGTTATTTCTCCACCGAGACATTATTACTAGCCGGAGATGAGAGCTAGCCGGCGGTGTCTACTACATTCATTCAGAATTAAGAAATCAGGAGCCTTGAAAAGGAACTAAATGAAAGAAAAACGCCACGGAGCTTTTCGGTTAACGGTTTCGCTCGCGCCTCATCTCTGAGGTAAAACTTACTGACAACACCGAGCTCGAGCACCAACTTCACTTCTCCAGGAAAACAACATCCGGCTGGCAGTACCGAACCTCAGTGCTCCTGTCCAACCGAACCGGGCTCTCGGGTCGTTAAAAAGCAGGCTCGTCTTTATGAATTTCCTTCCAGAACCACAGTGTTGGGCTGCTTCCAGTCCTGTTACCACTACAGCATGTGGAGGAACTACTGAAGTCAAATAACTAAGACATGAACCAAACATCAGGGACAGTTTTAGTTTCCCATCAAAAAAGAAAAAAAAAAAAAAACACCAAAAGCTTAAAAACCTGAGGTGCATATCTTGGGAAAACTTTACCTGTGTTTGTTAATAAGGTGGAAGTTGTGTTTAAACTCATTAAGGTCCACCTGTACCCTGTACAATACAGCCTCTTTAAAAAAAATGCCATCAATTTCCTAAAAATATCTTTTTATGTAACTTTTCCAGTCTGGTTAAGCGAGTGATGATGGTGATTTTGATGATTAGGCTGTTCTGACTCCAGGATTAGGTGTACAAGGTGTGCACCGTCCTTGATACCTATCTGTGAGACTAAAAATAGACCCGGCTACTCCTTTATCAGGATAGACAGAAGCGTGTTTGGATGAAGTGGTTCGTGCAGGGTGGTTTTTCAATTAAAGACCAAATTATATACCAAAGAAAGTGTTTTAGAAGAAGGTTGTCTTTCTTTTTCAGCCACAGGGTGGAGACCTTACATTGAAAGAAACTTTTACGCAAAGAAAACAAACCGCTAAACAATCATTTTATTGTACCATCATCACATTATTGCTGTGATTTTTGATTACTGACACGGGCGGTGTTAAACTTGAAGAGTTCAGAAAGGACAATCCGATGAATCTGGTTATTTCCACGGTGACCTTATAATAGAATGCCAGGCTAGGATAAAACAGCACTCATGCATGTATTATTGACTTACTTATTAGCTTGTAATTACAGAGCTATGGCTATAAAAATCAGTGATCAGGAAATAATAATATGACAGCAGGAAAAGTGCGGTGGGTTCGAGCGAGTCCTGGACCACAGGGGGGTGGTGTTGAGCTTTGGTAGTCGCCACGATACGCGCCTGGTTTGCTATGCACGGCATGTCAACCGAGAACGGGAGTATTGAAATAAAGAGATATCTACCTTTTGTGTTGAAAGCATCACATGGCTCAGGGCTATCCGAGCTTGTTCTCTATTTGTTACAGATGCAAACAAACACATCAGGGCTTGTAATGCGCACCACATTCATGTTCTTCCTCCCATTGCGTTATGGTGGCCACGTGCTTTTTAAATCGTCTGAGTCGAGACTCCCCTGGCACAGCAGGTCGAGTTATTTTTGCAGTTCTTGTGAGGTCAGCGTGCAGAGGAGGAACATGTGTCACATGCTTACACACGATCGTAGTTGCTTCTGTGCTGTAGAAGTTAAGGGCTTTTGGTTTTGCACTGATAAATATATATTCGACCCCACTGTTCCAGTTTAATACTGTAGGCCTGTTTAGTAGCAGTGTGGAAAGTGAGTGGTGTTGTGTGTAGTTTTATACACTCCTTTTCTTTTTGATTACTCTCTGTCCCATAACCTTTTGTCCTTGAAGCAGCAGTGTTTGTGTTGAGCGCTGCTCTCCAGGGCTTCAGTATTTCACAGATTTTTTTTTTGCACATAAGGACAGGCTGTTCTTTGCTAGAGGCTGCTACGAAAACATTGGTAATATCTCTTACGTCCTACTGAGTGCTCGTGTCCCCTGGTTTGACCCTTTTTGCTTCCACAAAATCCCACTTGCACCCAGTACAGTGTTCTGCGATAAGGGCTTTAGCAGTTTGTTGGCTGTCAGACGAAACATGATTTTTTTTTTTTAGCTAATTATTTCATACTGTGGTGTTATTGATAATAGCAGCTAACGTCACAGCATTAAAGAATGCCAGCTGGATTCAAATCATCTGTAAAATATTAGAAAATGCCTGACATCTCCTGAAACTCTTTCTCCCTTGTTTTATATGCACAGATCATGTAACATTTACACCACCTCACTGATCTGTGGCGAGGCAGCCCCATACAAAACAAGATGTGATGCACTGTGTGTTCTGACATCTTTCTACCATAGCCAGCATTAACAGTTTCATCAGTTTGTGCTACACTAGCTCTTCTGTGGGATCAGGCCAGACATACGAGCCTTCGCTCCCCACATGCATTAATGAACCTAAGGCACTCATGACACTCTCGCTGGTTCACTGGTCGTTCTTATACAACCTCTAGTAGATATTTTCCACTGCATATCAGGAAGACCCCAAAAGACCTGCCGTTTTGGAGATGAATACACCCAGACGTTTAGCCATCACAATGTGGCTATTGTCAGAGTCGCTTAAGTCCTTTCACTTGCTCATTTTTCCTGCTTCCAACACACCAACTTTTAGAACTGACTGTTCACTTCACCTGTTAGTGGTGATAACGTTTTTAATGTTATGGAGGATCAGTGTATATTATTATATCTCTCATATTTTTAAAACATGCTAAATATGCCAAACCAAGAGGTTATATTAATCTTTTTATCTTGGATGTACATGTATCACCATTGATTCAACTGATATTTCCAAATTTTGGAGAAACATTCAAATGTGAATCGCTAACCATTGACTGGCAAAAGGTGATACATGTTTATATATAAAAAAAAAAAAAAACCCAATAATCCAGGGGCAGTGGTGGCCTTGTGGTAGGGTGCTGGCTCACTGATCTGAAGGTCGGTGGTTCCAGCCCCATTGTCACCGAGTTGTTACTGCTGTCCCCCCAGTGCAGCTAACTGGGTTATCAAAGGCCAGTCATGTATCTCACTGTCTGTGGTGAGAGGCATGTAAAAGAACCATTTCTGACATTCGTAAACAGCAGGCCATTGGGTTTCCGTCAGCGTTTCTTCCCTGTGATGGCCTGGCGAGCTGTCCAGGGTGTACTCTGCCCTCGCCCAGAGTCGACTGAGATGGGTGCCAGCCTCCCCCCGTGATCCTATCTATCTATCTATCTATCTATCTATCTATCTATCTATCTATATATATATATATATATATATATGTATAGTATCACCTATTTATAACCAGAAAAACATAGGAATCTTCTTTATGAAAAAGAGTGTTCTAGTTTCAATCCTAGAGAGCCAGGACTGTTTGGTGATTTTTCTGCTTCAAAGCACCTGTTTCAGGTTAATTATAGGGTTTAGTAAATGTGTGAAGGAAATCACCAACCTGATGTCTAGTATGAAGGTTATATAAACCTTTTATATGTTATATAAACACTTCAGTTAAGCATATACTGTTTATATACTGCTGTATAATTTGTATAAACAAGTTCAATATATTTTAATAACTGAATTATAAATATTATAATATATATAATTTCTCAATATATCAGAGAGCCATGGTGATGATTTATTTTCTATCCCAACATCAGTATTGATAATAGCGACCAAAAAATGAATCTCATGTTGGTCCAGTGTGAGTGGAAATCTGAATGAGGATTTACAACTCTGTTGGTGGTGGGGGGTGGGGGTGGGCTTCATGTACTCGTTTATTCATACATCCTTTATGATGTAGAAACATGTGTTTTAATCAGCTGTGATCCTTACCTGGTTAATCTCTCACACTGGCAACAAAACCAAACCTTTATAAAAATCCACAAAAGTTGAGCTGCAGACTGGAGGAAAGTTCTTGAATATTTATTTCTCAACACTCAGCAAAACCAGTGGAAAGTAGAAGGTGAAGAAACGAAAGAAAACACTGTAATGCCTTTGGAAAACCCTGTGCAGGCAGCTCCGATGCTCCTTAACATCATCTTTCTGTTGCATATTCAAAACTTTACATTTTTTATCAGAGTTGCCACACTGATCTTTTGAAGCTGAATTATGTAGTTGGATGCTTAATCTTCAACACGGGCCCATATACTGTAAATAATAAAAAACATGTGTTCAAGTCTACCGTAATGAAAACATACACACAGTCATCTTTTACAAGATGAAAGAGATTGCTTTTTTTTTTTTTTTTTACCATCTCAAAGCCCAAGCCTGAATCCAAATAACATTCCACATGTCCTCACCACTAGGGAGCAACTTAAGTCAGAGCAATCCTTCTGCCCCTCTGAACGTGTGCAGTGACACAGTGGTGTAGACTTGGTGGAGAGAAGAGAATTTGGCACGCTGAACCCGAAAACTGAATTGAACAGATTGCCTGTGAGAAGTGTTCCTCTGCTCAGAGACAGACAAGTCTGAGATGCACGGGGAGGGAGGATCGGGTTCAATGCGAGTAACCATTAACCGGTTATGCACACGCGTGTGCTTGTGTGTGTGTGTGTGTGTGTGTGTGTGTGTGTGTGTGTGTATGTGTGCATGGGGAGAATGTAAAACATCTCAATATGAAGTTAACTTTTTCTGCTCTTTCTTTTCCTGCCTCCGTAAGGACTGAAGAAAATTCGTAATCCGGATCGAATGTACAGATCAGCTGTGTGTTATTCCGGCCATGCTGCTCCTAAGGGTGTCAGTGATGACACAGAGATGAACAGTAAGAGCTGGTTATTAATATTATATCCATGGCATTGCTCGAAGGGGCCACTTGCTGGCTGATCTATTATTCATTCATCGATTCATTTATTTACTTCTTGATTTCATTATATCTTCCTCTTTCTCCGCTGGGAGTTCCTTCCCTGAGCTTCCTTTGAACCTTGAAGTGTCTTCTTGACAGCGGCATGCTATCAATATCACAAGTGTTGCCATTTGCTAAGAGCCAGACTTGTCCATAAAGACTGCATTACGCCAGACTCTCATACTAAATGCTGCCATCTGCTACATCGCTGACCTTCTAAAACTCGCTCCGACCATCCATCCAAAAGCACAGACTTTATCATGTTGTATATTGCAGAGTAGGCAAAGCTGTAGTTTGTTGAAATGATTTGTGAAAGCACGTGAGTTAATCTCATTTCGACTGCGAAAACAAATGTTTTCTCTTCAGAACGAAAAAGCTATTTGCCTTTAGATCAATTATGTGTATTAATGCATGCCGACGCATAGAACGCTGATTGCTCCATTAGTACTCCAGAAGTCTCCATGCTTAATACGCATCGAGCTGCGCTCCTGCCACCCCTGGAGAATTTGTTGATCTGTGTAATTAAGTGCGTTTATGTTTGCCGTAATTTGGAAAACGGAGCTAGATCACGCTCATCTCCTTGTTGTGCTATTCACTGATGATGCTCTTTCCATTGAGTTCAGTCCTCATTGCTTCAAAGCAGTGTTTTAATGAACACTCTTCTGGGACTGGAAAGTGAATGGAAGAAGCTGCTGTTTGCACTTATCCAGCATACAGCTGTGCATTTGTTTGTCTGTCTGGCTGCCTGTCTGTCTGCACGTACCATTAGTATGGGCTTGCTTGCATCAGTCACTGAGATTCCATCCCTTCTCCATTCAGCATGATCGAACCCTTCTGTCCGGCTGCATCTGGTGGCCCAGTTATAACATGAGCAGCTTGGGGGTTTTTGTATCACTGGAACCGAAAATAAATAAATAAATAAATAAATAAATAAATAAAAACACTCCGTCTTGTCCGAAAGCAGGTAAACCACTCATGTGAGTAATTGTGGAAGTGGTTATGATAAGGATAAAGGGCTTTAGTGGGGATCTGGCAGTGTGTCCTCTTATTGTCTAGCGTGTGTGTGTGTGTGTGTGTGTGTGTGTGTGTGTGTGTGTGTGTATGTATGTGTGCATGTGTGTGTGTGCTCTCAGGTCCTCACCTCCTTTCTCCCTGAGATGGGATTTTCATGGATGGGTGAGTTTGGCTAAGGCTGAAAACACATAGGAGTCACTGTTATTTTTTTTTCTTCCTTTCCTCAGATACTTGAGCCGAATTAAGTCCTTGATTTCATTTTCTCCATTATTTCTGATTAAAGCAAGTGTGTTGATATTAAAAAATATATTTGTTGTAAAACATCGACCACTGAGCTTTTAAACATTCTTACTGGTCAAGGTGAAACAATGTAGAGAGCATTGTTTCAGTAGTTAACGGAGGAAAGGTCACAAGACGTTGTCACATCACCGTAGTACAGGAACGGCGCAGTGTTCATAGCATAGCGAGGACATTCAGGCTTTCACCAAAAGCCTTTATTTAAATAAGCTCTTTTGCTCCATCACCTTGTTCATCAAGCTATACAATATTGACCTTGCAAAATGATTTTAATCCCTTTGCAAAACATTCAGCTTTTCAAGCGGTACTGCCAGAGCTGAAGAAAATTTACCCTTCTATAAGACAATATCTAGAGCTGGTACCTGTCATGGCCTTGTGATTAATGGTTTTCACTGTCCTGCCAGCCATTCACACATCACAAAACCCCGACATGACATTGGAATATGTGGGAGTGAAAACTTGGTAAAAGGGAAAAAAAGATGCAGTTATAGACCTTTGACTGACATGTCATCTGTTAAAAGCGATTCTGTACCTAATTTGCTTTGATATGTCTCCCCTCTCAGTAGCAGTATGATTCCGGCTTTTGTAGTTAAGCTAAAAGCATGGCTTTGACATTTAATCTAGCCATGTGTTCATTTTCCTGAAAGCCCTCGCCGCTTATAGACGAGCCTGTGATCTAGATCTAAAAAGATGGTGCTAATTAAGTGTGTAGTCCGGCGCAATCAAAGCTGTCTTTTAAAAGCAAGTGCATCTATCAGGAAGTCTCATTGATTTTGGTTGAAGGGACAGTGGATGCTATGTATGTTGAAATTTTAGACTTTGAGATGTAGGTGTTTATTAGGGCACCCATAATTCATAGCTAGTCGAACCCCAAGCAATTTCCTCTAGCTGATTGGCTCTGATTGCCAGCGTTGTGATTTAGGCAGCTATTGCAACTTGTCAGAGAGGAACATTCTTCATTAGCAGGGCTGATCACAATCTGGGACGAGCCTCTCTTCTTTCTCCAGACTATTACTGCTGTAACATCTGTTAAAGAAAAAAAGGCTGCACTGATAATATGGTAGAAGTGGGGTTCTGTCGTATGATTTGGTCTGATTTTCTAAATATTTGAGCTTCAAGACTCATTTTCTGGGCAGGAAGTCAGATTCTTACTCTAGGTATAGTATGGTTTACAAGCTTTAGGCTCCCTGATTCTTTTTAATACTAATTTTGTCTGCTTATTTTAAGCTTTTTGCATCATTGCGTTATAAAAATGTCTTTACAATATCTTTATTATTTCTTATATCCTGCACGCTTGGACTGCAAGTTTGCCAAAGAAATTTTTTAAAAGGGATATCATTCCAAATCCTGACAAATACTGGCTGTTTACTGGCCTATATAGAATTTTATTTATGTAGAAATTGTGCATTATTTTTAAGGTGTCTTTACACTGTGTATATATGTATTTTATAATTATTCCCTGAAGGCAAGATGAATAGTCTAGGACTGTTACAGGATTATTAGTCATTAGTAGTGGAGCCCCATAGGCATAGAAGATGACTTGGATGGTTGTCCCATGTCTGTGCCACCACAGGAAACCCAATAAGGTTTCATGAACAATAAAAGAACAGATTTATTATTAAAAATTAAACTGAAACCCCCCCAAAAAAAGAGGCTCAAACACCACCGCTCAGACTCGCACAGAATAATTAAATCACAGTCTAACTCGGGTCAGCCGACAAACTTTCACAGAGCAAAAGAACACCAAACATTAACAGGAGCACAAAACATGAACATATTAAACGGAAATTAAATTAACAATACAGAAATTTGGGACAATTTGTAACAGCCAATTAGCCTAATGTGCATGTCTTTGAACTGTGTGAGGAAACCAGAGTACCCTGAAGAAACCCACACGAACACAGGGAGAACATAAAAGCTCCAAAAAGAAACTCCCTCACTGAGCCTGCGTCTCAAACCCAGGACCTTCTTGCTGTGAGGTGGGCATCCGAATGACAAAAAAATGAAGAATAAAACACAACAGGCCAAGCTGTTATAGAAAAATAATCAGTATTGTGGAACTGTGCGGTGGCAGAAGCCTTGGTAGTTTAGCATTTATCAGTAACAGCATATCCTAAAGGGATTTAATTCTTATATACAACAGAAATTTGGCAAGTTCTTTGATCCTTTTAATGATGTGGATCATTAGTTTTTGTTCTCACTTTCTTTATAGCAGCTATAAATATTCGTTCATTTATTCACCTTGTCAAGTTACTGAGAAACTGCAACGTGTACACGTTTCTGTCATAAACATTCTTCTGTGTCAAAAGACTGTTACAAAACATCAATACTGGAGACTCTGTCCAACAGAAAACATGCTTATTAATCTGTTCACATAGAGTGTGTGCTATACTGTAGAGATGATAATGTACAAGGAGCATATTAATATAAACTGGTGATTTGTTTGCAGCTGTTACTGAAAATTAGGCCACATTTTTTGACCGGTCAGATTTAAGAACGAACAGTGCTGTGATATAAGTATATACAACACAGGAACCGCACAGTCTGATTGGTTTCAAATTTCAAATTTATCTGTCACATACATAATCATACACAATACAATATCTAGTGAAATACTTGTTACAACTGTCCTATATTTGAAGAAGAATAAAAATAAAAACTATTAATATCAAGAAGAGAAAAAAAAATCAATAACAATAACTGTTTGAAGGATACCAATAGTTAAAAGTCGAATATAAATATAAAAATATAAAAGATAAAATATAAATGTAGTGATGATAAATAATGTGTAAAGTGTCGGTGCAGCACACAAAGATGTCC
Organism: Neosilurus mollespiculum; assembly: GCA_030014195.1. Lineage (NCBI taxonomy): Eukaryota > Metazoa > Chordata > Actinopteri > Siluriformes > Plotosidae > Neosilurus > Neosilurus mollespiculum. The sequence goes on from JAQMYF010000003.1 coordinate 25,414,845, forward strand.
AGTGAGTGTGGGTAGAATGTAATGAACATGTGTAGGGTAGGTCTACAAAGTCCAGGGTTTGGGGGTTTATAAACTAGTTTTAGAGTGCACATAACCTTTAGGAGATGATAGTTTCATACAGTGTGTTGTACACTCTAAAACTAGTTTTGAATTGAACTCCCGAACCATGTGCACGCTAGCCTCTAACAGCACGCAACATTAGGACATAGCGACCTCCGAGTAGGAAGTGGGAAATGAAAGATGACATTATTCTATGAGCCGCTTACCTGGGTCATGCGAGTTCTGACCTTTTGTGCTGGAGGGTCACAAATACCTTATGTGGGTATACACAGAGCCTTCATGCCATTTTTCATTATTTCTTTACTTGCATAGCTACAAATCCTGTGAGTTATTTGTCCTCCCTATATGGTGAAATCTGACAAGTACGCCTCCACAAGGCTGTGATGGGGTGCATGAGAATATAGCATCTGTCTGTGATATCCATGGGGTAACGCTAAATTTAGTTGACGTGCCAATCTCTGGAAAACACAAGCTTTTTTTTTTTTTTTTTTTGAGGAGCAACTGGCCTGCCAGGTCTTTGTTTAAATTGAGTTCATCAGTTGAGCTGTGGGCGTCAGTTGCTCAGTGGAATGACGGACTGCTAACAAACAACCCGATGGCTAGGGTTCTCCATCATGATATGAGGTGCGGAGGGGTGATCGAGGATTTCAGTGTCGAAAAAAACGATTCAGGTCTCGCCGGAGGATTCAAAGGTGGGGCCGTGTTGTTTTAGCCAGTTTTATGGGATTCATGGTCGTGCATCCCTGATAGATTGATTTAAAAATAACTTTCACTACCACAGTGGCTTGATTATTATTTCAATTCATTTTTCTGGCCCTTTGGTCACAGGAGGCATGCTTTATTAGATTAGTATTGAATGGATCAATACTGCAGTTGAGAGTGATTTTATAACAGCCATCTGTTGTAATGTCAGGTGACTTGTGGACTACAGGGAGCCGCTTTACAGTCTTACGTGTTGGCGCTCATGTGCCGAATTAACATATGCGTTTGGTATCTAGTCCAGAGTTTATGCGCTGAATATGGAAAAGATTATATTCGCACCATTTAACATTGCCTGGATTGATAAAACATGCTTTTAATATTTTACAACATCCATAATGGTAATCCTGCTTGCAGAGGAAGAACAGAAGGGCTTTGGAGATTGAATAGGCTGTTTGATGAATGTAGTCGTACTCTAGCATTACAGCTACACCTCACTGAAGGAGGCAACAATTATAAGTGAATAGTGTCACTCACCGAGCAAGCACGCAGACAAGAAAGGAGCGCGAGCGAGAAAGAGGGAGAGTTTTGTGTCGTGCAAGATATTGATTTGAGATTTGTTTTTGTCAGCCTTCTCCAGTTTCATGACCTGTTCAAGTCTCCAGGGTGACACCGGCGCAAGCTAGCATGACTGATATTGTTAAAGCTTCTAAACAGACTCCTTCAGGAGCCGTATCAGGGATAATCTGGAGGAATTTTTTCCTCCTCCATCATCTGGTCAGACATGCTTACCTGGAGATGTAATCAGAAATAACTAGAGCGTTTGGAGACCGCCAGAGTGTGGGTGTGGACAAAGCATTATGGGTATACGGAGACATAAGCAATGACTTTTTTTTCTTTGGAAAGATCACAGTTTTTGAAGGATGAGGGGGAAAAAAAAGCAGTGGGCCTATTTTCGTGGTTGCACACACTGACAAGAAGGTTCAAGTTCAAGGAGAACCACTGATCCGAATCTGATCTCACACTTCAGATCTCTTGGTGGGGTTTTTCTCTTACCTGTTTTATTTTCCCTCAGGAATGAATCTCTTTTTTGTGTGGGTGGCAAGCAAAAAAAAAAAAAAAAAAATCAACATTCGCTAGCTCAATTCTGTCTTTCTTCATTCTGCTGTTGCACTTCTCTTCTGTTTCTTCCCATTTTCCTTCTACGATATCCAGTCTGTCTGTCTCTCTCCCCTTTTTTTTTGTATCAGGAAGCCACTTTCTTTATATCACAGTCCTCTTCCTTTTTATTGCCTTCTAGCTCTCTGTCATCTCTTACTCTCTCTGTCTTCCCCACATTTTCTTTTGCCATTTAGGTATGCGGTCTCATTCTCCTGATCAGCCCTGCCTCTATAATTGGCTGCCTCCCAGCTCAGCTCAGCACCGCACATATAATATAGTGGCATTCCGGTTTCTAATATAGCACCGTTCCCGTTTCAGCCTGCCTTGCACTTTAGGCTCTAACAACTTGATTGTTTTTCACTGTGAGTGAGACTGAGTTATGCTAATGCTTTCGGTGTCGTCACTGTTTGTAGCAGGGAAAATAAACTGTGTGAGTCAGCAGTGGAGGTTGGCTTGGGTACGGTGGCGTGTGTAACCCACATCCACGCTAGCGAGGTAACGGCTTTCACTCAGGATCTGCAGTTGTAGCTACAGCTAAATCTTTAAAGGAGATTCCGTTCTCTTGTTGCGTTATTATTTGTGTGTATTTCTCGACAAGCCGGCCAGCGTCTTCTCTCACATTCCAGTTTGCTATTTATTTCTTAATGTTTTTTTTCCTGTTTGCTCTCAGCTGAAATTTTTTCTGAAGCTCTCCAAAGCCCTACTAATGTCACATAATATTGTTTATGTGTGTGTGTGTGTGTGTTTTTAAATATAGTATAGTCTCTCATTTTGATATCAAGCAGTATCATGGGAATGAATTAGCATTCAGAGCAGCTTCTTATACTCTTAACTTATAAGCGATGAGCCCTCTGTTCTGTCACATTGGTTTCATTAAGTGAAAAGCCAGCAATCACAGATTCTTAAGATCTGTCCCATATTGCATACTTGGAGGAGCTCCGCAGTATTTTACCAGTGTGCTGAGTTTTTAATTAACAGTCATCCGGCATCATCTAAGATATTTTTACTTTTCCTCAAGATATTTCTAAGCTAAAATTTCTAAACTCTTTATACATCCTAGGGTTTTTTTTTCCCATTCCTGAGTCTCGAACATCACAATAAGTAGAAAAGAACAACAACAACAACAACAACAACAAAAAGATCTGAAACACAGGACTTTTACCTGCTCATGTTCTCTCAGTACAGGATTATGAGTTAGGGTCTTGCTGTACCGGCTATGGGAGAAAATGATGACATCAGTAGGAGTGTTTGGGAAAATGTTATAGCTCCTTTTGATCAGCGAGACACAGAGACTTCGCTTAATTACGAACTGAGTGCACGCCATGGACACGATTGATCACAGAGACCAGGCAGAGCACAGAGAGAGAGAGAGAGAGAGAGAGAGAGAGACTATAAAAGCTGCTGCTACTGTGATCTGTGTGTGAGGGTGTCTGAGACCTAAATCACACCTTCGCTTTCATTATTAAAGCAGTAATGCTATAGTTTTTTGTGTTTTAAGTGTACAGGGCTCAATATCTCTGTATAGCACAGTATATAGTATAGTGACAGTGGTATAGTATATATATATAACCACTTAATTATAATTAGGGTTGCGGGGAGGCTGGCGCCCATCTCAGCCGACTCTGGGCGAGGGCAGAGTACACCCTGGACAGCTTGC
>JAQMYF010000003.1:25419438-25431290 GCA_030014195.1 Neosilurus mollespiculum
GAAGTTGATCGATTTGATATTATGGATATATGCCGTTTTGCCATGGTATTCCTCACATAATGAGAAATGAGTTTTAATGAGAAATGTAGTTCAAATGACACTTTTTCCTGTTATATAATATAATATAATATAACATAACATAACATAACATAACATAACATAACATAACATAACATAACATAACAGGGGTGGAATTTAGCAAAACTAAGCTACTGGCCAACAGGACTAGTGAAACTACTAGTCCTCCTTCATACTTACTGGTCAGGAACACTATATCTTCTTTGCCCACTGGATTTGTCATGTCGCCAGCAGGATGACTTGCTAGCTAATTTCACTCGCCTATATATTTTTGAATTGTCAAAATGACCAGTGGATTAGTGTTAGTTTCCACCCCTGTAATATAATATATGGCCTGCGATGGCCTGGCGAGCTGTCCAGGGTGTACTCTGCCGTCGCCCAGAGTCAGCTGAGATGGGCGTCAGCCTCCCTGCGACCCTAATTAAGATTAAGCGGTTCAGAAAACAAATGAATAATATAATATAATATAATATAATATAATATAATATAATATAATATAATATAATTTATAATTGAATCATTTCGTACTTACAAATGGCCGCTTTTGTCAAACCGGATATAAATTTTTACTACACAGCTAAGAAAAAAGAAAGAAATCCCCCCTAAAAATGTGTAAATCTTATGCAATTTATATAAATTTGTGACCCCATCTGGGAGAATTCAGCTAAAGACAAAAAATTCACTTTTCAAGTCTACTGCATTTTTAAAAATGTGCAGTCCAAAGAACTTCTTTTTCCAAACCGCTTTATACTTTATTAGGGTCACGGGGAGGCTGGTTATGCAACCTCTACATCTCACCAGACCATGTCAGGGCCAAAACGCACACAACCATTCACACTTACACTCACACCTAGGAACAATCGAGAATATCTAATTAACCTAATATGCATGTCTTTGGGCTGTTGGAACAAACCGGAGCGCCTGGCAGAATTCTTCGTACGCACGAGGTGAACATGCAAACTCCACACAGAAATGCCCTCATCATGGATGGCGCTCAAAGCCCAACCACTACAACACCATGCAGGTCAGTCCAGAGAACTTCTGCATCAGTTTAATCTGATTGTGGCCAATATTCTCGAGGATATTGGAATTTGAAGTTTTTAAACACTCAGGGTGAAAGTCACAAGGTGATTATAACAATGTTATTATCGATCAGAAATAATGAACAGTTTGTCAAAACATGTCAATTTTCAAGAAAAATTAACACTGAAAGCTGACCCTGGCCAAAGTTTCACTGATCGCATCAGTCTTAGGAATCTGGCCTAGTTACAGTTTGTGAAAGGGTATGGAGTCAATACATTAGTGCATTGTAGAAAAGTAATTCACCCACCGAATAATATCAAACAGCAGCGGGTTCCTCCGAGGTAAAAGGAACCCAGATAAACGGTGAGTAGCAGTATTTAGGAGTCAGTTTTCAGTTTCTCTGATTTTGTGGCTTTCTTGCTTCACTAAAGCCATTTTGTTGGGGTTTGACAGTTTTTATTGCAAAAATAAACATTGTATGGTAAGGTATAATATTTCTTTTCTTTAGAGTTACATATTTCATGATTGATCACCTTAAACAATGCCATTTTCCCCAATGGGGTCACACTACTCATGTGAACCTCGACTTGATCAACATTTAACTGGGATATGATACTTTATGTTTGGGTAAAAAGTGCAAAAAATATGGCGGATTAAATATCACAGATTACATCGTCGAGTTAAGTAGCTTATTTGTCTGTATATTATTACAGACACAAATTGAATAAAAAAATTATTGTGAAAGTTGTGAAATGGTTCATAATAATACGCCGAAAGAAAGCAATCCAAATCAGATCCATAGATTAAGACAAAATAAAACAAAAGAAATGGCACCCTATAAAAGAAGAAAAGTTGTATATGGTAGCTGATACTCTCAGTGGCTCAGATGCGTTGTTGGGGTGTTTAGGATGTAGTCTTTCTCTGTTTATGCATAATTTTTTTCATTCTCCACTCACTGTGTTGCCTGTTTTAGTTATAAACTTCTATCTTTTATCTTTTATTTATATTGGTCTGTAGAAACATTCACACAATTTTACAAAAAAAAAAAAAAAAAAAAATTGGCAAATGAAAGCCGTTATATGTATTTGTAAATTAACTGAATAAATCAACTTGGAAAGCTTGACAGTATGAGAGAGCCTCAGAGTAAACCTCCGCTCCTCTGAGATGGCACGGCGAGGTGGTTTAGGCACTTTATAATAGAGCTTCATTGGTGCCTCCTACTAGAGATGAATCGGGCTCATTTTGCTGCATAGGAACTCTAGGGTAGACCCAGACCAACTAGAGGGATTATATCTCACTCAAACATGGAAAAGTCGAAGAATATCCAAGGAAAAGATGGAATCTGTGGCTGTGGATAGTGAAGTCTGGGAGGATCCTCTCAGGTGTTGCCTGTATGACCCCAGCCAGGGAAAGTGGACAGTAAAATCAACCAACATTTTACATAAGTGGCCAGAAAATAAGGCATTACTATCTCTCTCTGGGGAAACCCTTAAAGGTAATGGTAGAGTTGCAAGTGGAATCCATTTAGGGAGATCAGAACACTTAATTATCCAAAGATTCTCTGAGGAATTGTCAGAGATTGTGTGGAATTAGTTGGAAAAAAAACAAACAGAGATGTGCCATCTTAGTAATCAGTGCTGATAAGCAGATTACTGACCTGGTCAGTTACTTGATGGACCTGGATAAACATAAATAAGCATAAATATAATGTGGGCATGTACATCATCTTAATTGGCTGTTCCATCCCTGGTAGTGACGCAAACTCGTTGTTTTGTTCTATTGACTGGGCTGCATGTAGCAGACACCAGTCTAAGATAAAACATTATTGGCCAGAGCTGAGCTGTGTCGCAAGGATAATTTGCAGAGTGAAAAACATATGGCTGCATGGACAACAAGAGAAGAAATCACTGAAAACATCTGTATCTGATGACAGGAAAGCCGAGTTGGCTGCATAACATCGGCACTTGTGCTGGACAGCCCGGCCCAACGAGTTCATGTCACTTTCAGGAAAAAAATGGTTGCTCCGCATTTTTACAGCCCCCGCTAGAAATCCATGTGATAAAATTGCCCAGTATAGTCCTTTTTATGGTCATTTATTTAAAAATAAGCTCTGTATCGCTTAAACTTATTACATTCATTCATTCATTCATCTTCTTCCACTTGTTCCGGGTACGGGTCGCAGGGGCAGCAGCCTAAGCAGTGAGGTACAGACGTCCCTCTCCCCAGCCACATCCTCCAGCTCTATTGGGGGGACGTCAAGGCATTCCCAGACCAGCTGAGAGACATAGTCTTGGTCTCTTCCCGGTTGGACACGCCCTAAACCCCACACCAGGGAGGCGTTCGGGAGGCATTCTAATCAGATGCCTGAGCCACCTCAACTGGCTCCTCTCGACGCGGAGGAGCAGCGGTTCTACTCCGAACTCCTCCAGGATGACAGAAGTTCTCACCCTATCTCTAAGGAAAAGCCCCGCCACCCTGTGAAGAAACTCATTTCAGCCGCTTGTATTCGCGATCTCGTTCTTTTGGTCACTACCAAAGTTCGTGACCATAGGTGAGGGTAGGAACGTAAATCGACTGGTAAATTGAGAGCTTTGCCTTCCGGCTCAGCTCCCTCTTCACCACGACGGACCGGTACAAGCTCCGCTTTACAGCAGAAGCTGCACCGATTCGCCTGTCGATCTCCCGCTCCATCCTTCCCTCACTTGTGAACAAGACCCCGAGATACTTGAACTCCTCCACTTGGGGCAGGACCTCTTTCCAGACCCGGAGGGTGCATTCCACCCTTTTCCGGCTGAGAACCATGGCCTCGGACTTGGAGGAGTTGATTCTCATCCCGGTCGCTTCTCACTCAGCTGCGAATCGCTCCAGCAAGAGCTGGAGGTCCTGGCTCGATGAAGCAAAAAGGACAATGTCATCTGCAAAAAGCAGAGACGAGATCCTATGGCCACCAAACCAGAGCCCCTCAACACCTTGGCTGTGCCTAGAAATTCTGTCCATAAATGTTATGAACAGAACCGGTGATAAAGGGCAGCCTTGCCGGAGTCCAACACCCACTGGAAACGAATTCGACATGTTGATACCAATGCGGACCAAACTCTGGCTCCATAATTTATTACATTATGCACAAATTATTCTATAAGGATGACCAACACCGGTGTTCTTTAAATTGTTAAGAAGATGGAATCTGTACCATGCAGTGATTAAAATCTCTTTTAAAAACGTCACATTTTCATTATTTTCTTGTATTCGTGTTTGTTTGAAGGGGATGTAAAGTGCCAAGCCCCAAGCTTAAAGACGGAATATCTTTTCCTGTCTTTGGAGTCAGACTGCTTGTATAAGTTGTGTATTTATCGTGGTTTCTTCTGCTCGCCTGGAGTGATGCTAAACCACCTTGTTATTTGCGAGCAGCTGCTCTGTTGCAATGTTAATTGAGCGAGGCAAATCATCCTAGATACAGTATCTGCTCCCTACTGTAAGAGCAATTTAGATCTGAACAGCCCATTTTCAGCACACGGCATGCACCAAATGCCAGGGCTGAGTCACCTCAGTGGAAAAGGAAGAAAGCCTTGGGGTACTGCTCCTGGTTCACATGCTGATGTGGTCGATTTGAATCCTTCGTTAGAACCTTGGAGTACACTTCTTCTTAACTATCTTTTCCACTGTGTAGTCATTCTTTCATCATTGTAAAGATGATGTAAGTACTCTTCCCGCTTAATACTGGAGCTCGCAAACTTTTTGCAGCAATGGACATTTCTTTTACTTTACCTGTAAAAGAAATGTACCTACCTCTTTCTTTATAGAATATTTCATAAATGTAATCTAACTATTCCAGTACTGAGTAAATTAATTTCTGAATTTTCCACTCTTATTTCTGTTAAAATGTATAATTAAGTTCAGGTTGGCCTTATTTAAAGGATAACTTGTTTTTGACTTATTTAGGTTTTAATTAATCCAGTCAATTTAAAAATTGTCAGGTGACAGTTTAATACAGGAGTAATACAGATATCCTGTACAAAACATCAAACTAGTACAATCAACACTCAGATTTAAAAAAAGAAGTCAATACAGGGACTATTCAGAAAACTAAAAATAAAACTGCAACTGTAGCTGGGGGTGGCACGATAGTGGTTAACACATCCACCTCGTAGCAAAAAAAGTCCCGGGTTTGAATCTCAGGCTCGGGCATTTCTGTGTGGAGTTTGCATGCTCTCTCTGGGCTTGCGGGGGTTTCCTCCTCTTCCTGGTTTCCTCTCACAGTTCGAAGACATGCATTTTAAGCTAATAGGCTGTTCCAAATTGCTCCTAGGTAAGAGTGGTTGTGTGTGTGTTGGCCCTGCAATGGTCTGGTGAACTGTTCATGGTGTACTCTGCCTTCACCCAGTGTTGGGTAGGGATAAGCAGAGAATTTTACTTGACTTTTCAAGGAGGATAAGAAGGGACAGGGCATACGTAATCAATCTTATTAATTTTAAACACCTGTAATTAACAGTACAGGTGTACACATAACTTACAGTTATACTTCACAGTATGACTCGCGCTGAGAACATGAAACAGATAGATGAATACCTGGAAGGGCACTCGGAGAGCACAGATCTCAGAGAAGGACATTAGTCGATTCTTCCATGGTTTGCAAATCTGCAAATGCAACCACTCTATATGTCTGGATATATTTCCAAAATTGTACTTAGCAAGTCATTTGTAATTTTTTAATTTACCTACCAAGGCCAAATGCTGCATCTCGCAATGTGAATTCTTGAATCTTCATGCTACATCCTTCCACCAAGTTTCATGGAAATCAGGTTGGTACTTTTTTGTGCAATCCTGCTTAAAGCCAAACAAACCACACTGTAAACATAATCTCTTTGATGGAGGTAAATAAAAGAACTCAGTAATAAATACATTCATTCATTCATTTGCTGAACTGCTTAATCCTATTAGGGTCACGGGGAGGCTGTATCCCTTCTCAGCTGACTCTGGGTGAAGGCGGGGTACACCATAAACATCTCACCTGTCAATCACAGGGCAACACAGATACAACCATTCACACTCACACCTAGGGGCAATTGAGAATATCCAATAAGCCTAATGTGCATGTCTTTGGGTGGTCGGAGGAAACCTGAGTACGCAGAGGAAACACACGGAAACTTAAGGAGAATATGCATTCTCCAAACAGAAATGCCCCCGCCAAGCCCGGGACTCGAACCTAGGATCTTCTTGCTGTGGGGCATAATTCTAACCACTACTCTACCAAGCCGCCCGGTAATAAATAGAGACATTGATAAAGGTGTGTTGTGGTTTCTACCTCCTGGGGTTTACTGGCCAGACTTGGAAAACCATCCTTTGAAGATCGTATCCTATATTCAACAGTTTTAGGGCTTCAGCAGATAAGTAAGGAAAGAATGGGTCAAACAAACATTTTATTCCAAATTCACTGAATTGGACACAAGTAGTGAAATTCTTGCTGACACACTTCTAATAAGTGGCACAGTTAATCCATTGGTGGTGCTGATGCAAAAGACAGGAGGGCGAGTAAAAGTCAAAGCTTTGTAGTTGGAAACTATTGTTTTAAAACCACTGGGAGAATGTCATGCCAGTGGATTACATACATTAATTACATATTTAAAATTATGCATTAAAAAGATGATAAGGCTTAATAAATGCTGAGGCAGATGGAACAGCTCAGTATTGCATAAAGCCTTGGGATTATGACTTGAATTAGCCTGCTGTCATTAAAACAAATCGCACGGTTGTATTTGTACTTTGGATAAAAGCACATTTTTGTCGGGCTGGGGCCGAGAAGATGACAGGAAAAGAATTATAAGGAAAAAAAATTCATTCAAAGCCATATTTTTCTCAGTCTAAACAGATGACAACGTGCTCTTTGACAAATGTCTGCAATATCAAGAGTCGATTGCCTGACAACTAGGGAAAGCATGAGGGATATGCAGTGGGGACGCCGCCACCGTGGTTTACATGCGGCTTCTGTCATTTCACAAAGCAAACGCGGCCTCTGAGGATTTCTCAGAAGAACTGATATTACTTCATTGTGGTTGTCATCTCCCTCTTATTGTGTTATTTTTCATTGTGTGGATTGGATTGAAGGGAAATTGATTTAAAGAAAGGCGCCCTCATACTATGGTAATTTCAATTTCGCACAAATTGCCCATTGCGTCGCGCATGAAGCCAGAGCTGGGAATCATATAATTGGCTTCACTAGGTGTACCAAGATATGTCATCAGTGACGTGAGTGGTGTTACAATACAGTGTGAGGAGTAAACCCACTAACTGCAAGAACACTGTAATCTCAATTCCTTTTACTTTACTCCAATTGCAGACATCCGCGAAAATGGCGTGAATTTTTATTACGCTATTGTGGCGGTATCGGGAGTCGTGCTGGTGTTTCTGTTGATGACTCAGACGTGCTACATGACACAGTTGAGTCATCAGCAGTTTGTGTTGTGTTTGTGTTGGTAAAACCGTGTTATCATGTGGTTGTAACTAAAATAGAAGCTAATTAGGTAAGAACCCACTTGAATCACTCTTTTGCAAATGATTTAAAATTGACTCATATACATTTCAGCTTTTGCAGTATTAAAAAATGGATTCTCTTTCAAATCCCTCTTTTGTTTTATTCGGTTTAAATCATAAAAGGGTGAGCGTATAGAGATTCATGTTCAAGCCGTCACTGAGACACATAGCTGGGGGAGGTTTTGGGCTTGATCTAAGCATGTGTGATAAAACGATTGAATCATCTGTACATGATACACTGCCAATATATCCAGTGACGATCACATTATATTATCAGATCTGACATCCTTAGTGCATAAGAGCACTACAGTTTAACGTTAAAGTATGCGAGTATAAGTTATCATTCAAATATACATCAACGAGCAGTTTCTTTCTCCACAGTAAAATGAAACACGAGTTAGTCAACATATGAATCACTCGCACATAGTGCTTACATTCTGCCATTAAAAATGTAGAATTCTACAGTTTATTACTATATAATAACATGTAATAATATATACTACATGGGAACAGCATGATCTGGTTTAAAAACACTATCCTGAGTTGAGTAATATATGAATCTGATTAGAGCATGTGGAGCTCACCTGTCTTGCCTCTATCATGGTTAAAAAAATATAAAGGTAAACTATAAACAATTGTTTTACGTTGCCTTTTTACGTTACTGTGTAGAATATAATTAAACAATTATGCACCTTGGGCTCCACGTTCCATCTGGGGGATTATTCAGTGATATCCACCTCATAGTCGGCGCATAATTGTTAAGCAGTGTACAATTATGTTTGACAGATATACTTAACATGAGTTAGTGATATTTATTAGGGATGCCACTGAAGAATTTAGCCAAAAATGGTTAAGAACGCCACTTTTTATATGAAAGGAAAAAAATGGAGGACTATTTTGACCAAAATATAACATTTATTGTTAACTAAATAACGTCAATTATATTTATGTTATTTGGAAGACACCCTTATCCAGTGCAACTTACATTTCTGTCTGATATATACAACTGTGCAGTTGATGGTTAAGGACTTTGCTCAAGACCCATCAGTAGCAGGTTGTTGGTACTGGAGCTTGAACTCCCAACCTTCTGTTCACTAACCCAGTGACAACCACTAATCCTGCACTATACTAATTAATAATCAGAAAGTGCAGGGTCTTTTTTAGAAAGGTTTTTGCTCTCCTGGAACAGTCAGAACGTTGAAAAATATCGGTCATGTACACATTAGACAGTAGATCTGTAAAAGGGATATAGTGAAATGTAATTGATTTTTTCCTGTTTATTTTTGTTTCAGCTTTTGTATCTCAGCCAAGGGCATTTCTGTGTGGAGTACGCATGTTCTCCATGTGCTAGTGTGGGTTTCCTCTAGGTACTTCGGTTTCCTCCCACAGTCCAAATCCTGCTCACATTAGGTCAACTGGCTACTCTTAATTACCCATAGGTCTGACTGTGAGTGTGAATGGTTGTTTGTGTTTGTGTTAGCCCTGCGGTAGATTAGTAACCTGTGCGGAGTGTACCGCGCCTTTCGTCCGGCGTCTGCTGAGATTGGCTCCAGCTTCCCCCATGATTCCACCGCCTGACAGAAAAGCGGTGTAGATAATGGATGGATGGATGAACGGATGGATGGCACTTTGTATCATGTAAAAGCGAGCAACGAGGCAGGGCGATTAAAGCCAGTTTTGCTCTGGCCATTTCAGTGATAGCTGTGGCCTCATTGAGATTCAAACTTGCAATCTCTTGATGATCAGATAAACATTTGCACAAGTTGGGAGTCTTTTTTTTTTTTTTTACCCCATCCAGCTGAGGGGTTGTGCTTGCCACTGCCAGCAAGCAGTCCCCGAACACAGTCAATTTTTATGCCCTCCTGTACTTTTCTTAAACCTCAAATGGTAGTAAAGCTCATTTTCTTTTTTTTCCCCTCATGCTGTTTTGGTTCTGGACAATTAAATCTATCATGACGTATTTTATAAAATGGGAAATTGTGCGCAGCGAAAAATCAATATTGCACAAGCTTAGCTTGAAGCTTTGTGAAATTTTTAATGACAGTTCCAAACCTTGATTTGTGGGTGTTTGACATAACAAACATACAATGTAGTGGATTATATCCATGACAAATATCCATGTCTGCAGTGATTTTGCAGTAGCAATGTTTAATAAAGGTCACAAATTCATCATGATGCATCCTGCATATTTAACCACTCCAGATGAACAAGTCCCTTCGTTTGTTTAATCAAGGTTTATTAGCTAATGCCTGCTATAGTGAGAAACAATCAGTACTATACATTTTCCATGTTTCTGTTTTAATAAGATTGAATGTTCTTGTGTAAGATGTAATAAAAATGCCAGGGTGTGTGGTGAAGGAAAAACTTGTAGCATCCTTTACTTATGGTTAATGTTACAGTCTTATCCAGGAAATAATTCTCTCATATCCTATAAGGATAACCACTGTAGTATGTGTGTATCTCTCCCTGTGTGTGTGTGTGTGTGTGTGTGTGTGTGTGTGTGTGTGTGCGTCCCATCCTCCACTCCAGTGATTTTTTTTTATTGCAATTGGAAGTGAGTGTTATGTGAGTGGGTGCTGGTGAGAGACGAATGCAGAATCGTCACACAATAGTAACAAGGTGATTATTATTGCACTCAGTGTGCAGTTGGAGACAATATCATTACAATTTAGACATTCAGTTCCAAAACAATGAAGGCAAATAGCAGTGATTGGACGAGTCTGTTAAGCCCTTTGCCTTCAGTGAGACTCGGTGATAGAATAGAAAGGCTGATTTATAACCCAGTCTTAACTGCCCTCTGAACAAACTGTATTCGTCTTTTCTTTTATCCCTCACTGGCATTTGTGCTTTTTATCATTCCGCCTTGGAGAGAGGATCAGGATGGCTACCGACTTTATTGGGTAGTTAAAGTCTTAATAAAGCTTACCATCATTCCTTTAAGCCTTTGAAATTCGACTTTGTTCCAAAATACCCAAAGCCTTCTGTTAACCATGCACCCTCAAAGGCCTCACTGTTTATTTTTTTTATTAACATCCTGCATTCAGTTTTTTTTCTCTCTCAAACATTTCAGTCTATTTCAAAAATAATAAAAAGTGATTTTTGGCCATGACCTATTTCATGATTTTTTTAATTAATTAAATTGTTGCATGGTTTGGCTAACAAGGATTCTTGGGCAAGGATTTTTTGTGTAAAGTTTGCAGAGGATGGTGCAAAAAAAAGAGCTTAGGTGTTAGGGGTAGGGGTGAATCATTATTATTATTATGTGGCTGCGCTTAAGAGCAGACACAAATTACTATTCACCCAGAAAAATGGCACTCTTTTTTTCTTTTTCTTCTTCTTCTTCTGTCGCACTTAATGTTGCACCCGTGCAATGTATATATCAAAACATGTGTCTCAGCGCCGTGAAGTGTGTGATTACTTTTATTGGTGTTTTGCATTACCATGGCGACCATTTAGCCAAAAACCACTCCAAAAAACTTTAAAAAGCGTGCACTTCCCGCTCATACTCGTCTTATAGCTCGCACAGTTTCCCTGAAACTTGGACAAAATGTCTGTTTCTACTTTAAAAACTTGGGAAAACAGGTGGTTCAACACTGAACGCACAGAGAAGTCAGAAATGTCTGCTCAGAGCGACACGTCTTCACACACACACACACACACACACACACACACACACACACACATACACATACCCGTAAAACAGTTAACCCTTTAATGGCAAATTTCTTTCCATTTTCCTCTCTCTTATTATTGCTATAACTCAAAGCCTTGCTTTTCTTTATTGATATTTATTTAATTTTCTTCTTCTTCTTTTCTTCTTTTCTTCTTTTTATTTACAAAATATAATATATGAAGAGGTCTTTCCCAAAACACCATAAATCCATTTCTATTAGTTTAAAAAAACAACACCTTTGTTCTTTGTGTTAATACTTTATTTTAATAGGTTTTAACACTATCAACTTAAATATTCACATTCATTTGCGCTGCCTCACTGTGTCACAACCTGCTATAGTGGACCAATCATTTTTCTAGGTTTTCCTTCCCTCATTTGGGATTGTTTTCCTAACCCGGCCCTCACTCCAAATTAATTGATTAACCCTGGTATAGAGCTTGGCTTAAACCCCACAATGATAGTTACAGTTAAATCATATATGCTTTGATTCTTTGATTTATCACCACCTGTTTTGCCACAGCTACTTAGAAACCTGTGTAAACTGTGAGGA
>JAQMYF010000003.1:25431390-25447448 GCA_030014195.1 Neosilurus mollespiculum
TTCTTTGATTTATCACCACCTGTTTTGCCACAGCTACTTAGAAACCTGTGTAAACTGTGAGGAACTTTTCTGTGTTCTACAGTTCAGTGCGCCAGTTTTCACGTATTTTCCGGCAGCAGTTGCAGCCACAATTTTTCTAGTTATTATTATTATTATTATTATTATTATTATTATTATTATTATTACTATTGTTATTATTATTATTATTATCATCATACATTTTACAGTTTTAATTGTGCAAATAAATAAATTGTCTCTTCAACATTTTTTATTTTATTGTGTATTTTCTTATGACATTAAATCGCAGTAAAGTTTGTTTCAGCTCCAGGATTTAGTGCTGTAAAATGCACAGAAGTCTGGGGGAGTCGACCTGGAGCTCCACTAGACGTAATTAGGGTTATGTGTCAGGACTTAATCATAAAATATTAAATTTATAATAAAATGAAGATTATTTGGAAAAGTATTTACAAATAAATTAATTAATTTGAGTGTTGATTTCATAAGAATTCACCCCCATTGCTCTGCATCTCCTAGATGTGTTCTTTTGGAAAGAGACAGGGCTACACCATCGGATTAATGAAGAATTAAATATCAGAGTCCATTTTTTTCAGAAGAGAGTTCATGGTTCTGAGATTATTCCGCTATTTTACTTTTTGTATTTATAAAAACAAAAACACTTTTTTTCAAATCCTTTAATCTAACATATGGTTTATGAGAGGGTTTTTATTTAAAACGCAGATTATAAGTTGTACCAAGCAGAACCTGTAGTGCGTGGGTGGTAAGATTGACAATCCTGACCTATATGCGGAGTTTCACCAATACATCATATTGTAGATGTCTGCTGTTTATGCTTGTCGGAACACAAACATACAGTGCCAGTAAGTTCATGGTGTAAGTTCTACAGTGTATAAAAATGTATATACACAATTTTGTATATACACTTTACCTTGCTGACACACTTACTGTTTTCTTCTCTGTGTCCTCAGATGAACATGGACATTTGAAAATATACCTGCCCAAAAAGCTGCTTGAATGTCTACCAAAATGCTCCTCGTTGCCAAAAGAGAGACACCGGTGGAACACGAATGAGGTAAGGTCACCTCTCCCTGCCATCTGCTGCTGTCTTTTTTTTTTTTTTAAACCACTGCTGACCTTATAGAAATCACACTTCTTTATTTTAAGTTGTGCATCTGACACCGGGTTTTAGAATGAAGTGTTACGGTGGCTGTACACATACAATGAGCAAAAGCAGGTGCTGCTGATTTTTATGTCACAACATCCGTATGAACTTTTAGCATGGATTTGACGCATTATTACATAAAGATGCATCGATACCATGTTTTCAGTCCCGGTATGAGTTTGAGCACCTGCTTTTTGTACTGATACTGATATTGAAAGTAGTAATCTCTTTACGAGTAGTCAATCAGGGACATTGTGGAAGAGTTTATTTAGAAGATTTAAAAGAGCACACATGCCGCGAAAAGCGAACACATGCATGTCGGTACACGAACAGTAGTTTCTTTCTTTTTTTTATAATGTTAGAAATGTGATTATAAATAAAATGCATTAGCTCGCTAGTATGGCTGCATGCAGGGTTGTTTAGGTTCAGCAGAGTGCATCTTCTATACGGCTCTAGAAAATATTTCATTGTCTTTGTTGGGTCAGTATTGCTCTGTAGTGGCTGATCATCCAGAACAACTTACTGGGGGAAGAAGCTGTTATTTAGCTTGCCATTGCCATAGCCATTTATTCTCACCTTGCATTGGTTACCATTGCAGTCCGCTAACAGTGAACTCCACAGAAGCGTTTAATGTGTAAGCTGTTTTACCAGGTTATTTGTATTGGAGCAAGATGCAGGCATTATGTGTCATCTGTTCATTAAAGAGTACCAGTACTGGTCATCCTTACAGCATAATTTGTGCGTAATGTAATAGTTTAAGTGATACAGAGCTTATTTTACCAAAAATGACCATAAGCACTAAACTGAGCAATTTTATCCCGTGTTACTAGCAGGGGGCTGAAACATTGTGGCGCAACCATTATTTTCCTGGAAGTGATGTGAACTTGTTGGGCCGGATTGTCCAGTGCAAGCAAACAAGCAGCGAGCGACATAATAGGTGATCAAACTCCCAGCATACTAAAGGCTCTTACCTTTTACTGGTTCCTTTTGGCGAGGCGCTGCTCCCGTCCTTTGTCATCCTTTGACTTTTTATGAAGGATTTCCGTAGGAACAGCGTCCGGTTTTAGACGTAAAAGCTTGGGCTTCGTGCCAAGTAGTTCTGCCTGGAGGTCATGCCGATAGCAGGTCGGATTGAAGTGGTCTTTGCAGACTACCGAATTGCGTCCGACAGGAAACGTTTTCAGAGTGCGTCCCGTGCCGACGTTATATTACGTTTTCCGTGATTTCTGCACTTGTTGTTTGTGCAGCAGTATGCTTTGCACTCTGCCATTTTCCTGGCAACACAGTCGCATGCGACCCAGCCGAAAGGACAAAACAATGAATTTGCTTCACTAGCAGGGCTGGAATAGCCAATGAAAAAAGCAACATGTCGCTGCTCACGCACAGTAGTAATAGTAGCGTTTCATCACTCGCATGTACTTGACAGGAAGCAAGGACTGATGTTGCCTGACGAAACCGCTGATGTCATAGGTGATCATTTTAAGGAGCTAGTAATACAAATACACCATAGGTACCCTTTATGTAATGTATAATAAAATTACATGGTATCACATGGTAATAGGGCAATTTTTTTTGCTAGTATGCATGAGCCCAACATTGGACGGATACCCAGTTATCGTACTGGTGTCAATGCATCACTGTTATTCCAAAATATACATAACAGTCTACTATTGATACATGCCTAATGAACACAGCTGCATTCATTGTCTGTGTATGCACACTGCTGCCATTTTGCCTTTGCAGCATAGTGAAATATGATTCACAGCATTGAGGGAAAACTCATTAATCATGTGAAGAGTAATGTACATATTTTACATAGTATAAACACTATACAGTAGTATGCCTGGGTGTGAAATTTCAGTATACAGTATCTGCTCAGAAGGAGGTTTTTCTGATCCCCTGAACAGCAGCCTGCAAGTTAGAACTACATCGTATAACTTTCCCAGCCATCTGTTTCAGCCATTTTTATTAACATTACCACTATAAATAGACTTTGGCTTATTTATAGAATGCAATAACATATGGGTTTGGTTGCATTCGTACTCACTGTCAGTTCTCTCGGTACCACTCCTTATTTGGGCTGGAATAAGAGCACAGCTTGTCTTTTCCTCAAAATGGATTTCCCTCAATGTGTAACGTCGAAGCTCTTTTTGAGTATTGCAAATCTATATAGAACGTTCCTTTACACTTACAAAAAATATGACAGACTCAGCATATCTCAAATCTTAACTTTAAAACATATAAAAGGCGATTTTCTGTGAAATACGCCTTGTAGGGGATTTCGGCATAAAGCTCAGTCTTATGGTTTATCTCCTTAATATTGGAGTCAGCATGCTATTTTACACACATCCGTGCCCCTGCAGAGCAGTCGAGCTATCTTAAAAGTGCAAAGCCCTAAAAATCTGCATATGAAAATGAATTTTAAGTGCATTCTATCAAAGTTGGAAGGTATTTCACACACAATGTATCAAACAAATAGGAAAAGATAAGAGTGCATTCAGATTTTCTTTTGGGCATTGAACATGAAAACGCTCACTGTTTGTTTGGGGCCCGGTAAAGAAAGACGCCGGAGCAGTTTTCCACTTGTCCTTGACCCGTAGGCCAGCCATTTAAAATTAGTTCATTTCACTCCTTCGGGCAACTTTATCGTTTAATGGAAATGAGACAGTGTTTCGTTCGTATGCTTTTGTGGTGTCGCTTTTTTTTTGTCCGCACCGGTCGACCAGGAGATTGGAAATAAACATTATTCAGCTGCTTAAACCTGGTGGGATTTTAAATGATTGCTACTGCACAATGCTTCTGTAGGAATTCATAAACTCCACACTTATAGAAGGTGTGGCATTTTTAATACAATACAGTTCATCCATGTCACTTTAGCACATTAAACAACAGGCAGCACGATCATCAAAGGATACAACCCTTAGTGAGGGTTTTTTTTTCTTGCCATAAATCATGAAGTTTTTTAAATGGCTCTCCTCTACTTTTTAATGAACGTTGTTCTCCTGAGAAGGTTGTTAGGGGGGGGGGTTGAGTAGTGTTGTGGTGGGTAATCCTACCTCCCTGGAAATCATAAAGCCTGCCAGCGGCTCGTACATAACTCAAATGTCACTCTCGCATCAATTTCAGCCCTGCCAAAAGCCCCCGGTGACAAATCACTGCCGTGGCCCTCTTAAAGGGATATTTATGAATTGAATACACTACTCCATCCCGTGGCGTATTCTTTATGGAGTGACAACTATGGTTTTTTTTTCAGGAGGGGTAAGCGGAAGGAAATGAATGACAATGCTGGAATAGAGAGTGAAAGCACAAGTCTTAGAGTATTTGTGTATCTCGTCTGGAGTAAGTGTACATGGTTTCTGTTTTTTTTATTGAAAATTGGGATTAATTTCCATGAAAGTAATACTGCAGACAGGTCTATGGATATATACGTCATGCCGTCTCGCAGCGCCATTCCTGACAATCAGTTAGCACGTTCCTAATTGGAGCTGATTATGTAACATATTTGACCGGCAGTGTTGTGCTCCCAGTCAAAATTAATTTGTGTTTTTTAAATTGATTAGAGAATTGTAGAAGCAAATTGCTGACAGACTCATCTTTGTACAGTCCGTCAAGACGTTTATAACGGAAATTAAACCACAACAGATGTCTCATAAGGAAGGAGAAAACATAGAGAAGAGTAGTGTTTTCAGCATCGTATTAAAGAGCATTTAATATGTTGTCAAGTGCCCTTTAGATTAATGTCAACTTATCAGCAGCGGATGCTTGGAGTGAGGCTGCGACTCAGCCACGGAGGAAACCTAATTCTTATGTGGTGCACATCAAGAGAGGCGGTAGCATGGGAAAGCTGGGAGTCAACCTTCCCCAAAACCAAGGGCATTTCTCTTTCATGTGCGCCAGACACACACCAGGGCTGGAGTGACTCACTGATGGCAGGCTGAGAAGGATTAAGGAGTCTCTTGTTGCTGCTGATGGTGTGACTCTTACCTAAAGTGACAACTCATTTATTCTCTGCATATTCCTCTTGCCTGTCTTGCATCCCTAATGCCTCCTTGTTTTTCTCATTGCTTGAAATGTAAAGTGTCTTAACATGCAAGAGGGAGCCATTGTTTTATTTTAAACCTATAATGATAAAATGGTTGCTTTGTGCTTATTGGGCAGTTGATGCCTGAAAGTCATGCAGTGTAGTTTCTCAGACTTACTTTGTGTTTGTACGCCGTATGGTGATGGGCTCCAATTTCATTTGGAATCTAAATGAGATCAGCTCACCACTCCACACTAGATTTGTAGGATATATTAATTTAATTGTACAAAGTTGGCACACTGGCATTATATTTCGTAAAGTTTACTCCAGATATATTATAGAACGACCTGCTAGCTATTATACGTTTTGTGTAAAGGCTTCACAAATCAACATAAACAAACTCTAGTCCCAGTCACCATTTAAATAATCCTTGTTTATATACCTTAATTGGCTGATACAGACTGACTTACAATCAAGACAGGAGACACCTGAGCAGTTGAGGGTTAAGGTTCTAGCCCAAAAGTGGCAGATTGGTGATGCAGAGATTTGAACTCATAAACATCATATAGTTTTTAGAAAGCGATAAAAACACACAGGGTGGCACGGTGGCATACTGGATAGCATGTCTGGCTCACAGCAAGAAGGTCCTGGGTTCGAGTTCCGGGCTCTGCGAAGCTGTTTCTGTGTGGTGTTTGCATGTTCTCCCTGTGTTTGCGTGGGTTTCCTCTGGGTACTCTGGTGTCCTCCTACAGTCCAAAGACATGCACATTAGGCTAACTGACTGTTCCAAATTGCTCCTAGGTGTGTGTATGTCTGTGTGTGTGTGTGTGTGTGTGTGTGTGTGTGTGTGTGTATGGTGGCCCTGCGATGGACTGGTGAGCTGTTCAGGGTGTACCCCGTCTTTGACAATTGAAAGAGACAGGCTCTACCCTTCCCTCGACCCTAGTAGGATTAAGCAACATGGCAAATGAATGAATGAATTTTTGTTTTTCTTTTTTTCCCCCTCTTCACCACTCAGATGGGCTGAGACCATTTAAGCAGCGTTGGAACTTTGAAGCGTGTGGACATGATCTGTAAAGAATTCTATTGAAAATGTACCGTGCTGTCAGAGTTTTTATTATTCTGGCTTCCAGCAAACAGAACCCGACTGCACAGTGCTATTATACTTTACTGAAATGTTGAAATTGCTCATTTTAACTTATTGATTTCACACGGTTTAAAGTGTTTATTGTAACTTTTTTTTCAAATGGTAAATTGGCAACAAGCAAAAATTAATAGCATGTTCATTCCACAAACACACCATAGAGGTAAAAAAGCCAATCTGGTACAGAGACTATGTGTGGATGACAACCTTTCACCATCCACTACTTACTTTTCTTGGAGATGTTTATATCTGAGTCATGGCCATGATGAGTCATCTATGTTTTTTTCAGATTTTTTTCCCTAATTCCCCTTGTATACATACACAGGGAGAAAATATGCAAGAATACGCCTGAACCAGAAAATGAGATACTAAATCCGTATCAAAATACAAAAGAAAGCAGAAGTAGGGAGATGGGGTAAGTAGGGAGGCGGTTAGGAACTTTGCTTTTAAATTGTCATTAGGAGATTAGGAGGAAATCTAGGCCAGACCATAGCAATTTATTTAGCAAGAAAACACATGCACTCTTTTATAACAAAATCAGTATTGTTACAGCATTATTATCACAGTCTGAGAGATATTTATGGTGGCTAATTATAGAGGCAACCTAACAGAGCTAATGATGAAGAAATTCAGAGCTCTTTTTGGACCTCTCAGGGTCCAAGCATAATTTTTAGTGTCATTGCAGTAACATGCAGCTTTGAGTTTGCTGTACGATCCATTGTATAGATTATAGGATGGACTTGGTTTGTGTATGTAATGATTTATGAATAATCCTTCCCTGAATCCTATTTTTCAGGTTTCTCTTGTTGCTAGTTAATTAGCTAGAACCTACATATATGCAAATTTATTTTTAGAATGTTTTATTTTTTTTTTCCCAAAGAAATTGAAGTGACACTGCAGGGGGAAATATTCATTCAGTGTTTTAAAGTTCAAGTGGATTCATTTGTGTCATATATTTAGAACAGCTGGAGTCCTAGAAGAGTCTCCAAAAATGATCACACCCGTGCTATTATGAGCAGGAGTCTTATTATGAGAGGACTTTTATATTAAAGTGTCATGTATGTTGGAGTGTAAGAAGAACTGCATAAGAATAGTCCTTTCATATGACTTGAGAGTCTAGCGTATTTGCTTTGGTAAAAAGTGCCGTGCCACAGTTAGAGTGATGAAAAGCTCAGATCTCCAGCACCGAGCTGACATCCAGACCTTTAATAAGTATTGGCTATTCAATAATACAACTCCTCAGCTACAGGAGCCAACAGAGTCAACTGAGCCGTACTAGAGAACGGAAGAGCTCGGCAATGGCCTGCTTCATATTTAATACCCTGTCATTAGGAATAATTCTCTCCGGCTTGCACTTGCATTCTATGATGCCTTGGTGAACCAGCTTGACACTGCAGTCCTTGGACAGTGATAGGATGAGAGTACTGCAATCTTCTGGTTACACACGCATCCGGTCGCTCTCATCCAGAGAGAGGGTTCTGGTTACGAAGGAGGCAGAAATGGAGGCAAAGAGAGAGGATTGGCACACCAGGGCAGAAATGACTACATTCCCCTTACTAAATCACAGACTACATGATCCCTCTCAGGAGACGGGATGTACCTGCCGGTGAAACCCATTTACTTGGATTTATTGAGAAGAACATACTTCTGTGTCTGTATTATGAAAACGAGTGCATCTTGAGCATCCCAATGAGCACCATGCCATTGATCAGAGCTATTGGGCAGCTGGCGAAAGGTCAGCCATAGCTAAATCTTACAGCTTTGGGTCTAAGCTCTGATTATAAAGAATTTTCTCTTTTATTTCACTGCTCATTATTTTTTCAACCTTTTTTTTGTCTTCCTGCTGTTTGAGTAATCCGTGTAGCCGTCATCTGTGTACAGTCTGTCCTGTGTTCCTTGGAGAGATAATGACTGGTTTTTAAGCATTTATTAGAACAAACTCTGAAAAAGATTTTGTCATAAAAAATGAAAATGACATTTATGTGATGCAGAGGTGTAATCTTTATGAAAAACAAAGCAACGAGCACCGTGAAGTATTCCAGATTTTTCTGCGCAAACAAATCTCTCGGTCAGTGTTGACACCGAGGACCAAAAGTGGCATCCCTGAGCCTGGGGTCAAATCATGATTTATGGTTATGCACCTATAAGACATGTCTGAATAAATTTGAAAAACCGGAAATGTACCACTGAGCAACTACGGACTATATCTACTTCTCCCTTCGACTTGCCTGGGGAATGATGTTAGGGCATTCCTTATTAATTTTAATATTCGGATACGTATTGTCCAGAAATTTCAGTATTTACATCCTGTTCAGACTGTCCATGCTCTGAATGTATAACAACTTCATAACATGTTGCTGGAATATCCTAAGTTTTATCTGTTCTTATTGTAAAACAGTTGAAGGAAGTAGTAGTGGATCAGTGTAATTGTTTGTCGTCCTCCATAGCAGCCTCCACTCTGATTAGGTTTTCCTCAGTATTATTTTAGTTGTTAGACTAAACTTTTTTCTCCACTTCCTAGTTCACAGAAATGTCAAAAGCTCCCAGATCAGCCATTTCTTGCCTAAGTGCCACTGATTATAGATAATCTTTGATGGCTTGCCATTGTTTTGTACAGTTTATGAGTTCCCTGAAGTTTTTCAGGCCTGAAATTCCATTATGCTTCAGTTGGATTACGGCAGCTGAGATCCTGAGAAAATGGTAAGACTTTGCAAACAGTAGGGGAGAAGGAACAGGGTATAAATAAGTCCACTAAATGAGTCCCAGGTGAATGATATAATGAGATGCAGGTGCCGGTGGCTAGTAGGACAGCGATTCCAAATGCTGAGAGCCTGGGACAGGAGGAGGAATGGCAGGAGGCATAACAGCTATGTACAGGAGTCACTTTTCGAGTTTTCTTTTCTAGTTATAAACTTGTATTGTAGCTTTTTTATGCAGAAAGGCCTGCCGCTTACACAATGGAAGCTTGTATATTAACACTCAGAATTAAAACAACAGCTAAACTAGATGTAAATGTGTTCCACAAAGTCAAACAGGCACATGTGTTTGAAATGCTCCGAATAAAGAAACCCATCTGCTTGCCTCATGTGCACCCCTTTTTGTTGGAAGGTAATGTGCTACCATTTTATAGAATAGGAATACACCAAAGAGGACTCTAAGTGGTAGATTTAACTTGCCTTCTGATTTGATGCTCATTGTGATTTTTGAAGTACACTTCACCCTCGATTTCCCGTACCCCTATTTCCCGGATTTCGGATTTCCCGTACAAAATCCGGCACCAAATGCTCGGACAAGTCCGGGAATCAATGATGGAAGTCCGGGTCCGTCATGATTTTCCAACT
This sequence comes from Neosilurus mollespiculum, assembly GCA_030014195.1. Lineage (NCBI taxonomy): Eukaryota > Metazoa > Chordata > Actinopteri > Siluriformes > Plotosidae > Neosilurus > Neosilurus mollespiculum. Next base: position 25,441,077 of record JAQMYF010000003.1, read on the forward strand.
TCCCTCCTGTCCGGCCCGTTCCCGTTCGAGTGGATGGATGAAGCAGCAGAGGAGCACGAAATAATGTCCGATGAACAGATAGTGGCGTCAGTGATGGGATGGCGAAGTGAAAGTGAGGACAGTGACGACGAGCCGGAACCCACATTTAAAATGAAGTACTAGAAGAATGTGCTTATTTGCTCCTTAAGTTTGTGGAAACACAATATTGTGTATTGAGTGTCGGATAAGTGTGTAAAAGTCCGGCACTGCTGCTGAATAATGGCGATTGCCGGACAGGTTATGGTAAATATCCGAAAAAGGGTAGTGACCCCGGACATTAGCGATTGCTGGACTGTTGAGGTTCCCGGACAGCCTATTCCCCCTAATAATCCGAAAAATCGATGGTGAAGTGTATTGCGATGCAGATTAGACCTGAGCAGGTGCAACATGAACAACTGAACTCAAAGGGGTTTTCTGCCGCTTTGAATTTTGCAGGCACACACTCTGACCTTGCTTTATGACTCCGAGTACAGTACTCATCCCATTACAGAAAACCAGTACAATTAGGCATAAAACATATATCGCATTATTAGAGAATTGTATTTCCATGTGAGCTGCTATTAAGCAAATAAATTTAAGGCTGTATGCTTTAATGTTTGAGAACAAAAATCTTAGAGAGAAGTTTGACAGGAGTCTCCTAATTGAAGGCATTCATAAAATAAACCTTTATATTAATATAGTTTTATTAAAAAATCTCAGCATGAAAAAGAAGTAAGATAATAATTTGTACCCTACACGATTAACTTCGAATGATGGAGAAAATCAATTGCATTTTGTGTGTTACAGTCTTGGAAGTATGACTCCCTTAAATTGTCCAGTTTGGGTGAGTTCATGCCCAGTGTAGTTTCAGATTTTTGTTCTTGGCAGGGTTTGACATGTTGTGCATTTTGAGATGAATTTGTTCCTGCTCACCATGGTTGTACAGAGTGATTATTTGAATTATTGTGTCCTACCTGTCAGTGCAAACATCTCCATTCGACAAGACATCTCTGCCTAAAGAACCAAGGCTCACATGTTCTTTTTTGTTTTTTTTCCCATCGTGCTGTTTATGTTGTACATGATTGGCTGAATGGATGAATGCATGGATGTGAAGGGATGCAGGTGTTCCTATTAAAATAAATGATGACTATCTTTGTGTTTTGCATGTTTCTCAGTCAGACATAAAGTTTGAGTATTTACTTACAGAATTGATGTCATTCGCATTGGATATAATATGTAAGAAAGTATTATGAATATGAAAATAAATAAATAAAAACTACGATAGTTTACACAGAACAATTCTCACTAGTCCTAGCTCCTGCGGTAAATTTCAGTTATGATATGATATCTCACCCCATAATGATTTGGATGGAACAAAAACATATCTGTATATCTTATTCTTGCATAATACACCTTTCCCTAGCGCACCATTTTACTTCAAACAGGGAAACTTAATTTGTACATTCAGCTTTCCTGTTAAATTATTGTTATTATAAAGTGCATAAGCTAGGATCCAGATGCTAAAAGAAGAAAGGTGCATGCACACAGCATTCAACCTAGGTGCTCACGGGAATCGTTTGCACCTTAGTGCAGGGTTTGGCCTTCAGATGCATTTATTGTCTGTAATGTCAGTAAAAAAGCCACCTAGAGTGCTCTATTTTCATACCGAGTCATTTTCCCCCTTTAATTTAAAATAATATTTAATTAAATAAATTAAAATAATTTAAAAATATTTTCTTTATGTCAGCACAGCACAGCACAGCACAGCCTGCCTGCCTTATATTGCACTTGTTGCAGACAGCAGTGTCCATGATCCCTGACCAACATTTAGCATAGCAGACATTTGCCTGTCCAGATCTCTGATATATTGTTCGTTCCATGGTTTTCCAGCAAAACATTCTTGTTCTTGTGGGTAGTAACCTCTCCCCACCTCCTTTCCTTGTTCCTTTACTTCTTTATGTGTATGTGCTACTGAGGACTCGGTTCAATCCCTAACAAAATAGCCTGACCTCATTACAGAATTCGTCTGGATTAAGGCTTGCTTGTGCGGATTAGAACAATTCTTATTAAGACGTTTTAATTGTTTCTGTCACAAAGACCGGCATTTAACTTTTTAATGACCCATTTTGATACATTTTGCTGATTACACAAACAAACGAGATGATTTTGGCAGCTGTCAATTCTTTTTTTTTCTTATCCCTTGCCACTTTTTTCTTCATTAACTGAAGCCAATACTTCTCATGATTAAATGTGTTTTTTTCCCTTGGAACATGTGAATGAAAACTCTCTCTCTCTCTCTCTCTCTCTCTCTCTCTCTCTCAATTCTTCTCTCTAGACTGCGCACAATTAAAATTACCCTGCCTGAATCACAAGTGTTTGTCGAGACGTTCATTAGCTTCTCTGGGGCAATCAGTAGAAATTAAAGGTCATGTTTGTTTTCTATGAGGAAATGCCTTAACGTTTTTACGAGCAGCTGTCCTGAGCATGACTGGAATGGCTAATGCGGCCAGCAGAAGTCTCGGCTCGAGCTGTCGATTTCTCCTCAAATGTCATGTCTGAGATTAGGGCTTTGAATATCATCTTCCGCTGGGAGAAGCTGAATTAACATAAATAGTCCTGCTTTCATTTACATGCCATAACATTTGCATACCATTTGTTTGCTTCACTTGAAATTGTAAATATAAGAGCGAGTACCCATGTATTTGTACAGAATTGCTTACTTCTTTGAATCATGATGTTATTTTAGCAGTAAATTATATATAAATGAGACTGTAGAGCCAAGGCCTGTAAATGCATCCTTAAAAGCCTTGTTAACAACAAAAAAAAACAAAACAAAACAAAAAAAACACCCAGCTTTTACACTCTGCGGTTGTAATTATGATCTCAGCCTGGATTTCTTTGAGGGTTACAGACCTAGTGAGTTTGGCTGTAATATGTTGCAGATAAACAGCCCTATCAAGGGTGTCTTGGCTTTTTAGCCAGATCATTTCAGTAAACTAACCAAAGCACCCTTTTAAGTGAAGGGACCGGAGGGGCTATTGTGTTGTGCAGTGATTTCGGTTCATGGCTGGGGGTTAGTGAGCGGGGTGGGGTGTTGGGCACCAGTCGTTCCGCCTGCCCCCTGGTCCACTTGCTGTTGTTTCTAATGAGAATCTACCTGTAAGGTCAGTCTGAGGCCATGAATGCTACGAGGACCTTTCATTTTTCTCCTGGATATCTGTCTGTAAAGCAGGGGTCCCCCGTATACTGACTGGTGAGGCTGCTCAATATCCACCTGCTTTCTATTCTAGCCCGTGCAGATCACCCCACCTCCTGTGGGTAGTTCTAAATTGAACCCAGTTTGTTCTTTCGATTCTTATTCCACGCCCGCCTCCCGCCTCCCTCCGCATCCTCTTATCTTCCGTCTTTCTTCTTTCCTTCTCCCTTGTGTTCATCGAGGTGAGAAGTTATTCAGGGAATGGAGAAATAGATTTCTACCTTTCGTATTGAACTGCTTGGTCAGGCTTTTGTGTTCCCGCATTGTAATAGACTTTTAGTTTATTTATCAGCTTGAAAAAAAAAAAAAGAAAAAGGGAAAAGAAACCTGGGAGGTCCTGATTGCATGCTTTACTGGTACATGCGAGCAATGCTGGTTTCAGTGAATTGTTTTGGCCTTAATATTTACATGATTGTGCGAGTAAATGCCATTGTGTTCTCAGCTCTTTGGATCAAATGGCAGGGGAACTAAGCCACACATGCTGAAGGCTTATGTATTATTCTATTTCATACGGGCTGGCAGCCTGGTGTGCCTGCACTGCTCTGTGTAATCCACACTCCTCTTCCTTTGCCTCTTCTTGAAATAAATAGGATTGGTATCTGTCTCCCTGCGTCTCTGAGATGAAGTGATTGATGCATCTTGTGCTGGATTAATTATTGAAGCTAGTTGTTTCGCCTTGCAAAGGAGACTACACAACTCAGCCAAGGCTAGCCTGGAAGATGAGGTCCTGCCAATAAAATGACTCATTTTATAGATACGGTTTGCCTGGAAGAACCCAACAAGATGGTTCTGATTAATGATAGATTTGCTACACTTTGCAGGTTGTAGTTCATATTGTTATTTTGACCAAAATATGTCTAGATATATTTTTCCTTTGTCTTTCTTTTGTCTTTATTTTATTTTATTCTGTGCATTATGGTCATATATCATGTTTGGAAGTAGCTGCTAACACAAGCAAGGGGCATTTCATGCAAAAAATGGACAGAATTCACAAAAACAAAAATGAAAATACTAATAGAACATCACATTCCAGGATTATTTTATATGGCAATATAAGGCTAGTAAAATTTCTTTTATTGCCTAATTTTAATTTATTTCATTTCTTTTTTTGAACCATTTCATACATTACTAGGGTCGCGGTGAGGCTGGAGCCCATCCCATCCAACTCCAGGCAAAGGCGGAATACACCCTGAGCAGCATGCTAGACTATTGCAGGGCAACACACAAACTCACAAAACCATTTACACTCCATTTCACACCTAGGGGCAATTGAAAATATCCAGGTACACTAATGTGCATGTTTGTGGTCTGTGGTAGGAACCCAGAGGAAACTCACACAAGCTCATGAAGAACATGCAAACTCCACAAAGAAAGGCCCTCGCCAGGTATGGGACTTTGAACCTAGGACCTTCATGCTGTGAGGCAGAAGTGCTAACCACTACAACACCATGCGCACTACTTTTTATTTATATTCAATAAAAAGGACCCCGATCCCTAAATCTTTTCTCAATGATTTCACATTCACATCAACCTGATGAGCCAGAACATCAAATGAAAAGGTGATCCAGCAAGTGAACAAGGATTGAAAAGCTCCCAGAACATATAGACACAACACTGCTTGAAGCGTTTCACCTAATAGAGTAGACATCAATACCGTCCAATAGCCAATAGCATTAGTATAAGGAAGGTGGTACAATGTGGAATCAGCAAAGCCGTGACAGGCCCCGAGGTGTCGGATACCCATATCAATGGAAAAACAAGGACTTTCTTAGCTTGTCTAATTATCCAGATTACTCCACAAAGTCAATTTTCCGAAGAGAAATACTTGAGAACATGTGCCTGATAATGAGAGGAGGCTGTGATTGCTAGTTACCAGTTGGTGATCATGGAAATGAGCCAGTTGCATATTTGAAAGGGAGAAAACAAAAATGAACAATGGTGTAGCATCCATGTAATTATGTTCTGGCACTATTTGTGTCCTTTTAGTTTGAAGATGGATCACATAAGTGTTTATGCCATCAAACCTCCACTGCCAACAACTCTTCAATCTTTTGTGCTAATGTAGCCCTAATTTTTAATCCAGTATTGCTGGATGTAATGGGGTAATGGAGTTTCATTGCCACCCCAGTGCCACCCAGGTAGCATTTACTTGTCATAGAGGATTTCTGACTCGTTCACAAGCACATCGGCCCCCCTGCCGTCTCTTCGCTGCTTTGTTTCAATGCAAGACAGACTGACAGCGCCGTCTTTATTTTATCTGGGTTTTCTGAAGTTTAGGGTTTAAAGCGCTTTTAACATTGTCAAAATCCAGCTTTGACAGTGTCACATAGTATCTTCACAGACATACGAATGTAGATTTAAACTCCTAATGAGCAAGCCAGAGATGACAGAGGCAAGGAAAAAGTCCCGGAGATGACATAAGGAAGAAACCTTGAGAGAAACCAGCCTCAAAAGGTGACACCGGAATGTGGAATTATAAATTATTACTTTGTGTACAATGAAGCTAAAGAGTACTAAACATGTTAAAAGGATGTTCCGTATGATCAAATTATAAAAAGCAGTCTTTAATATAAAGATTCAGGTGGTACCTAAAAGCCGAGCTCCGAAAAAAATCGCTTCTCTTGATACATGTTGACATGACACGATACACGACGGCGGCGGTGGCTTAGTGGTTAAGGTGCTGGGTTACTGATCCAAAGGGCGGCAGTTCAATCCTCGCTATCACCACTGTTGGGCCCTTGAGCAAGACCCTTAACCCTCAGTTGTATAAAAAATGATTGTAAGTCACTCTGGATAAGAGCATCTGCCAAATGATGTAAATGTGTTTTGTAGCACAAAATTTGCTTTGCACAACAAACGTATGCTAATACAGAAATATACACTAAATATACAGAAACAATTTCTTTCACCATAATGTCAATGTTTTATTGGAAGAAAAGTTAAAATTCTATAGAAAATTTGTAAAACACTGTTAACATTCAAATATGTTGACATCTGTAACACTTTTGTTGAACATTTATTTCAAATTCAAATTTCAAATTCAAATTTTATTTGTCACATACAAATTATACACAGTACAATATGTAGTGAAATGCTTA
>JAQMYF010000003.1:25447959-25469583 GCA_030014195.1 Neosilurus mollespiculum
TTCCCGTCAGGATGCTCTCAATGGTGCAGGTGTAGAAAGTCCTTAGCACCCTTGAGGGCAGTTTAAAGTCCTTCAGAGGTCTGAGATACGAAAGAGACGCTGCCGTGCCTTCTTCACCAGGGTGATTTACTTCGTGATTACTTAAATCTCTTTGCTGCAGCAATTTACATTTAAATTTATGGCATTTGGCAGACACCCTTATCCAGGGTGACTTAGATTTATCGCTGCTATACAGCTGAGCAACTGAGGGTTAATGGTCTTGCTCAAGGGCCCAACAGTGGCAATTTGGTGGTACTGGGACTTGAACCCTTGATCTTCTGAGCAGTAATCCAGAGTCTTAACCACTGAACTACCACTGCCCCAATTTAAGCCTGGTAGCCCATGACTCTCTAGTAAGTTTATTCAGATGTTTGTTTTCTGGTTGCCTCAGGGCTCGCTGATGTTTACGCCCCCGTTCCCTGTTTTCATCTCTTGCCCTCTTTCGCCTTTCGCCTTTCCTTCTCACGCCCCCTCGTCCTCTGTTTGTCTGTCAAAACTCGTCTTTTCTTTGTCTCTCCAATTTCTTTTTCCCTTCAATTTTGTTCTTTAGATGCTATTCTTTGGTGTACTATACCAATTTCTCTTAAGTATGGTGCTCCGCTTCAAGATGCGAGACACCACTCCGCTGGATAGGTTTACTTCTCTAAGCACGTTATATGTGGCAGAAACGTCATCTTCACTGTGATCGGGTTAAAAGCCTTTCTATTCAAATGACCAATGCATTGCACGACAATAACAGTTTTTTTGCCAGCTAAAAAAAATTAAGATGCCTACTGCATATGGCACGTAGAATTTTGTTTACTTTGTTAAAAAAGTGTATTTTTTATTAAGAAGTGTATTTTATTTTAAGGCTTGAAACAAGTAACAGTTTGGAGGGGAAGATAGATTAGAGAAGTCACCATCACTAAGACATTCATTCCCATTACGACGGTTGTATACCGGTAAGCAAAATATCACCACAGGGTTCACAAAAAATTAGATCGATGCTCTACCAACTTCTCTTAAGTATGGTGAGTGCCACGCGGAGCTACGCTATTACTATACGACAACAGTTCTTGGACACCAATCTTTAATCTTAGGCTAGTAGATAAAGCTTCACACAGGACTTAGTATCCAGTTGTATGCTGTTGTTTATTTTTGGTAAAATATGATGATATTGCATAAAGCTGAACCGTTCTATTAGCACCACAGTGAAACTACAGTGTGTTCCACCGAACCCGTACCATTTCCTCATCCCATCAAAAGCTCACTTTACTTGCACATAACAAGCTGTAACTTGAAAAGAGCTGGTGTAGCATTCAGAAAACACTCCGTCAGGCTGGAGAAGGAGGAGGGGCTCGGACTGAGTCGATGGAAGCCATGAATCACAGAGGCTTGTTCTGAAACCCCTGGCCTGATGCTTTGCCTTTGGATCGGTGGGTGGGATATTCTCGCCTAATCAGTGCAAGGGCACGTGGGTTCTTCTGCTTCACAGCGCTGCTCCTCAGCCCTGCTTTCTTGTTGTGTTCACGCTTTTGATCTTTAAAGGTCCTTGAGAATGAGGAGCCAGCAGGCTGAGATTCTCTCTGGTTCTGTGTGTAGAGCCAATGATGGACAGCACCGGAGTAAGGAGACTACTCACTCTCTGTCTTTCACTTTTTACCTCTCAAACTGTCCATTTTTATTATGTTCTTTGTGCGTTCCAGTGTTTTTTGTTTTTTTTTACTACTTTTCTTGTTTTTGAGCATGATACATTGGCACTTATCTGTTTCTTTTTATGTTTGCTTCTTTTTTCTTCCAGAAGCATTTTTACCTACTCAAAGAGGCAGTTTGTGCCAATAACTGTTCTTTTTTTCTGATGTAAGCATTTATGAGACTTTCAGACTGAGAACCAGGGCTTAAGCAGAATGACAAGACTCTGTGGACTGAGCTAACTTGGCTGTCATTACAGTCGAAGTTAAACCTGGTGCTGCTGTCAGAAAGAGAATAGACTAACCTCTGCTAACAAGATTTTTGCCAGATCATACGTTGCCATTTTTAGATAAATCTCCTGAGGTACTAACACCAGAGTTTTCCCAAGTAAGACACCAACTTTAAGTTTTAGTGTCACTTCCTTAGCGAATCATACCATTCTTCTCTGATTATTTGATATAAAAATACATTATTGGGATATATATGTATATATATATTAGAAAGGTGCAGAAAATATACTGCAATTACATAATATATACCATTATATAGCCCTACGATGGCCTGGCGAGCTGTCCAGGGTGTACTCTGCCCTCTCCCAGAGACGGCTGAGATGAGCACCAGCCTCCCCACGACCCTAATAGGATTAAACGGTTCAGAAAATGACTGAATGAAGAATGAATGAATACCATTATATATTTATTCTATTCATCAATGACCTAGTTAAAATCCAGTGAAGATGTCCTTGAGGAACTGTGACACGTGACCCTTATAGACGTGGACACATCCTAGACTGCCTGGCTAAAAAGGCTGACGTGGCCATAATCATTTATCCCTCTGCTCTCTGCTGCTGCCTGTGTGTCTTGCTATGTAAGTTATATGCGATCAGTATGTGATTGCACAGAAGAGATCTACTTACCCACATGTGTCTGGACTCCATCCTCTTATTGTGTAATGATTGGAGATAATCCACTCAAGGGTAAGCATATTTCTTGATGATGGTGAGCCGCAGTCACATGCAGCTCCAGAAAGTGCCCTATAAATCACTGCGAAGTTAAGACGCGAAGCACTGTCTCTTTAAAAAGCTATGAAAAATGCATGAAGGCTTCTGTTGCCAACTGTCCTTCTCTGTGTTTTTTGTTTGTTTACAGTATGTTTTAAAGAGAGTAAGGTGTGATGTAATAAAAAAAAGCACTTAAAATTATTTCTGGGCTCGAGTCCTGGGCTCGGGTGTCTCTGTATGGAGTTTGCATGTTTTTCCCATGCTTGTGTGGGTTTCCTCGGGGCACTCCGCTTTCCTCCTTTAAGACATGCATGTTAGGCATCCACATTAGACTAATTGAATGTTCCAAATTGCCACTAGTTGTGAAAGGTTGTGGGTGAGTTCGCCCTGCGATGGTCTGGCAATCTGTTCAGGGTGTACCAGTGTTGGCTCAGATAGCCTCACCATGACCCCAGTAAGATTAAGCAAATGACTGAGATAAGTGATTAGTGAAACTTCAATTAAATTCTTAGATTTGATTTTTCCCCCTTACACTTTCCTGGTAATAATATCATGTTATACCTAAACATTGCTTTTTGTCTGTGTAATAGCTCTGAGTACAGGATCCTCTTCATGCTAAATGAATTCAAAAGTCACTCAGTCCACCAGCAAATTGCTCTCATTTGTAAATGCTGAGTTTGAGGCTGTTCTGGTTTGCGTTCCATTTTTACGTCAGCATCAGAAAGGTGTGTGTGTGTTACTCATATAAGCAGTATTAGCAGGAGTAACGTGATGGTGAATGGGGCAGGAAGCAAGTAAGTACTTGCATTTGTTTTATTGTAGGTTTTCCAGGAATGTTGTCAAAAAACATTGCATGGGTTAATGAACAGGTTGGTGTCATGCCACAAAGATAACACGTATGCACTGAGGGAAGGTGCTAAAAATCTGAAGTAGTAAGTGCACTGAAATAGGATTAGGAAAGTAAAGCCTGGAATTAAAAATAAAATGATGAAAAAAGTGACTTCGGAAAAAAAAAAAAAAACAAAGGAAAAGGAACAGCAGAGAATTTAGCATTTAGCAAACAGCATTTAGGACAGCTAATCAATTAGTAACACAGAACAGATGGACACAATTGGGCAACAAACCAATGACAGGATGAGGAGTGGAGACAGGACCAAAACAAAAACCAACACAAATACTAACATGGGGTTTGTTAAGCAATAGTTCAGCATAGATAAAGCCGTTAAGGTCTTCAGATACTGTTAATGTCTTACACATCTTTCAAATGAATTTTCCCAAGTAAAAGTTTTTTACATGTATCCATGTCTTGTTAGAAAAACTAAAGACTTGTAAATGCGTTTATCTCTTGACCAATCATATTGCAGATAGGACATACGCAGGAAACACCAACATGTAGAAAAATCTGTGCGTAAATGTAATTTGGTTTACAACTCATCACGACATTGAAAGTGTCCTTCTTTCTAAAGTTAGAGTACATATTCATAAAACAAGACAAACTAACTAGCTGCAAATTATGGAAGTCCTATGAGATAGCAAGCTGGTATGATCCTTAACTCAGGTTTTTTTCACCATGTCTGCATAGGTTTTCTCTGTGTTCTGTGGTTTTCTCCACCCTTCCTTAATATGCCAGGTGGCTACTCCATAATGCTTCCTGGTGTGCATTCCTGCCTCACACTAATTATTTTCAGGATAGACGCCTGATTGATCACAACCCTGACCAGGATGAAGCGGTTGAAGAAGATGAGGAAAATGAGGATAATTGTGACAAAAAAAAAAGGGTTTAAACAGTTAAATATGTTTTGGGAAGTTAAATATGTTTTGCGGAGTTTAATAAACTATTTCTCGTTTTTCATCAGCTGAGGTCTTGATGATACCATTGGGCATTGGTTGAATTTTGCAGAGCTTTCTTCTTTTTTATTTTCTTTGAAATCTCTTTAGATGAAGTAATGTGGACCGGCGATAGCATTGAGCTCCTTGTGCTGCTCGACATTTCTCTGAGTCATGTTTGCATAATTAGTGAATTCTCACCGAGCCCCAGCAGGTCTGAAAAATGAAAGCAGCTGCTTAGTAGTAAACTCTAAACCAGGCCATGTCTGGTACTGTGGAGGTCTGTAAGGCACCTTCACCATAAGCGAATGTAAGGATGTTCCTTTCTATATGTTAATCTGGAAGAAGTGTTTTTGCATAAACACTTTTTTTTTTGGCGGACACACACTGAGCAAAACAAAACAGCATCTGTGTGACAATAACTCATTGTAGCATTCCTATTAATTATTAATTATCACAAATTGATTTCTACTTATCAAGCCTGCACAGTGTTCCTCTCTACTGTTATCAGGCTCGAAAAAACCCTGTTAATTTATTGGCATCATTACAGTTATTAAACATTTTAAATTGTAGGGAAAACCTAATCGCTAAACACAGGGTTAGTGTTATTTTACTAGACATATATTTAATGTGAGTTTAAGCATAAACAAACAATTAGCGTTTACTCCAGATTGACTTTACTGTATATATCTACATGCTTTCACTTGAATGTTGACATTAGGGATTTATTTACTCATTGTATCAGGTTTTTACTCCAAACTTCCAGTGCACTACATTTCTCTCCTGTTATTTTAAGCACGATGGATTTAATTAAGGCGTCATAAATGGCGCATTTGCTAGTTAGTATTTCAGAGTGTTACTAGTGCTTTCACACTGCAGAGAAATAAGACACTTTAATTACAGATATGAGCAGGGTTATAAATCTTTCCACCCTCCCTCTCTTATGCTGTTGTCTTAAGAGATGAATCGGCTAAGGCAAGCACGCATCCAGACACAAATCTTCATTAGATGTGGCTTGATAATCCATTAATCCGTTCTTTCACTCTTTCATTTGCATGCATTTTTATTGTGTCCGTCCACGCCCAGCAGCAGAACACAAGAGTGCCAGTCTGCAGAATTCAGATCACACAGTATGAATTTAGATTCTCCACCGAGCTCTGTGATATGCACTACAGCTGTGGAAATGAGTCCACATGAGCAAGTCCTTTAGTTACCTCTTTGATATTATCAGAATGATCAAAAGAATAGGAGATTTAAATGGGGTTAAATGAGTGCCGTGTTAAATCAAGTAATATGTTACATGACTCAGTGAACTGTAATTTTCAAGAGTTCTGGGGTGAACTCTGGCTCTGAAGCACTGATGAACTTTGTTAGAAACTGTTAAAGTTCCCATAAAATGGCTTCAGAGCCGTGATTTGATTACATGTGGTGGCATATTTCCTTTAAAACAGGAAGTCAGAATGGCAGTGTGTTGAATGGTTTGACTAATTCACTTAGGAGGCAGTACATTCAACAGTATAATGCTTAAAACAAGAATGGATGTGAGTTAACTTTTAATTGTTTTTTTTTTTTTGGAAGTTTCATACTATAAAATTAAAAATACCTCCAAAAGTATTTTTTTTCCATTTCCACTCAAATGTAGTTGTTGTACAGTTCTCAGATTAACACAACCATAGGGCAGGTATTAAATTTGCATGTCCCTGTTTCTACCCTTAAAAAAATACATGTATTGTTGTTGTTGCTGTTGTTGTTGTTATTATTATTATTATTATTCATTCATTCATTTTCTGAGCCGCTTATTCCTAATTAGGGTTGCGGGAAGGCTGGTACCCATCTCAGCCGACTCTAAGCAAGGGTGGGGTACATCCTGGACAGCCCGCCAGGCCATCGCAGGGCCAACACACACACACACAACCATTCACACTCACTCTCACACCTAGGGGCGATTCAAAACAGCTAATTAGCCTACTGTGCATGTTTTTTGACTGTGGAACCGGAGCACCAGGATGAAACCCATGCAAGCACGCAGAGAACATGCCTTATCCACACAGAAACGCAGAGACTGGGAATCAAACCCATGCCTTCTTGCTGTCAGATTGTGACAGGCGGATTATTATTATTATTATTATTATTATTATTATATAAATTTATATTAGTAAATTTAAATTTGTCAGTCTATCTATCTATCTATCTATCTATCTATCTATCCATCTAATTTCTATTTTATATAAAAAATTGGATATTTTCATACTTTGTCTGCAACAATGTTTAGGTAGGTGGTACATATAAAAGCGACCAGCTCTGCCGGTTCTGTGTGGAGTTTGCATGTTCTCCCCGTGCTTGTGTGGGTTTCCTTCGGGTACTCCGGTTTCCTCCCACAGTCAAAAACATTCACAGTAGGCTGATTGGTTGTTCCAAATCGCCGCTAGGTGTGAGTGTAAATGTTTGTGTGTGAGTATTGGCCTTTGATGGCCTGGCAAGCTGTCCAGGATGTACCCTGCCCTCTCCCAGAGTCAGCTGAGATGGACGCCAGCCTTCCCGCGACCCTAATTAGGATTAAGCAGCTTAGAAAATGAATGAATGAATGAATAATTGATTACGATTACGATTTGATGCCAATAGTGATAGAACGTGTGAATTGTAGTAAAGCGTAATAGAGCATAATAAACCTTAATAGAGTGTAATAGACCTTGATGCGCCATGGTAGAGGATCGTGATGAACTTGGAAACACAATTCCTTCAAGTTTAATCTCTTGGATGCACCCTGCCTCTTTTATTCCACAATCATGATCCAAGTGTGGTCATAAATCGAGGAGCTTCACACTTTTTTGAATCATGGAGATCGTGGACATCATGGCTCCAGTGTAATCCCAAGGTAAGCAACACGCATGTTTCCACAAAATTAACTACGTTGGAGATGCTCTGATGCATTCATCTAGCCATCACAATTTGGCTGTTAGTCAAATCTATACAACACAGATCCATACACTTACGTATTTTCCCTGCTTCCAACACATCAACTTTGAGAACTGACTCTTCACTTACTGTCTAATCTATCTGACCCCTTAAGTGGTACCTGTGTAACATGATAAATCAATATTATTCACTTTACCTGTCAGTGATTTTAATGTCATGGCTGATCGGTGTATATCATGATGTATCTTTTTTGCTGAGCTTTTCCTAGAAGCAGGTTTGGTCCATATACACTACTCCCATTTCCCAAGAGATTTGATTTGTGAATCTATTTAAAGCATCACTGTAAGTCTGTTGCAAAATGTGAATTTGAATCATGATAGCTCGTGCTGAATATGCAAAAAAAAAAAAAAAAAAAAAAAAAAAAGGTAGGAAAATGTGCTGGGTGGACAGTATTTCTATAAACAGAGCACTGATAAGATGGGAAAGCATGATGAAGCTGACTCAAACATTTAGAAGTGTTAAGTTCAGCTTGTTTTATCAACAGGCTTGAAAATTCTTCATTAACACAGCTTCAGTAAGTGAATCCATTCCAGGTGATTCATGATGTAACCAAATTTGCTGCAGTTTGAGAGACACTAGGAGATAAATACTGTGGGTGTGTGAAAAAAGGGAGGCGACCACTGTCCTTTATCATGCCTAATGCGTAATAAATTTGTTGTCGTGACTGGTCATGTGGTCTTGCTATCCTATTGAATTGTACCACTGCCATTTTTCAGTTTGTCTCCCTGGCTAAATTATTTAGCTTTTCAGTTTTTCTTTTCTTTCACCCTTCAGGTGAGCATCTCGTGCTGAGTTGCTCCTGCTGCACCTGAGCTTGATAGATAGAAGTCATAGAAGCAGAATATGAATACCAAGAGCTGTTCATTAATAGCTGAGATAGGCCAGGGCCTTCTAGCAAGTATTTAAGTATGTATTTAATTCCACTGGTCTGTGGACACAGAGCCTGTAGTCATAACCTCTTGAATCAACACAGGAGCTTGGCGTGAAAAAAAGCCTGTAAAGAAAATTGCTTTAATTTACAAGAATATTTTTTTTTCTTTTTTGGTCTCCTTAGTATGCTTAATACCTGAAGGCTTTTTTCTCCCTCAATTAACATAATTGAATATAACAATAATGAAATGTATTTGCTATTTCCCTGATTTTTTTTTCCCGAGAATGAGAATTTTTTTTATTTGGAGGGCATGTGTAATAATTGATATTGAACCCTTTGGACCTCTACACAGTAAGAGTTCCTTAAGAAGAAGCTCATGAGACGTGCAAGACATGACTGACATACCAACCAAAAAAAAAAAAAAAAACACTCATCTTCTGCTTTAAAAACAGTGCTTATCCAAAATATGGGAACAGACTGAAACCTAGAATTTGGGGATGTTCTTAAGTGTCTAGAATAAAGGTGCAAAGATGCCCCCACCCAAAAAAGGATTTCATTCTTTTTTTTAAGAGCTCTCACAGTACCTTATTTGTGATAAACACTCAGTAGATGCTTCTCCTTATGCGTCGTATGCATTGAGGAATTAACAGGAGATTGATGCTGGAGATATCACTAAGCCTGCATTAGAAGATTGACTACAGGCCTGAATACGAAATTCACAAGTGGAGGTCGTGCCAAGCCTCAGGTTCATGCTTGAACCAAACACCCCCCCCCCCCCCCCCTTCCCATAACCAAACCTTGCTTCTGGAGATGAAAGACAGAGTTGTTGTGATACACTGATCAAAGCCAGCTATCGCGTAGCTACAAAGGAACACCTGGAATTTTAATGAAGGAATCGACATGAGTGACGGAGTATTGTAGTGCGTAGTGTTTCGTAAATAATAATTATGTAAGCATCTGCTTGCGGTGTTTATCATTTATTTATTTATTTGATTTATTAATCTTTGCCCAGTACAAGTCTGAGTATCTGATTTGTAGATTGTAATTGAATAAAAGCATTGAATATTGAAATTGAAAGGCTGCCAGATGATTGACTGTCTTGCTGCATTGTGAAACTTGCCAACTATGATTGACGATGTATCAGTATGGGGAGGAGAAGGTAAACAGCAATCCTATTTTGTTTGGACTGGTTTATTTGATTATTACCATTCCAAGTATTGAGTGCTTGGACAGTTTCTTGGTTCAAGTCTCAGGCTCAAGTGTTTCAGTGTGGAGTGTGCATGTTCTCCCTGTGCTTGCGTGGGTTTCCGCCGGGAACTCCGGTATCCTTTCACAAGTCCAAAGGCATGCACGTTAGGCCAAATTTCTGTTCTGCCCCTAGATGTGTGAGTGTGAATGGTTGTGTACGTTGCCCTGCGATGGTCTGGCGAACTGTTCAGGATGTACCCCACCTTTGCCCATGGTCGGCTGAGCCTAGTAGGGGTAAGCAGTTTGGCAAATGAGTGATGAGAGTGAGTTTAGTCACAGCTCCAGGGAATTCTGGTTTTCCTCAACCTCCCAAAAAATGTGATCAGATGGTGCTGCGCCCTACTATTCATGTGGAACGCTCATTTACTTAAGCATAGCATTCATTTCTGAAGATTTGCAAAATCACCAGATGCTGAATATGCGTGGCACATAGTTAAAAGCTACTACATGTCTGGCCTTAGTTTTTGTTAGGAAAAAAAAGGATGTCTGTAAATGTTGCCTAGCAAATGTCTGACGAATATTTTACTGAGCTTTGCTCTGCTAATAATGCAGCTATTTAGAGGAAGATTAATAAAACACTAAATGCCAGGAAGATATATTCATATGATACTATTTGATACAATTATCTGCCAAGGACATTGTATTTTTGCTGGTGTTTGTTTTTTTATTTTTGTTTGTGAGATAGGATGGCAAGGATTACAGCAGGCCCAGCAGGGATATGCGGTGTACTTTATTTATTTATTTTCCAGCTTGGTGGAGGTTTGCACTCTCTGTGTGCCCTTGTAGTTTAATTTTTGTCTTCAGTTGGTAAAAAAAAAAAAGGATGCAAATTTAATAAATGCCCTAGAGTTATATGCATTAATACATGAATTCACCATTCTCAGAGTAAGCTTCAGGCTGCTAATCAAACTGTGCTAAATTAATGCATTTGTATAAGCACCGCCATATATTTTACACTTTCACACAGAAACAGCTGCATATACATATTCAATCAATGCACAAAATGGTTATTGTCTGTTTGATATGTCAGTTTCCTTACACAAAACACACAATCCTCATAAACTCAAGGCCGCTGTCTTCGTATATCAAAATGCATCGAGTCAGAATATTCTGTAGATTTTTTTTTCAGTAGTGTTATTAAAGCCTGAAGAGCTTCAATTATTATTTTTTTATTACTGTATAACTTTTTTCCTAGGACATGGTCCATCTCATTTAGATTTTTAATCTTATGCACAGAGATGAGGATGAACTGAGCCCTGGGTAATGCTCTGTTCTGGTTTCCTGCGACGTGTTAACATGTCCTGTTGTCCAGCTACCCGTTTGCCGACATGT
The DNA here is from genome assembly GCA_030014195.1 of Neosilurus mollespiculum. Taxonomy (NCBI): domain Eukaryota; kingdom Metazoa; phylum Chordata; class Actinopteri; order Siluriformes; family Plotosidae; genus Neosilurus; species Neosilurus mollespiculum. The sequence continues at coordinate 25,458,924 of JAQMYF010000003.1, forward strand.
TGGCTTTTCCAGTGAGTGAGCTGGCCTGGTAATATTGGAACGTGTTCTCGAAGGAGGTGGCAGTCGGTATGTTTATAAATACCACTGTCACACTTATGTCAAATGAGCTTACCACTTTGAAAGTCCAGCGTAATTGCTACAATTTTCCTCCTGCAGGCATTAATTTTGTGAATGAAACGTTTGCAGGAACTGAGTTATACACAGAGAGTAACACATGGGCTTGACTGGAAGGCATATCATAATTGTAATTGTTTAATTTAGTGTGAGGATAACAACACAGAGGTGATGAATGTAGGTAGTTGTCTATACATTTAAATGAGCACACATATGAATGTAAAACAGTTCCATTGCCCAAACAACCAATTATAAAACCTCGCCAATTTTGAATTGTGTTATTTTTACCGGGTAGCTGAGGTCAGTAGAGTCAGAAACACTTAAGGTCACATGAACATGAACAGCGAGGAGTAAAAGCATTTCAGTCTCTGATTCTGTGAACGAAAACTCTGGAATAATTACTGAACGAAAGCTGTGTGATCAAAAATATTACCTCTATTATTGCTTAGTATTTATCTCAATCTTACATTAACGGCATTTGGCAGACGCCGTAATCCAGAGCGACTTACTTTTTTTTTTAATATACAACTCAGCAGTTGAGGATTAAGGGCCTTGCTCAAGGGCCCATCAGCAGCAGCTTCATGCCACCAAGGCATAAATCAAAGACCTTCTGTTTAGTAACCCAAAGTTTTAACCACTGAGCTACCGTTGTCGCTCAAGTGATGTGGACATGATTTGTAGAGCATTCAAAGATGATTGTATCTCTAAAGATGAAAATAAAGACTCCATACAGAGACCATTTCTGCATCACTTCCTAGGCAGTAAGGCATGTGGATGCTTCTGGGTGAAATGAAAGTTAGGCCATAGCTCCTGCTGAGACCGCAGGATCCAGCGATAGCTCAAAATTAATGGCAGCCTATAGTCCTGGGGTTTGAAAAAAAAAAATTGCTCTGCATGATGTGAGCTCATTTTTGGGACAATTGTGGGACTGTTAAAAAAAAAGTGTAATTAGTAAAGATGACTTTTCAAAGCATCTGTCGAACATCTGTCTCACCAGGGGCCAGATTCTGAAAACTTGCTGTAGTTGTTTACAATGAGGCCTTAGCACACTGGGATGCAGATTTTAAATAACGAGTAATAATGTGTGTGTGTACAGTTCGCGGTCGTATTTAGGTAATTTGCTAAGAATAACTGTGTAAAAGACATCATATCTAAAGTAGGGTGAGCAAAAGACGGAAATGAGGTGTCTCTGTTTGAGGACCTTGACGAGACCTTAAAAAGAGAGGCCCGAAAGTAAGACACATGCATTCTGAATGGCAGAATTGTTCAAAATTCTATTTCAATACAAAATAAAGTGTGTAGACATGAGCAGGTATGTAACTAAAAACCTGTTTATAAAAGCTCTTTAAATGCCGTTAATGTTAGAGGTGCCAATATACATTAAATATCCAATATAAAACCAACTTAACTGTGATGATATAAAATATTAAATTTGAGAAACATTCTCATTATTTTCAGATAGTGAGGCTCAGTTTTCATATAAAGGTTTTATTTTTCTTTGCAGAAGCCTGATGCAAAATTAATAGCTGCCCATCAGTGTTAATAATTTGAGCACACAGTCGGTCATTTCAGAAATTTCTGCTCGTTCGGTAGACACATTCCTCCCTAAACTCTACTGATAAACCAGCTTGCATGTTTGCTGTGGGGTGTTATCATATTCACCATATTTTTATGTACCTGAATTTAAAGCAGAGGGGTCTGTTTTTTCTGTATGTGTTAAGAACTCGAGGGGGAAAAAAAAGCTCTTCCTCATTCAGGCGATTGAATTTTCACTCTGGTCTGATTTTGTGATGACCATGAAAAAAAAAAAGTTATTTTCAAACTATGATCCATGTAAATATTACATACGTTCAGGTGTTAATATATACCAGATAACCTTGGAGTAATCGATCGGTGAATTTATATCATCTGAAAGAAGTCCCTCAGTCTGAAAGAGTGATACAGATGCATTCTTGGAATAAAAAGCTTAAGACATCTTGGTGTTAATCTCTCGCCAAGCTTGTGCTCCTTCCTGTTTCTGTTCCATGATTCATGTAGGAAGGACCTTATTTTTGCTTGAATATTACATTCTTAAAGCACTTGTTTTTTGGATGCTATTTTTGCTGTGTAATTAATATCACACTTTTCTTGACACTTTTCTTGGTGCAGGTAATTTTCTTTCTCCACAGGGATTCCTTTGTAAATGATATTTCTTCGTATGATAGTTGCTTTAAATATGCGCCCCAAGAAACATCATTTTGAATGAAAACAACCAGAGGTTCCTCCTCTATCTGATCATCTTACATAATACATCTTTTCAACTAGTTTCCTCCTAATGACCCAAACTCCAGATACGTCTTCCTGTCGATGTGTTCTGCTTTGTGGAAATCTAGCATATGGCAGTGTCCATGACTGAGGTAACACATAGAGAACAGAACTATTTTTCACTCCTACCATCTGTCCATTCAAAAAAAGCTGCACCCAAAATGAATGTTGTTTCCATCCTGCTGCTGAGGCGCCTTCAGAAGCCTGGCTCCATGCTGCGCTACTCAACCAGGAGTCGCAGGCGTTCTGTTACGCTCCTGCCTACTCCGGGAATGAGAAAGCATGATCGACTTCCGACAGGAACATCACAGCTCAGTGTATGGGAGGATGATACAATGCAGAAACGCAGGCACTGCTAATAGCACGTCAGCATGTACCAGAGACCAATTGGATTCAGCTAAAACCTGTGCAGGTCCAGCTATGTTCAGTTCTTTGCTTTAAAATTTATGGGTAAGCAGTGAACATGACTGAGTGGCGACTACAGTTAGCTTTTAATCTTTAACCTTTATTGAGTATATAAATAGATGATCACCATGAATAACTAATGTCAGGGAAATTGAACTTGAATAAACCCATATACTCTATATCTCGGTCCAGTCATTTGCGGAACAGCTTATTCCTACTAGGTTCGCAAGGAGGCTGGAGAGTACATCCTGAACAGCTTGCCAGACCACTGCAGAACCAACATACAGCCATACACACTTACACTTAGGGGCACACACTTTGGCACAGACAGTTATCCTAATGTGCATGTATTCGGACTATGGGAGGAAACCAGAGTACACGGAGGAAGCCCTGGACTTGCACCCAGAACCATTTTGCTGTGAGGCGGACGTGCTAGCCACTACACCACCATGCAGCTGTACACCAGTTTTTTTAACCGTTTCCCCCCATTTTACCTTCCACAATCCAATTCATTCTATCACATGACCCCTACTGGCCTAACCTCACTTGCTTTCCCTGAGACACCCATGATTACATAGTGCCACTGTGATTGACAGAGAAGTGAGAGTATGCTGTCCCTCCCATCCATAGAGTATGACCAGTTTGGTTCTTTAAGACTCCTGGCCATGTACCTGATTCTCTTTTTCTTTTTGAATAATACATTACTTGTCTAATTAGTCTGGGAAAATGTGTGTCTGTGAAAATGCTTCTTTTGTCAACACACTGCTTTTAGCTAAATAATTTCCTTAAAGTAACGTTATCTGGTTTGTGTTTAGAAAACTAGAGTCACTGATCTATTACCAGTTATTTTTTTTATATACTGCAACAAAATGGACCATGGGATTGTGTCATGTTGTACGAAACAGTAGGCAAAACAGGCATAGGAGTGCATGAAAGTGGAACACTTTCAAGTCATGAGGGAAAAAAATGAACACGACAAAACAAAAGCTCATGGACCTCCGCTCAGGCTTGCACTAAAGCAAACAGTCTTTTTAATAAATGCATAATAGGCTTGCAGACAAAGAGCAGACGAGAAGCAGAAGCTGAAGCCCAGAAGCTACAGCACAGTCTCTGTGAGCCTGGCATGGTGAAAGGGGAAGACAGACAGACCAACCAGTAAGCAAACAGATATAACACATTGTTGAACAGACAAATTAACTAAAGCTCAGACAGGCTTAAGTAAGAGACAAGCGGGCAAGACAGCCAATGCAGTCCAAGGAATTATGAGAGGTACTTAATTTCAACAAACGGTGCTTCTCACAACCCTTAAATCCACGTTTTCCTCCCTTGCGTCTCATCCTCGCATCTTAGTACCACCCACCGAATGAGGAAACAATATGAGGAGCATTGAATCGATGAAACATGTTTTAAGAGAAATGAGACATTCGTGCCCTTTGAAGTGTCACCCAGATCGATGACTGCTTCTGATGGCAGCACAACTGACCCGCTATGTAAAAGCGGACAGTGTCATATAAGGGTTGGGTTATTTATAATCTGGAGCACAGCTCTTCCGCGAAGGCTGCTCTTGTGTATACTCACTCATCATTCCTCAAGCATTACAAATTGCTCCATAATTCTTGCTCCTTGGATGAGAGAAATGACAAATAACGGCTTTGAAAAGCACCCAAAGACAGGTGAACAGGTAAGAGCAGGAACAATAGTGAAAAGCAAACCCACGACATGGGTTGGTGAAGGTGTGGTGGAGGTAGTGGAGATGTGATGAGTTGGTCAGTTTTATTGGAATATATTACATATAGTTTAACTAAAAATATTAAATTTCTCATTAAAACATGGTCTTATGGTTTAAATTTAATTTACAATGCAACTTTACTAGATTTACTAGAGATTTACTTTACTAGAGTTAGCATGATCGACTCAGTATTATAAATTATTATGTCATAAAATTTCTAAAGAATCTGACCATTGACAGGAACTTTAACACTAACAGCTATTTAACACAGTTATTGTGTGTGTTAGAATAGCACCACAAGAGTGTAGCCGTTGCAGAAGGCCACTGACTTGTGTTTGTTCCTTATATAAGGCTTGGGAATAGAGTTTGATTTTATTCCGAAAATACATGACGAATCAGGTTGGATGTACGAAAACAAACTGCGTAAATGTGACCCCATTTCATCATGTGGCACTGATGCACCCGTACGAGTTAACTAAATTCAGTCATTTTCAAGTGCTCAGTTTAGGCTGCTGAAATGCTTTGCCATGTCCACAACTTGACCAAGGTCAAGCACTCGATGAACCCTGCCGCTAATATAGTTTTGTGAACAAAAAGCTTTTTTTTTTTAATTTTTTTTTATTAAACTAAAATCCAATGTTGATGGAAAATCTTTTTAAATAGCTTGGTGGATTATGTTACTGTGTGAGCCTGGTTTTATATTTAGAGATATTTACTAAAGCTTGAGCCATTGAATTTTTTTCCAGCTTCTATCTTTTCCCATAAAGCATGAGAGTGAATAAAATGGCCAATTTGGAAGCTATGGGAAAGCAATTTTAGGAGACAAATGATTATGATGTGAATGAAATTTCCTGTGCTCATTATTCAGCCACACTTGAGATGTACACAGGGCGGCATTAACATGACTTTGGAAGAGGAATTGGAGAGTAATAACTCATAAAACAAAGTAATTAGTATGAGCAACGGTAACACGGTAACCCCCATTCATCAACGCAATTGCTCTTGTATGTTTCAAATGTGCGGCAAATTTATTTATTTTATTGCATTAATACTGCAAAGCTTTGTAGCCACATTTTGGCAAACTGCTGAGTTGGAGTTTGAAGCAGGAGACTGTTGGGGACTGAGGTGTTTGTCTGTGTTATGTGAGGAAGCAAAGCTCTTCCATACTCTGAAGGACATGAAGACTGCAGGTGGTTCCCGGGCTAGGAGCAGAAAAGGCTAATCCAGGGTCTGCAGGCAGCTTTATTAAAGGAAGTGTAATTAGCCACCAAGGAGGGTGGGCTAAAGGGGAGACCTGAGATAATTGAAGTCTGGAGAGGGAGGTACATGCTCAAACTGATGTCCCATGGTTCTCACATAGCATTAGCTTTTAAGTTCATCTACCCATGAAGGGCATGAGGTGCATAAGGTTCAAGTGCAGTTTAAATGTTACTTCCAGGCTAGGGATAAAGCAATCCTGCAGAGCTCTCTACCGAATAAAGCCATTGTGTGCAGGAAAATATCCCATAAGGGCTTCTCTGAAGTGTGTCCAATGGTACTTGAGTAAAGAATCTGCTTATTACTTTATGTTGTCATTTTTTGAGGGTGACTTTGTGTTGTGCAGGAAAACTCAATTCAAAAACGATCTAAACAGTAAGATTAGGCGCTGATATGCTTTAATCATCATTTGCGCTCCATTAGAAAATCAATAGCTTTTGATGAGAGGGCTGCTTTCCTGTTTAACAGCAACAATGTCAACTATTGGCCTGGCCTTTTTAAACAACACTTATCGTTCTTTATTAAGAATGCAGTCATTTTAGTGTTGGGGGAAATGTGCAGTTTATTACCTGAATGTTGACTGTTAAATGAATTTGTTTGGAACTGAATTAGAAAAAGATGGTTCTATTATGGTTAAAGGTACGGTGTATACATGCTATTTTTTCATAATGAACAAAAGTGTTGGTATACGGCTCTTGGTTCGGGATGGTACTGATACAAAAATGATGAACCTGCTTATTAATACTTAATTAGTGGTGTAGTTGAACATTTTGGGTAAATTTGTTTGTGATTTCAGTGACAGCCCTGAAAATACACACATGCATGTTTATGCCCCAAGGCAACTAGGCTCATTGTTTTTTTATTTTATTTTTTTAAAATTATTTTACAGCTAATTTATTTTGAATTTAGTGCATTAGTTGGTCACATTAGTTACCTTGGATTGAGTAGGGTTGCAGTACAGAGCAGGTTGTGCTTCACTTTGGAAAAGCACTTTGGTACAGCTGTAAGTCAGGACTGTATCGTTATCTTCATTACGTTATAAATCCTTGATGTCAGTGAGGAATAGTGGCTGATTTTCTTTAAGAACAAAGTGGGTAAACAATGAAATATGAGCTGCTAGTCTTACTAATGAACATCTTGTGTTGAGATATATGTTTAAGATGTTTAGGGTAAGATATCAGATCACTTGTGCTGTCCTAAGATGCTATAGTCAGGGCCAGATAGCCAGGGCAGAGGCTTTACATTCTCTGGTTGTACATCTTTCTATCCATCTGTCCAGGCCATTGTGAACCCGATATCTCAAAAACACTTTGAGGGATTTTCTTCAAACTATACATAGAAGTCCACTCTGACTCACGTATGACCTGATTAGGTTTTGGAGGTCTTACGTCAAGGTCACCACAGCCTTGTGTCAGCCATTCTTGTGAATGCGATATCTTAAGAACGTGTTGGGGATATTTTTTTAACTTTGCATAAAAGTCCACTCTGATTCAAAGATGAACTGAATATATTTTGGAAGTCATAGGTTAAAGTTCAAGGTCACTGCAGCTTGATGTGGAACATTCTTATGAAAGTGATATCTCGTGAACGCACTGATGGATTTTCTTCAAACATCACACAAATATTTATTAAAATTTTAACTATATAGGTTCTAGTCCTCTTTTTTGTGATTGTGATTATCTGTGCTATTTTGTGTCATGTGTCATTATCTGGACAATATTTATGTGTAAATATGTGTAAATGAGCATGGTATTGGATTACTACCCAGTACAAGGATCAGCGTGGATGCATCTCTGGTTAAATTATTTACTCTATCAAAGACCATTCAATAAATGAAGGAGTACATCAATATATATTCACCGTGACCTTAAAAACATGTAGTAAGTCTGAAGAACAGAATGACCTGGCTACAGATTGTTCCCTAAGAAGCCTGAAGATTTCTGAGACAATGACTTATGGACAGATTAGATAAAGATTAACCCGAGAGAAGCTTTGAGCAAGGTGTGGAGGGGGAAAAAGGGAACACTTTCACTTTCATCGCCATTATTGACGATGTGACCGCCGGCAGCACTGACAGAGTGAATTTCTAAAGTGAACAGGAGCATCTTTACTGCCCAGGTCCAACCAAATGCCTCAAAACTCCGGAGATGGCACTTTTTCTCACAGCAGGACAATGGCCTGAAACCTATTGCTAAAGCAACTGTGGAATTTTTCACAGTCAATCACCCAACCTGCATCCTACTGAGCATGCATTTCACTTACAAAAGACAAGATGGAAGGTAAAAGCCCTCTGTACAGGCTATAACCGAAAATGGGGGCATTACAAGCCTGGCAGAGCATCACTGAGGAAGATATCCCGTGTCTCTAAGCTGTGAGTGATTGTAAATACAAGATTCAAGCACTATTTATGAAAATGTTAAAGGAAAAATCACTTGCATTTGCACAAATTACTTGCATATGTATAATCAACATTTATTCTTCTGTAGAATTGAAATTTATATTGTATTGAAATTGTGAGGTATATTTTTTCTAGTTTCCAACTTCTTTCCTCGACATGTTAACAGATTCATACATTATCCACAATGTCATTCCACTTCCTGCTTATTAATGCTGCCAGTGGGATTTAACCGAGTCAACCTGTAGAGAGCAATGCAACATTAAACACTTTGTTCTGTTAATACTACAATCATCGCCATCGATTTTGTCATCTTATAGATCAGCAACCAGCCGATCTGTGTCACTTCTGTAACTCATGGTTTACCACATTCCATTATTGGACTTTTGACTTCAAAGTTTGCTAGTTCTACTACTTCTGTGTTGGATTTTATATAAATATGACATTATTGTCATTTATTGAACATTGGCAAATTATATGGACATTGGTGGCAAATAGTAAGTGAGAAAAGAAGCCCTTGTTGCTTTGCTTTTAGGAGCGAACAGCAAAACATGACCGTTATCTGTTATCTATATAAGATCATTTACATTATCTGTCCTATTAACTGCTGTTAAACCGTGCTAGTGATGTCCTCATGTGACGTTTGTAGAAGCAGAAAAACTACTTATCTCTTAGAGAATAACAAATCACCAAACAATCAAGAAATCAATTATCACCAGATTTGCGAGATACTCACAGGACGTTAAAATAAGACATTATCACATATAAAAGTGAAAAGAATCTTTAAACAAATAGAAACAATCAATGGTTGTGTTTGCTGGCATCGGGCTTTCTAAATCCTCACAGATGTATTCCTCTGCAGTCTCACATTAATGTTCGAGCTCGTCTGAGCTTCCAGCAGTGAAAGGGCTCTTTGAATATTAGCACAGGGATGTTGGCTTTGTTCGTTAGTCTATATAAACCTTGACTGAATATTAAAACTGCATTTAAAATACAGCAGTCCAGTGAAAGATTGAAGGACAGATCCTCTCAAGGGTAGTACCTGTATTATATTATTTGTACCTATATTATTTTATATAACCTATATTATTTGTATACCTAGCCATCCAGTCATAATTTTTAATGCTTTTCTGTCAGGATCTGGAGCTAATCCCAGGCTGGAGCCAATCCCAGCTGACTTTGGGCAAGAGGCCGGGTACGCTTTGAACAGGTCACCAATCTATCACAGGGCTAACACATAAACAAACAACCATTCACACTCACATTCACACCTATGGGCAATTTAGCGTAGCAAGTTTAACTAATCTTCATGTTTATGGACTGTGCGAGGAAGCCGAAGCAGAAGGAGAAGAGTGATGCAGACACTGAAAGAACATCCAAACTCTGTGCAAAAAGGGCATAGTGGAATGTAAATTTCGAACCCAGAATCTTTTGCTGTCAGGCAACAATTCTATCCACTGCACCACCATGCTACATATTTCCCATTATACCAAATTTCAATAAATGTATATAAATATACTATAATATCATTCATTCATTTATTCATTCATTCATTTTCTAAACCGCTTAATCCTAATTAAGGTCATGGGGAGGCTGGTGCTTATCTCAGCCGACTCTGGGCAAGGGCAGGGTACACCGTGGAAAGCTCGCCAGGCCATCGCAGGGCAGTATAATAAAATAAATATAATTTTTATACGCCTGAGTAAAGCATTAAAAAGGTGTGCAGCTCTCTTCGTGAAGATCGCACTTTGCATCCAGGTTGATGCATGCAGCCATCCGTGGAAAGTAGCACGGAGGAGCTAACTAGCTGAGCTCTCAGGGAGGAAGGGATGCCAAAAGCTCACATCTCTGTCACTTAAAGTGATCATCAGCCAATCATGAGAATCTGTGAGCTCATGCATACAAGAGATCGGATAGCGATTTACCTCCGAGTGCCCCTGAAAACATGCACAGCAGTTCAAGAATATCAGATCAGAATTCCACATTTCCCTGCTTACCAGCTCTCCCCAATCATATACCAGTAACCAGCTACCAGCTGGAGAGGATGTGAAGGCTGACACATGCTTCATCCAGAACATGCAAAGTCAGCCAACTGCTGCATCACAGGACAACATGTCACACTCAGAGGAAAGGGCTAACCACCCTCTTCTACATACATGAACTCACAGATGGTCGTGATTCTTAGTGTTGCTATGATTGGCAGGGGAGTGAGAGCATGCCTCTTCCTCCCACCCTGAGTGCATGTCCAATTTTTCTTTCTTGGGTTCCCACCACAGATGGCTGCAGCATCATCAGGGTCCAAACCTGCAAGCTCTCGATGATTGGATAAATATTTGTCAACACCAAATTATCTGATGTCGATCCCAAAAAAAGAAATCTTATACCGTGTTTCCCCGATAATAAGACCTACCCTTACTTCAGCAGAACGGTCCAAAATAAGCCCTACCCCGAAAATA
>JAQMYF010000003.1:25483941-25495088 GCA_030014195.1 Neosilurus mollespiculum
TATATATATAATTTACTACACGGAGAGATGCATTATAGCCATGAAAATAAATTTTCCTGTCCTCAAAATAGAAGCACTAACATCGGAAGTTCTTGCTCACAGAACCGCTTAATCCTACAAGGATCACGGGGAGGCTTGTGAATATCTTTGGGAGGAAACCGAAGTACCATGAGAAAACCCACGCGAGCATGGGGAGAACATGCCAACTCCACACAGAAATGCCCGAGCTTGGAAATTGAACCCAGGACCTTCTTGCTGTGAGGCGGATGTGCTAACCAGTATGCTACCATGCCGCCCACATTGCAAATTCAATTGAACAAATGATTCTCATTTGGCCGCCTGAAACGTAGCATCATAGGACATCAGTAAAATGCAGTATGGAAAAAAAATTAACAGCAGTGCTGTCTAGAATAAAACTCTAGCTGATATGTGAATTATACATTGGCGACATGTCTCGCCGAAATGCTGCATGTAATAGTATAATAACATATTACATATCTTTACATGGAGGCAAAAAATTAATGATCAGATCTTAAAATCTCAACTCTCAAAATGCCGTCTGGAGTCAACCCCATAGAGCCAGGCACCTGTGAGAGAGAAAGTGCATGTCCTCAGCCCACCATTCTATTACACCATGACTCTGGATGCCTTGGAGTGTGAACGCTACACCTTAACCACTTATCACTTTCCATAACAAATCCGTTCTGATCTGAAAACCCCGCTCATGGTGCGTAGAGGTCTTATGGCATCGCCTAGATTCGACAACCAGCAAAGCTTTTGTTTAAGCAGAACTTGACTTAAACGATGTAAAATTTGCCATCAACATTAAATTGATGCCAGTCTTTGCATGGAAATGATGGTACACCCAGTTTCTGTCATGATGAAGGCCAATTTGTCTATAAATGTCTTCAAATATGTACCCAATATATAAGAATGAGTGTAAAATAATTACATACATTATACACGATATGTGTGAAATAAATGGGGGGTATTTTGTGAACCAGGGAACCCTGGCCTGAAATATTTTCCTGTTCCAAGTAGTTAATTGTGCATAATTAACACAACACACATAAAGCACAGCTTTTTCTATATACATTTATGAACATCGTTATAGTGCAATTACTTCACAGAACAGTGCAATTCAATGTCAAATAACGTTTTGAGCAGCAACTGCCCTGTAATGATGTCCATAAAAGGTCAATGGCGTCAACAGAGTCATCATATTTATGATTCCATATTTAATCACTCCAAAGCTGCAAATGAGCAAATGAATGAGTGCCTTAGTTGTGTAATCACATTTTATTGGCCACCAGCTGGTGAGAAACAGGATTAACCAATCAGAAGCATGCATTCTTCCCCTTTCTGTTTGAAAGCCAGCTTGCTATTCTCTGAACTCAGGGGACATCAAGGTGACAGGAGAAGAAGTATAGGTTTTCTGCTGAAGGAGAAAATGAACCGTCAATCTGGTTTTATAAGATAAATGTCAAATTCTCTCTTTACAAGCATTTTATTTTAATTATTTTCAGTAGAACTGTCATAAAGCTATTTTATGCCAATGTCTTTAATATATCACTGTTGTTTGATCGTACATCATGACTTCAAATATCATTAAAATAACAAATGTGTCCTCACTGCTCCTACTGATGTCCATCATTCACCCTAATTACGCAAATACGTCACTTATTAATAAGACACTAGAGATCACATTTAGTGTACTTCCATATTCCCCTGCTCCCACACCACTGTGGAACTGGCCTACAAAAAAGAAGTGGTGGTGTTAGGCATCATGCAGAAATTTATCTTTCTGATTGGTTTGGGTATCTTAGGATGGTTAAAAATTAGGCACTAAAGGTGAGGTGGATGTTGCTGGATAGCCCTTGAGACAGTGGTGGGGAAGAATATTGAATTCAGTGACATCCACCAAGCCTGAGGTTTTAGTGTATACTACACAGAAACATCAGCACAAAAAGGCACAATAAAATAAAGTTTTTATGGTTTATTTTTATTTAAATTCTTTTGTATCAGGCCAGACTCAGGTGAGCTCCCAGTTTCGGCAGGTGCAGAGCCTAAAAGCTGTGTAACAGCATTTCTTGGAGATGTGGAAACATCATATGGTTTGATGTATACTTTATGCAGAGTTAAAAAAGCACTAGAAAGTCTTTTGAGAATTCTCTTTCAGACTTCAGTACATACTGGCGGAACACAAGAGGAAACCAGTTCCATTATGGCGTGTTTAGGCATTAGTTAAAAATTTTGGCTAATAATACAAAGAAATATTAGAAAACAAACTAAAACAAGATTTTTATAGCTTACATATTTTAACCACATTTTTGGTTGAGTGAGCTGTGTGCTTTGAGGTAGTTTTTGAACTACAGAGTGTTTTGAGCATACTCATTCCGAGTTAAGAAAACCGGCTCTATGAAGGTATATTTGCACACTAATTCAAAATTGAAGTATACATACAAGAAAAACAAACTAAAATAATAGAAATAAGATGCAAATTTTAAAGCCTGTTAATGATGTCGCTGCCTGCTCGAGTGCCCATGACAAACTGGGAGTATATGTCGTTTTATTCAAGCATTATCCACTCGAGATAATTTATCATCCGGAATAAATCAGATCACACCGTTTCCATGTAGTTTATACTAATGGACTTTATGCACCTCCTAAACTTGGAATAATGCTTGACTCATAACTCATGGCTTGTCATGATCACTGGTTTTCAAATTCTAGAAATTCAACAAAATGCCTTAAAAAATATGAGGAAAACTATGAAATATGGCCCTCACGTTTTTCAAGGTAAAAAAAAAAAGAACTTTTTCAAACCATTGCATGACCATTGTGATGACATGGGCATGACCACTGTCACGCTTAAAAAATGTAAAAATAAACCATAAAATCTTGTTTCTGTGTGCTTTTTTATGTTCCCATGTCCTAAATGCTAGAACAATTATTCGTCTCAGACTCGGTGGATATTGCTAAATAGTCCCCTCGAGCAGCAATGTCCACCTTGATTTCAGTGACTAATTGTTGTACATGTAAAAATTTCAGTAAGATATCTCATCCAAGATGGAAATGGTTAGTTATTCGGCATAATGTGTTATTTTTTATGCTGTATATACCACAGCACATCACGAAATTCTTGATTCTGACTGTTCAGAACGCGTTGTATTTTTGTGAATGAAGTCATGGCCAAGAAGATGGAAATCAGCACTGCTTATTATACACTCCGCAGCGTGAGCTAGAGGTGAATTATAAAAAATAATGCTCCCTGGTCAGCTAGCTCTCATTGGCTATTAAGGGTTTCTGCTCAGAATAGGATGTATGTAATATGGGCATGTTCTGCTTCACTACTTTTGTGTCCTAATATTGAAAAACGCTTTCTCAGAGTGTCGGTATATCAGTAAGAGGCTTTCCTGTCATTGTTCAATTTTTAATCTAAAGCATCAATTAGATTCGAGCCTGTCTCACTGAGCATGAATGAATCTCAGTGATAATTAAAACGGTAGACAAAACATATGTAGAATGACAAAAGGATGGACCTTTAATACAGAATGATCTGTGCTTTATTTCAGTTTTATTTGATAATGTCCCAGAGCGGCACATCTTTTTTTGTCAAACGATTTCCTGTAAATCCTTTTCTAAAGCTTTATTGTCGTAATTAAAGGTGAATTTGTCCTGTACACTGCTCACATGCAATGATCTGATTAGCCAGTCACATTTCAGCAGTGAGAGGTCGGGAGCTTCAGTTAGTGTTCACATCAAACATCAGAATGGGGATAAATGTGATGTATATGACTTTGCCGGCGGCATGCTTGTTGGTGCCAGATGTTTGAGTATTTCAGGAAGTGCTGATCTGCTGGGATTCTCATACTTTTGGTCTCAACAGTTTAAACAAAGTGTTGCAAAAACAACAACAACAAACCATTAGGTGAGCAGTAATTTTTATTGGAAAACATTACCTGGTCTTATACCTGTCCAGGTTCCCTGCACCTGTGCATTTTGGAAGCCTCAGATTCCAGATTCGGGCAGGCAGGAATGAAACCTTTGTTGCTCAAAACCTGAAGTTTTTGACATGATGTGTGTTCTGAGAAGCCTTTCTGCTCACCACGGTTGTAAAGAGTGGTATTTTGTTGACACAACCTTTTCCTCAAACTACATTTATCATGTTGTTTCATTGGATGCTTATTGAATGTTGGTTTGCCTTCCATAGTTTTTGGGTTGAGGAAATTATTTTGAAAACAACAACAACAACAATAATAATAACAATAATGATACTACTACTACTACTACTGCTAATAATAGTCATATTAATAATAATAATAATAAGAATAATGATAACAATACTACTACTACTACTACTACTACTATTACTACTACTACTACTAATAATAATAACAATAATAACAATACTACTACTACTAATAATAATAATAATAAGAAGAATAATGATAACAATACTACTACTACTACTACTAATAATAATAATAAGAATAATGATAACAATACTACTACTACTACTACTAATAATAATAATAATAAGAATAATGATAACAATGCTACTACTACTACTAATAATAATAATAAGAATAATGATAACAATGCTACTACTACTACTACTAATAATAATAACAACAATAATAATAACAATACTGCTACTACTACTACTACTACTACTACTACTACTACTAATAATAATAACAATAATGATAACAATACTACTACTACTACTACTACTACTACTAATAATAATAATAATAATTATTATTATTATTATTATTATTATTATAACAATACTGATAACAATACTACTACTACTACTAATAATAATAATAAAAATAACAATAATGATAATAATAAGAATAATGATAACAATACTACTACTACTACTACTACTACTACTAATAATAATAATAATAATAACAATAATGATAACAATACTACTACTACTACTAATAATAATAAAAATAACAATAATGATAACAATACTACTACTACTACTAATAATTATTATTATTATAATAATAACAATAATGATAACAATACTACTAATACTACTACTACTACTAATAATAATTATAATGATAACAATAATGATAACAATACTACTATTACTACTAATAATAATAATAACAATAATAACAATACTACTACTACTACTACTAATAATAATAATAACAATAATGATAACAATACTACTACTACTACTACTAATAATAACAATAATGATAACAATACTACTACTACTACTACTAATAATTATTATTATTATAATAATAACAATAATGATAACAATACTACTACTACTACTACTACTACTACTAATAATAATAATAACAATAATGATAACAATACTACTACTACTACTACTAATAATAATAATAACAATGATAACAATACTACTTCTACAAGTACTACTACTACTACTAATAATAATAATGTTATTATGGTGTCCTGAATGACATTGACAATGCTGATCATCTTGCTTTCTCTCTGTCAGCCGGTATACTCCTCCTTGTTTGGACATTAAACACAATGGCAGCTGCCTGAGCATCACATACATCTCAACAGGTCCAGGTCCATTCCTCTGGGGCTGTTGACTGTTTATTTCTTGGTAATTACTATGACCATGAAATGGATATGAGAAACATTTTCACTGCAGTTTAATGCTCAGTATCTATTTAGGTTCATATGCAACCAGGTATGTGTCGTTTTGTGTATGCATGCATGTGTGTGTGTATCTACAGCTTTTGCCCTGGCACGATGTTTAATTCACCTAATCTTCTTGAGAGGTTTCAAATGTGCAGACCTGTAATTTATGGCCCTCGCCTCTGGTGAGGGATGATAAAAAGATGCTGTCTAATTTTGTGAACACTTCACTCACATAGTGACTATCTCCTCCTGGAGCATAAATTTATAAAAAAGAAAAAAAAAAAAGCAGGGAGAGAGAAAATGGGGGTAGCACGACAAGGTGTTTTTTCATCTCACCTGAGTCACTCCTAAAGCCCTCAGAGGGATAAAGAACAGAGAGTGCATTTTAGGACCCAGAGGGGCATTCTCTGGAAACAGGAAAAAAAATGTTCATTTTGAAAACGTTTCAGAATATAGAGTGTAAATTTAAGAAACTTCTCATTAACCTCACCTCATTGCTCTATTTTTTCCACAGACATCTATGCAGCCGCCATATTGGTTTTCCTGTTTATGTTGACCTTGACTTCTGACCCTGACCTCCTGCATACTCTTGGTAACCATATCATTTTTTATTTGGGTTTTTTCTTACATCATTATTTCATCATTTTGTTATTTAAATCATCTTCTTGATTGTTTTAGTCCTTTATTCATCCTTTACCTCCATAGATGCAACTTTTCAGTTCCCGATTCCTTTGTTCCCTTTGTTTAATTCCAGAGTTTGTACTTCAAACTTGTGTTTATATAAACTTGTGTTGGATGCATGTGCAACACTCTTTCCATTTTTTAAAATTATTAATTCTGGAAAGTTGCAGAAAAATGGTTTCATGTTTTGTATATTCATTTATTTGCTCATTCCCAAAGCTGACCATTTGACTTTTCATAAGCCTGCAAGAGAAAATAACCTCACTTATGACCCATATTTTTACATAATGTGTAGGTATTAAGTGTGGGTGTGTGTGTTTGTGTGTGTATGTTTTGGGGTTATTAGATGGGGGTGAATATTTGTTTTTATTACGAATTATGAAAAAGTATTTTTTATTATGACCACAGCTATGACAGTAGTGCAGACGATCTACATAATATAAAGCTAGACATATATGAGTTTTTAAAAATTTGTTATTAAACAAAAGGAATTATATAATTGATCATATGATGACGTTTTCTGTCTCAAGACTGTTATGTAACATTTTCATTTATGGAAGGAGTCTCCAGTATCAACACTCCAGTATCAAACTGTTATAGTCAGTAACTATTATGCCAAATGATGGACCACTTTATTTTATTTAAATTGGTATCTCTGTAAATAAAGCACTACTTAAATAATACAAGTAAGTTTAATATTACTAAGAAATAATAATAATTACTAAGAAAAATTATATTATTAATAAATAATAATTAATAAAAAATATTATTTAAGCAATAACTAATAATGACTTGTAGGTATATTTAGGTCTATCTTTTGCATGGTTGGTTATGCAGGCCGTTCCTGTTGTAATGGCACTTGCCGTGTTGTGGGTTCAGCGAAGGTGGAAAGTTCAAAACACTGCCTGAATCCATGAAAGACGCAGCAGGTGATTT
The DNA here is from genome assembly GCA_030014195.1 of Neosilurus mollespiculum. Lineage (NCBI taxonomy): Eukaryota > Metazoa > Chordata > Actinopteri > Siluriformes > Plotosidae > Neosilurus > Neosilurus mollespiculum. Next base: position 25,491,211 of record JAQMYF010000003.1, read on the forward strand.
TTATTACCTGCCTGCCTAGTTGTTTGTTAATGGATATGACCTTCACAAAAGCATGGGCATGTCATTTTATAGCTTGTTCTATGAATACAATTGCTGCACACATGCCGAGAGAAAAAATGAAATAGTCGTGGAAAATATATTGCAGCAGCTCTGATGTGACACCTTTGATTGTAATGGCAGTGTTTAGTTTCGTCACCAAAGCACTGCATATTCTTGGTATACAATGTAGAGATATTTTCAGTTTAAGGATGATTAAGGTTATATTCACTGTCTGTTTCATTAGGTACAACCGACATACAGGTCAGTTTGTAAGAATGTGATTACAGAATGCTATACAGTCCCTAATCTACACGGGTTATTAATGCACAGGAAGCAGCCTAGGGTGAGGATTATTATTTTGGTCATGGATCATTCTTAGTGCAGCGTTGATACTGGCATGGGGTGTTATACTGATAGACATGGGTGGGGGTTAAATAGTGTGACCTTATTATTGTAAGGCTTCGTCTGAATTAAATTATTCAGTCATCTAGACAGAATGTCTTCTAGTCGTTTATTCCTCTTATACAACAGCACTTTGCCAATGATTACTTTTTTTTCCCAACATGAGACAACATTTAATATTATACAATTCACCCAAAGCAAATAAGTTCCTTTTGTCACTTATACTGATCAGCCCTTACAGACCTTACAGACCTGGTCTGGGGCAAGGCAATTCCATATTCAGCAAACTGTAAAGCACTGTGTGCTCTGACTCCTTTCTATCATAGCCTGTATTAACAGTTTCATCAGGATGTGCTACAGTAAGTCTTCTGAGATGTGATCAGACGAACTACTGTAGCTTTCGCTTCTCACATACATCAGTGAGCCTTGGGCACCCAGGTTACTCTTACCAGTTCACCGTTTGTCCTTCTTTGACCATCTTTGGTAGGTACTTTTCAAGGCACATAACAGCAACACCCTACAAGACCTGTCGTTCTGGACATGAATAGACTCAGTCGTTACAATGCGCGGACACAATGTGACCCTTGTCAAAGTCACTCAGATTCTTACGCTTGCTTATTTTCCCTGTTTCCAACTCACCAACTTCGAGAACTGACTGTTCAGATTCTGTCCAGTACATCCCACTCCTTGGCAGGTGCCAGTGTAACGAATTAATCAATGTTATGCACTTCACTGTCACTGTGGTAATGATGTTGTATATATTATGGCTGATCAATGTACATATCAGCTATCAAGAGTGATTCTCTCATCATCCTCTTTTTTGTTTGTTTGTTTCTTTTAGAGTAAATAAGACAGAAAAAAATCTATTTTGCTACATTGAGAAACCAGAAAGCATAACGTCCACCTCGAAGACTCTTCTGCCCTGACGGTTAAAAAGCACTAACAGCACTAACTAAAAATACTCTAGCAATAAATGGTAATGAATTGTCTTGAATAAAGCGAATTTCACTATATCAGCTATCCATACTACTATGTTTATTGTTTGTTTAATATCACTCAATGTTGATTGTTATACACATGATTTGATTTGATATGTTTGTCTCTTGCACTGCCCGTCAGGGCTGCTGTTATAGAGAGCACCTTGTCCAATTAGAATTAAGAATTTAAGAGCGCTATAGTTTAAATATGGTATTTTTTAGGGTCTTTGTAGACAGCCTTCACTGTAGAGAGGCACTTGGCATTTATTACTCATGTCTTATTCATTCCACATTTTTGTTTTCTTCTTGTCACCCTTTATTTCGTCATCTGCCAACACACATGAAGGCTGAGGATGTCTGTATGTCAGTGGCTTTCCTCTCTATTGTGTAGTAACAAGATTCAGTCCTCTTGACTGACCCTGGACCTGCTCCTCCTCCTTCTACTGTCTTGATGAGCTCAGCCCACCACCATGCTATTGCTGGCTGTTGTTGTATACTAGTCATGAGTGACCAAGATGAGTTGGTGTCCTGGTGTATTCTGCTTTACCGGAACTCAGGTGTCTGTAAGCTTTACCTAGAACTCAGTCTTTTGCTCTGATATGCACATATTCGCACACACGTCTTCCCTTTGTCATTCTCATGGTCTATGCAATCTAATAGGTCATGCTGGATCTCACAAGGAGGGGTGAGTGGAACTTTGTCTCAGTTAGACAATTCTCGTTTGGAGTAGGAGGATTCCTTCAGCGTCATTTGCCGCCCTCTGCCCTTTAGTGAGATAATCTGCAAACAAGTTGGCCTTTTGATTAATGTAGTGCTCCCAATCCGACTGCCTTCAGATGGAGTCCGTCACACATGGAATACCAAACAGAGAGTGTTCAATAATGAGCGGCCGGGAAAAAAAGTAAATCAAAGGAATCAATCTGTTTCTTTCTCACAGAACTGAAGCTGCAAGCTCTGGTGAATCTCCTGGCTTTTTTCAGCACAAGACACCTCTAATCACTGGCCACTCCTAAGCCTAAAGATAGGGCACGTGCCGCACCCGAGCGGTTGTATTAAAAATAATGCCCCATATAAGTTCCAATCCGCGTCATGAGGAGCGCCTTTTACAATCTCATTTATTTCTGCTGCGCGAGTAACGTTGCCATGCAAAGGTCGTCAGCTTTGTTTTTGTGCTCAGAGGAGAAACAGTCCCTGAATTGATTTGAGAAGTGCCCTGACACAATACGGGGGTGGAAGAATGTGCACGGCGAAGAGGGAACAGGGGATGGAAGTGGAGATTATGTGCAAGCCCACAGAGGCTTGGAATACAAATGAACGCTGCAGGATGGGATTGGGGTTCAGGGGTCTGTGGCGCAGGTTGGGCACGCTGCTGTGCCATCCTGCCTCAGGGGCAAATAATCTGAACAGACTGAAACTCGATTCTAACATGATGCTTTTTTCATGCTTTAAAAAAAGATGCATAGTGTGCAGTAGTGAAGGATTGGTATATTTATTAAACCAGCTCTTCCGGAACGCCGTAGAGAGAAAGAGCAAACTCCATTTAATAGAATCCATTAATTGGATAATTAACAGTTTGTGGAGTTTGATCTCGAGTCCTCTGTAATGCGTTGCACGTCCAGCGCTCTGATCCTTTCCATGGGTGTGAACTGGTCAATAGATGTGATCAATGGGTGCACATAAGCATATCACAAAAGTCCCCTCAACCATATGCGTTATGTGTTATATGGGTTTTGTGTTGTTGCTGTTTTTTGTTTAATCAGAACCTCTCACCATTCTGTTCTCGCCTTCGTTTTCTGGATGCCTCTTTCTTGATACTGTAGCCTGAGTGCAGTGTCTCTAACTGTTTTGTTAACACTAGTGTTACATTTCAAGGTTTCATTAGATGTCACTCAATTAAAAGAACATCATGGCTTGAATACAGCGTTGCCATGGTTGCTGTGCTGGAGCCCCGTACTTGCTCTTTACCCGAAATGCTCTAATGAAAACCCCTCGCAGGGCCCAGTGAAAGTTTCACACCAAATTAGCAACAACCACAAACTTACCTCTTGGTTAAAATTAATTAAAAAGACATGTGCGTTATGAGGAGAGGGAAAGACGTCACAGAGGACTTGCTGGGATTTGAAGCCAGACAGCACAGGATTAATTCAGCTCACCTAAATATGCACTAGGATGGTGCTCGCTGGGTGCTAAAGATGAGGTAAGGACCAATGAAGCACACATGATCTCTACATGCTTCAATATTTTAGTCATGAATCCTCAGACTGGTGCTGAATTAATACACCAGTAAGCCATTTATGTGATGGGATCGGTTCATATTTAATATGATCATAAATTAAAGTAATCTTTAAAAATCACTCAGATTTGTTAGGAATGCACAACACTTTCCACACACACACACACACACACACACACACACACACACACACACACACACACACACACACACACACACACAGATAT
>JAQMYF010000003.1:25495188-25511934 GCA_030014195.1 Neosilurus mollespiculum
CCGTTCCTCAGGTCAGAGGATTAGACCGGAAATACTGCTTTCCACACACACACACACACACACACACACACACACACACACACACACACACACACACACACACACACACATATATATGCTTATTTTTTTAAATGGCATCACACTATCGAAAGGATACATACACATAACTTTTATAACAGTTTCATAAATAGAACATACATTTTTTATAAAGCAGTGCTGGAAAATTTATGAAAAGCTAATGTCAAAACTCATGAGGTGACATTTGAGGATTTATGTGACTTTATTGTGTTGCCTGCCAGCAAAGCTGGAGTGACACAGAGGGTCGTCTTGTGTCATACACGGTGTCGTCCGTCGTCACAGTTACTCATCTCACTCACTCTCACTCATTTGCCAAACCGCTTAATCCTATTAGGGTCGTGGGAAGGCTGGAGCCTATCTCAGCTGACACTGGGTAAACTGAGGTACACCGTGAACAGTTCACCAGACCATCGCAGTGCAATGCACACACAATCCACATGTCTTTGGATCGTGGGAGGAATCCAGACTACCTGGAAGAAACCCACGCAAGCACAGGGAGAACATGGAAACTCTACAGTCAGGGATTCAGACTCAGAACCTTCTTGCTGTGAGGCGGACGTGCTAACCATTACACCCACAACCATGCCGCTGTGTCACACCTACTTCTACTCCCCATCTTCTCCTCAACCAGTTGATTATTTCAACCAAACTTTTCACAGAATCTTATTTACAATATACTATTCTGCACCTCCTGTTTTATTTTTGTATTAAATCAGTTTTTCAATATTAAGGTATTTCAGTGCTAGTGAAAATAAACAGTGGAGGTGAGGCAAGTCTTCCCTGAATGACTCAGTCTTTTTTTTTTTTTGAAAGAAAGACGGGTGTAGTAGCATATTTTTGTCACATATGAGAAAATACGTATTACGCATATTTCACTCAGAACTGTGACCTTACATCACAGTTTCAAGTTACTATTACACATTTGTGTAGCTATTTTATTTATGAGTTAGAGATATTTCCACATATTATGAATGCCCCTGCCCCGACTCAAGCCACACCACCACAGCAGGCATCCTTTTCAGCATAAGACATGTAACCATTTCCCAGTGAAAACAAATCTACAGGTAGGTTATATTCCTTGTTCACACACTGTTGTATGTGCTTATGTTGTAGTTTGATTATTGAAACCGTTTAAAATTGAATAGGTGTAATCTGTTGTGTGTTATAAACAAGTAATCGCAAGATAAAAAGTCGTAATTGTAAAATATTAACTCGCAATTGAGAGATTGAAAGTCTCAGTTGTGTGATATGAACTTGCAATTGCAAAATAATACTATTTGCATAATATATGCTTAATATTTTCTCATACATGGCAAAAACAACCCTCCAAAGAAGAGGAAATAATGTTAAATTATCATTTTGGGTCGAATGAACAAAATTTCTATAATTATTTTATCCTTATCTTGCAAAAATTCCAGCATGGTTTTACTAACAGCAAAGGGTTTATTGAAATTCACAAAGAAGTCAAGCAGACAAATGGAAACTAAAAAAAAAACAAAAACAAATCCAGGTCAGATGATCATGTGACCAGACCAGAATAGACTAAACTGGGGAATCAAAGAATGTGAATAACACTAACAGATCAAATGCTTTGCAACATGCGGGCAAGTGTAATAGAAAATCAAGCTTGATTATTGTTTTTGTGAATGTCATTTGACTTCTTAGATACATCATGACTCGTACTGCATGGGTTGACTAAGAATTCTGCGTTCTGTGGGTTTTTTCTGATGTTTGAGGTAGGAATAGACAGAAATGAAATAGAGCGCATTTATGACGCTTTAAGAAAGTTGTAAGATGTGCATACTGCTTCATAACAGTGTTATTAATGCAAATTTGATCATCACTTTAGTTTCAGGCTATTATTCATTTTGTTGGCATATGGGTTTCCTAAATAACTAAAGTTTGAAGGTATCAGGCATTCAGTTGGCATATGGGTTTCCTGCATAAATAAAACAGTATGGAAATGGTGCTTTGTAACCCCCAGCATTCAATTTTGTGCTTCTATGAATAGTAGATACAGAACTACACCCCCTGACACATAAGAAGATAGGTAGGCACTTCAGTGTGCTGTTAATAAAGACAAAATAATAGCTTACAAAATATGGTTAAAAATACAGGAACAACAATCTTACTGTATATAACAATAAAGCATTGCAATAATAATTACATTATGCACCATTAACATGGAACCTTGGATTGAAAATAAATAAATCAATAAAAAGGTGAATTAATAAAATAGTTTCTTTTAATGGGTGGCGCAGTGGTGCAGTGGTCAGAACGTCTGCCTCGCATCAAGAGTGACCTGGGTTCGAGTGCTTACATAGGATTCCTCTGGGTACTCTGGTTTCCTCCTACATTCCAAAGACATGCACATTAGGCTAACTGGCTGTCCCAAACTGTCCCTAGGTGTGAGTGCAAATGTGTGTGTTGGCTCTATGATGGTTTGGCAAACTGGACGTCTGGACAAAGTAGTCTATTTGTTATAAACGTTTATGTTCTTTTACAGGTCTCACATATGTAAGTCTTCCAGTATAGCTTTATAAATTAATATGTTACTTAAAAAAAAAAAAAAAGGCCAATGCAAATATAATTAATTTACTGTGATGTGGTTGAACTAAATAATAAATTTAAAAGCTAGCCCCACCCCAAACTCTAGTCTTGAATTTTGTGAGCATGAAACAAATCAATGAGTAAAAGTTAAAACTACCTAATTTTCCTCTACTCTTCATATGTCTGTATTACAGTTTGTGATATCAGGTAAGAAATTCCCATGTCTCACCTGCAGCTTATGTGTTGATGTAACTTTTTTTAAGCCTGTGCAGCACATGTGCTAAAAATGGCACTCTCTTGGCACATTGACCTATGGATTGATGGATGGTTTGGGATCTCCTGTAGCACAAGGGCCCCAATGCAGACAAACAGAAACGGGCTTTTCAGGTCATACCTGCGTTCGGCTTGAGCAGATATGAGAACGCTTCATCGTTGGGGAGAAGGTTGTGAACATGTCAGGCTCGTGCCCTGTGTCATGCCGGTCTCTGCTGCCACTTTGAAGCGTCACATTCACAGTGCATGCACACTTGGATAATATGGAGATGATAAATGGCCAGCCATTGTGGCCTTGTAAACTTGCGTGTGAAAACTGTGTGTGTGTCAAAAGATGGGGATTACTGGAAAGTTGCCACTGCTTTGGTAAAGTAGAGCAGGCTCTCCTAGGCTCTCTCTGGCTGAAGCACAGTCATTACATGCTGTGCCTAATCAGAACTGCGTCTGATTTATGATTTCCTGGTGTAAATGAATGTACTGACAGTATGTAGTCAGGTTTTAAATACACAGTGGAATGGTGAATGGGTTGAGCCTCATCTACATGAACACAATACTGCTGAGGCATCTCAGATGAAGATGGAAATGAAATGGAATAATCTGCTTGACCAGCGCTAAGCCCATCTCTCCTGTGGCACACATTATTGATTATGCTTTGGCTCTGAGTTTCTCAGCAAGGATTTCTGAAGGACCACATTTTGATTATTATTAAAGAAAAGCCCTTTTATCGCAGTGTTAACATTTTTTAGGTGCTAAATTTCCTGTAAGGACTTTACTATGCTGTACAAGCAGCGTACAAGAGAACATAATGTAAAAATGATAATGAGATACAAGATACTGCCTTAATGTGTAAAGGTGCTTTTGTGAAGTGCGAGTACTAAAACAGTACGTACAGTGCTTTCATCTTTTCTAAAACTTGTAGTGATAAAACCTGGGACTGAAATGAAGAACTGACTTAATTGCGTCTCTGATTTATCCTCTTCTCACCCGGTCACTGACTTTTGGTGGACGGCTTCCTTTCAGCAGGCGTGCCATATTCCTCCATTTTAAAAATAATGGATTTAATGATGCTCTGAAGGATACTGAGAGGTTGAATTTATTACCAAACCAAGTGATACTTTTTCATAACTTTGATTTCATGATGGCGTTTTCTTTTTAGTGCTTTCACAGAAAAAGGGGTGAATAGTTACACAGTAACAATTTTATCATGATTTTTATTTGTAAGTAATATTGCAAAGTGTATAGAGTATTATCAGTATTATGAATGTATTGTATAACGTGTAAGAAATAATTTTGTCTACATTCATAATATTTATTCCCAATTAATTCAATGTCATTGCTATGTTTTAATGCCACAAAACATGGAAAGAACAAAACATGGAGGGGGGGTGAATACTTAAGCCAAAGTATTTTTCAAATGAAATACAGATGACAATTGTGGAGATGGGACCCTATATTTGAAGTAAAACTGTTTTTTTTTTCCTTTGAAATGAAAACAGTTTTCTGGCACTGTGCTTGGATATAGATGTACACAGTGTATGTGGTGACTAGGAGATAGATATGGGCCTTGATCCTAGAGAATTGAATGCCAGTGTAAAGGAAGCGTATAGGACAAAGAATACACCAAATTTTCAAAAGATGAAGAATGGATGTGTTCTCTGGCTGCATCTAAACATCTAAGCATGACTCTTATTGTGACAGGAATTTTGAACAGTTTGACATTTGTTTTTTAATAAGAGAATGGAAACACAGGACAGGGAGCTTAAAATGATTCTGATTTGTCTTATTTGATTAAGGGGAAATACTGTTTACATAACTGTTTACATTTTTTCATACACAGTGTTGCACACGGATAAATATCTGTAAACATGGGCACCAAAGTAATACTCTCATCACCACACTGAGCTGATGTCTTAACCGCGTTTTCAGTAAGGTGATAAAATTTACTCTAAAATTCTTTACACATTATCCTTTAATTTAATCATCATGCCACAAGCAGCAGCGAATCCTCATATTTATTCAGTGGACCCTAGCTCATATATACATAAAAGAGTTTGTTGTTTATTAAATACATGGTCTTATCTAGAAAAGCAGAGCAGTTACACATAAGCTCCCTTAACATAATGTATTTAACAGCAGCACCCACACAAATACATTACAAATACCACTAATTAGCTTGGGCCCAGACTGAGACAAATACTGTTTTGTAATACTTTTGTAATATTTGTGACTATTTATAAGGGTAATAAACTGTAAAGTATCCAAAGGAAATCAAGGACAGCTGGCTTCCTGTTGGCCGTTTTTCCACTATAGAGGGTGTAGGAGCCATTATGGTTTTCCCTATAAGGCAGACAAATCTAGTGAAACCAGGAAGCCATTTAGTATTTGGCATATTTTCACTGATCTAACAGTCACTGTATCCATAGAAATACTGTAAATAAGGAATCATCAAAAACTTGCATGGACAGTGAAAAAAGTAGTTTTTGTATTCCCAGTCATATACAAATAACAGTTAAAAATGACATGACATATTTTTAATATGGTCCAGAGTGGCACATCTAGCATGTTCATCAAAGGTAGGCAGCATGCAGGTACTGGGAAAAGGATGCACATACAATACATATACATATATATATATATATATATATATATATATATTCGCACGCACACATACACCCTTGTGCAAATTAATTGAAACAGACCTATTTTCTATTTTCTAGGCTAACAACATTGATAAAAAGTCAACAACTGATGGGGGTTTTATTCAGACTAGATGATTTGCAGTGCTCCGCGTGTTACGAATTTGTTTTTGGTATTGCATCAACGGTTAGGCGAAGACTTCTGGTTGTCGTTCGAAAGGCAAAACGACCTGTAACAAAGCAATTCCTGACGAAAGCTGTGCAGAAAAAACGCTACAAATGTGTACTGAAATACAAGCACTGTACAAAAGAGAAAAGTTGTGTTCTGTGATTACACTAATTTTAAAATTTTTGAAAAAGATGTCGTTGAAGGCATTATGCGCAGACCACAATACATCGAAGTTCTCCAAAGAATATATATATATATATATATATATATATATATATATATCGTGTCTGTAATAAGCCGAAATGTGGAACAGCTGTGTATAATTGAAAGTTGCATATTCGGGATTGTAGTGCAACCTGGGAACTGAAGTCCACATCTGTAGTCCAGCACCACCGACTCAGAAGTAGCCATTCGGCCGTGCTAAAGAATAGGTCTCACATAGCCAGTTCATACATGTGAACCGTGGCAGGGACTACCATGACCATTCAAGCAGATTTCAGAGGCAGTGAAGCCAAAATCTGTGCTGCCAGCATCGTGGCCGGCAGACTGGCCGTCAAGTCTGCCGCCAGTAACTGTGATACATATGATCACAGTTCACAGTATGATCACAGTTGCTGTTCCATATACATTTTTACCACCATGGAGATCCATGGTAACCTTCAGTAGGCCATGTATGCCTCACAGTTGCAACAGTGGAATTGATCCTGCGCTTACCAAACTTTTCATGAATGGAAGCCACGCCCTCTCAAAAAGCAAGGTAGCTTCACAGCTCTCACGTGTTCTGACTGAAGTGCCTGGGTAATGCAGATTTTCCCAGGGAAGGCTAAAAATCATCTGCCTTCATCTATCATGAAGTTATTCTGGTTGTATAAGACTTAGGCTGTAGTTTGCAAGGTACGTAGCTTAGCACTTGGAGGAAGAGAGAGTTCATGACAGCAACAAAACGCTTTCATAAAATTCTGATCCAAAGACCTGAATGCCAAGATATCCTCGTGCCAAGATTTGATGCTGCCCTCAAGTGCTAAATAAAGTATCTCATTGAAATATTATCTTCTGATTGGGGCAGAGTCTATCTATATACCATGCCAAAGATATCTGTTTATGAATAGAACACACTGATAGAGTAGTTTGTTTTTTATTTTGTTTTTTCCCACAGCATTTACAGTGCAGGTTATATTATTGTTGCTGGTTTCCTTGGCTCAGGTTCAGGATAGTTCTGTAGTTTGTTTTAACCATGGCACAGGCTATTCCCGTCAGGCATATTTTATGTAAAGCAGACAAGTATTATTGCATTTTGAATTAATTTCAAATGTCAGTTAGTGGTTGGGATATGGGTCTTGTAGAAAGTCACATTTCCATAATATATACTTGCATTACACATTGTGTGTGGAGACTGATCTCCCAGCATGAATTTCTGACATGATTTCTTCTCCCCTTCATCTTTGTTCCATCTGTCTCCCTGCTCTTATTCAAACCAGCTAAATAATGGAGTTCTTGAATATGTGATGATGTTTGAAAGACGTGTGCTGCTTTGCCACCTGTCTGTGCATGGTGTGGTTCACGCAGAGTGGAGAGTGAAATAAATGGCGTGGGAGAATGAACACTGCAGGTAAAAGCAGGAGGGAGAGGAGCAGCGCGCAATTCCACACACTGCTGTTGGGTCAATATAAAACCTCATTACAGGAGTGTCATAGAAAATTTGTGCACTTTCTGCTCCATCTAGCAGCAATTTTGCTGGATAAGCACCACTCTCATTTGCTCGTTTTAAGCATTTCGTTAAAGAAACCCTCACAAACAGGAAGCCATCACTTTTAGCCTCAGGTCCTGGCCGAGGGGAAAATCCCTCCAGCAGTCTGCACTTTTGCATGTCTGTGTCAGAGACAGGGAGGATGTGTGAATCTGGGCATTTCCCCCTGGCCAAGCATTGACACCCACTGTTAACCCCATAATTAATCCCCTAATGACCTAGTTAGTATGCTGCTGTGAAAGTCTCTTTGTATAAGTCATGTTTCTTATTTAAGCCTCACTTGCACATAACTCATTATGTGCATTTTTTCATCTTTGTCATCTTCCACTGTAGATTATGGAGCTCTATATAGTAGGAAACTCAATTATATTATAATAGGTTAATGAAGTAAAAGGCTAAATTGAATGTACTGTGTTCTTCTGAAGAGGTTGAAGGTCTGTTTTTTCCCCTGAATTACTGATACATCCTGGAATGTTCAGCAATTCAAGAACATCCAGTGGTTGCCAATATTTGGGGGGCATGGGACACACATTTTAGGACTCATGTCCCATGCCAAATCATAAAACCCAGCTAAAATTGTTTCTTGAAACGGCAAATTTCTGAGTCAGTTGGTCAGCATGTTGACTATCTGTCCTTGATATCACTAATTTTGTACAAATTTTGTATTACTGCCAGATATTGCAGAATGCAAGCTCAATCTGAGACTGGTTTTAAGAAATCAAGTTGTTAATTTACTGTTGCTGTTACTCCCCAAAGTAATACTCAGTAAGAGAGAATGTAACATAAAGAGATAATCACAGCTAATTTGCCTCCAAAAAATGCTACTGCAAGTGGAGAGCGGAGGAGGATGCAATTACAGAATTATTTTAATAAAATAAAACACAAGAGCCAGCAATGAGCATAAGAACAAGAATTATGGACAAGAGCATAAGAAAAATCACACAGGACGTGGTATAAACACGTCAGAATACTTGACATAGTGGGATAAATCACAAGTTTGGCAAAGATACATATAACTCCAGAAATTAAATCATGTGAATAATGTGCTAAACAAGGGGCAGTTGCTGGAAACAACCAGTTTGGGGTGGGCAGGGGGCATAGGACTGGATGCAGTGGTTGTTGCTGTTGTTCTTTTTGGCACTGACATGATATTACTATCAGTAAGTATCTATTACATGGGAATGGCGTGATCAGATTGGGATTAAAAGATATTATCCCGAGTAGATAGTGTTTGAATCAAGATGATGGACACTAACAGTTTTTCACAGTCACTTGAAGCAAGGAGCATCATCATTATTAGCCTTTAAAATGTGCGTTTCTGTGTGGAGTTTTCATGTTCTCCCCATGCTTGTGTAGGTTTCCTCAAGGTACTCCTGTTTCCTCCCACAGTCCAAAAACATGCACAGTAGGCTAATTTCCAAATTGCCCCTTGGTGTGAGTGTAAATGATTGTATGTGTGTTGGGCGTGCTGGCCTGGTCTGGCAAGCTGTTCAGGGTGTACCCCGCCTTTGCCCAGAGTCAGCTGACATGGGCGCCAGCCTCCTCCACGACCCTAATTAGGACTAAGCAGATTAGAAAATGAATGAATGAATGAATGAATGAATGGTTCGTTTAGAAGATTCACCTCACAGTTGTATCTTTGCTTATGATGGTGTTTTTTCCGAGACCTGTTCCTCAGAGCAGGTGGATAAAATCACGTTCACCTGTCAAGCGAATTCAAGTCTATTAATTAAAATTATTCCACCATATTTATCTGGGCCTCAAATCTTTACTTCTGCAGGAGATTTTGCTGAAGCCCCATCTAGTACCACTACCCAGTAAATAAATGAACCTTTACATACCTAATGATATCTGGTGATCTGTTGCCATAGTGCCAATTTCATCGATATAGCATCATTCAAAATGAAGTGTATACTGCATTGTAATTCATTTATCCACCAATGACACTTCACATCCTAAAAGTTTTAGCAAACTTTTAAATGAACTTTACCCAACCTATAAATATGGTGTTTTTGATGCTGTTTGATACAGATGTTACCCGTGTCAGCCTGCTAGTCTGTTTCATCCTACATTTTGATTGATCCAAAAGCTATCCTTTGTTATACAAACGTTATATTTTCAAAGAAAGCTTACAACACTTCTGGCTTTTAAAAAAATCAGTTGAATCTACTTCCTGCACTTTACCAACTTATATCCATTCTCATTCACACATAAACAGTGTTTAAGGTAATAAAAGTAGAAAGTAAAACTAAAGTAGTTGGAAAATCGGCTGAATGGGATGAGTGCCTTCCAGCCATATTTTGAAGTCTCCCTAAAGCACTTTAAATATCCCTTCTGGGGATGATGTAGATTGGTTAAAGTGTAAGAAGTGCCGGGACAGCAGTTTTAGTGTGTTCCTATTGGAAATAAAGACGGCTTAAGGTGTCACTAAAATCTCGAGATACGATTGAACATGACAAGTGTTCCTGCATGACAGAATAAAAAACTCGTCAGTCCCAATGATAATATGCTAATATGACGTGAATTATAGGGAAGGATATTAAATAAATGATATTTTAAAAAGAATATTAAAAAAGGCAAGTAAGTTGAAAAATGAACTACCTGAAGTATTGATAGATTCTCTCAGTGAATTCTAGATCAGGTGAGGATCTTTTGCACTGTTTATCAGATTTCTCTGATGATAGCTTTAACAGTTTTTGGCAAACGATATTGTTGTTTAGTTAAAAGGTTAATCATTAATCCTTAGGCAGGTTAGAGCAACAATAAAACAGCAGCAAGTGGGAGTCATTAGGAAACATTTCCACATAGATATTTGACTATAGTAATCATTGCCAGCTGCCAGCCTTTTGTAGCTCACCTGCATGAGGAAGACTGAATATTGTATGTGAAACCAAGAATATGCACAATGCCTCACAACTGCTCTCTTGTCCTTCACTCCAGCTGGTGGTTATATCATTGATTGGCGTGATTTATGTAGTCACAAGATACTTATCACTCGCCATAACTAATAGACCACTCATGTTAAATCATTATTAAATACTACTACTACTACTACTACTACTACTAATAATAATATTATTAATAATAATAATAATAATAATAATAATAATAATACTGTCCCCCAATGCAGCTAACTGGGTTATCAAAGGCTAGCCATGTCTCTCACTGTCTGTGAGAGGCATGTAAAAGAACCATTGCTGATTTTCGTCAAGAGTAGCCTGCATATCCGTCAGCGTGTTTCTGCCCTGCGGTGGCCTGGTGAGCTGTCCATGGTGTACTCTTCCCTCACCCAGAGTCGAGTGAGATGGGCGCCAGCCTCCCCGCGACCCTAATTAGGATTAAGCGGTTCAGAAAATGAATGAATGAATAATAATAATAATAATAATAATAATAATAATAATAATAATAATACAGCTGCATTTGAAAGTATTGCTGCATTTTACAGGTTAAAGTACACTACTGTAGATGAAAGAAAGACAAATTAGCCAAGGGGAATTTCACATCCAGGCAATTAGATTTTTATTCATAGTTACCTGGCCATCAACCAGAGAAGCAAACACTGACTTTCCTGATTTATTTAGTATATAGAAGTTATTTGTTATAAACATAGTTATGTTTAAATTAAATCCACGTCACACTGATCGAATTCACCTTCATTCAGTATCGAGAGATCTATACCTCTGAATCCTGCCACCTGCTGCAGTACACAATCGACTAAAGGACGAACTGGTGGACGCTAGAACGCTTTTTACTAGGCACATTAATCAGCATGCGAAAAGGATTGATGATATTTTCTTATTAGTTGTAACATGGAAGAGTGAGTTGTTTAAGCACAAAGCTAGGGTAGGTAATTTGGGGGTGAATCCAGCAAGAGTAAGCAAGATTTTAGGAGCACTCAAACAAAAAATATCACCCTCTTCCTCTCCAAAGTCACTCCACCAAAACATTAACAGATGAACATGCACTGGCTGGTTATTCCTGAAGGAAAAGCATATATATATATATATTCTCACACAAACTGATAAAATTAAGAACCATTAAAAGTTGTAAATACTGTTTCCTCTACATGTATGCTGGCTTCTTTAAGGGTGTGTGCAAGAGCGAATTCTTAAAGGTATTTCCCAATTTAACCATAAGGGCAGAATTTTAAAATTATGATACTATATGGTTTTAAGCATCAAAGTTACCAGTAATGGGAAATCATTGGTAACTGGAGGGATGTATAGAGTTTTTAGAAAAATGTTTAAAATCATAAGGTGAAATTCTTTACCAAATTTGTTTTATTATGTAAAGCTGCTTTGCGAAAATGTCAAATATAAAAAGCGCTATACAAATAAAACCGAATTGAATCGAACCCTTCATAGAGCTGAGCAGCACATTGAAATTTGTACTTGCCTGGCTTATAAACTCATGATTTGTTCACCAGTGCTATAAATCATTCTACAATAACAAATACTGATTGCTAGAAGAATCCACCAACTCCAAAGCATCTACCTCATTCCTAAAAGTTTGAAACCTTGCCTTAGACGTAATGTGTGTATTTTTCCTTGTCCTATTACCTGTTCAGAATTGATTCCTGGGGGTCGATTTTAATGAGTTTGGCTGAGTGTGTAACATCTCAGAGCTCCATGATAATTGGAGATCTCCTTAAAGCAGCGCTTGATTATAGTTCGTCTCACTTGTCTTTGGGTAAGTGCCACAAACTCTAGCAAGAGTTTATCTAAACTGTTTGCTATCTGCAGATGAAAACACTTACCTGCAGCATTTTCTCTTGATAGTACTTCCTGCTGCATGACTTTCTTCTAATTTGTACAAAATAACCTAGCTCATCTTGTTTTCCTACACACTACACGTTAAAATGTGTAGCATGGGGCCTAGCTTTGGCAAGCTACAGAAATGCTTAGTCTTAATTTTATTTTGTTATGAGTCGTAAACATTTGGAAGCACAGGTAATGTATGGATTCTTGCAATGAATCAAGTAAATCGTTTCTGTATACTCATTTTAGAAAAGTTTTGGTTGGGGGTGGTGCTTAGTGTGCAAGATTTGACAACAACTTTTATTATTTCTGTGGAAGCCTTGTATTAATTAACTGAAATTAATTGATACAGTCATGTATATTAAACAATTTATGAGCTGTGAATCTTATGGAACTAATGAATGTTTGTTAAGGTTCTCATTTTTCTTTGACTCAAAAGCTAAACAGGTACAGTAACTGCTATAATCTAGTATGAATGATGAGGTCAGCATAATAATCTTACAACCAGTCGAGCCTGAAAGTGAACAATGCATCTTGGGTATTTCATGATATAATGTGACGACAGAATGCAAATAAAGATACTATGGCAAGCAGGGAAAGCAGAGGCTCACTTATCGTATGAGTGCGCATTGGAGACAGTAGTTTGCAGACTGCTCACAACAAAGTGCTTGAATAATACATGATCTGATAAAAGCCAAACGTGCAGAAAGTGCCGGAAAGGTCACCATGATATGCCACCATAATTACTGAGTGAAAATTGGCCCAGTACTTCCCTAATTAAACTACAGGACAAATTCCCCTCTTTGTTTGAGTGCTCCACAACTGCCCTGCGTATTAATCAACAGGCTGAGTGTTTGCAAAACCATGTTTTACTTGTGTTTTTTTTAATGTGAGGACTTTGTATTCCTTCATGTTGGGTCACTGCAGACACGAGAGTAAATTGGTGGCTTAGGAGGGGTTCCAAGCTGGAGATAAAAATATAAAGTAAAAAAAAAGAAGTAGCTGACATGTGACGGACATTGAGTGGCTGCCTGCTGAAAAGGGAGCACAGCAATCAGCTCTGTTTTAAACGAGAGGCCTTTTCATAGCTGGCCCTCAGTCAGAGAGAGAGAGAAAGAGAGAGAGATCCCTCTGTAACTGTGTGTTTGTATTCTGCATGCTCATCTCACTATGGTGGCTAGTTTGAATCTTACAGCCTACCCCCAGCATGGTGACTCAGTTTGAGTGTTTTTTAAGCCTGAGCAGGCATTGATAATGCATGCCGTATGTGTGTAAACCCAGATCCTTACTCGCACAGCGGAACTGATAGGCTGGGAGGGAATCACGGCTAAGCCATGATGAAAGCTGTGATCGGTGCTCACATTAAACATGACACAGATGAGAGCTAGGCATCCATGTGTTGTTGCAAACAGCCTCTAGACTAACCTGTGCTGGTTAATAATAAAATGGGATCACATGCCAAAGCAGAGTGGAGGACGATTGATTTGCTGCTGCTCAGAAGGAATCATATAGTATGTTTTGTGCTTTCTTCCTCCTTTGGCTTCAGTGCACTTGACAGGCAGTCATCAGAGAGAGTGTTTTACAGATCCCAGAGAGCTCACCGACTAACTGCACATGACCCCCAGCATCGAATGATGAATGGCGATAGAAGGCCTTCTCATCCATCGCAGCTTTGCACTCTCTGGCACCCGATTCTCTTGAAATCTTGCTCCAAATGCAGACAGCCTACAATTGTCTGATTCCTCTCGACCATTTCATCCACTTACGCATGAGACTGTGGGTACGTTTTAATCATCATGTCTGCTGAGACTGACAACACAAATTGTCTGTCCCAAAGCAAACCTTAAATGATATGCAGCAATATGGCACCATCTGAATTTTCCACAGGCCTCGCAAAGGCCAAGCATCGACTGTGTATGAATGTATACATGGAAGAAATACCTGCATGGAGTATACTGAATCTTTCATTGGCGTGTGCATTAGTAACGGTATTCTCCGTGTATTATAATGGCCAATAATACACTGAAATAGAGGAAGCCTATAAAACTGGCCCATGCTGTGAATGAGAAGAGTACAAATGCCATAAAAGCTAAAGAGACCATGTCTGTGATGAAAGGTAGATGTCAGTGTGGTTTTTTTTTTGTTTTTTTTTGCTGTGCTCATATTTGCGTAAGGCCCTGGGGTGAAATGCTGCTTATAAGTGCTCTAAAAGGCAACCCTGCTGGCAGTCGAGCCCTGCCATTGTGAACGTGGCCTTCACAGTTAATCATAACGTCCGCACACTTCGTGCTGATTGTATTGCTGGCTCCAGGGATCTGCCATAATTGGATCCTTGTAAGTGGGTTGGAGAAGCTAAACAACCAGATTGCTGTTTGTTTATACCTTTTCATATATTAGTAACGTGCTGAGACTTCTCAAACAGACTGGGACCTGTTTTGCTACTCGCCAGCCCTAATTAGTAATTTATTCTTAACATATGCCTCAATTGTGGTCCTTTCCAGCTCCCTGTGATTAATTCAACTTTAATTAGAGTTACTTATTCATTCTTGGCTCCTCCTGGACATGTAGTGGGTTCTTCAAGACACCAGTAGCTTGCCCGTTTAACAGGCATAAAAAGGTGCCCTTGATAAAGAGGAACCTTTTTTCTGCCGTGTGTCTAAAGATTTAGAACCTGAAGAGTCTGAAGAAAAGCCCTGCTAGTGCAAAAACATCTGTAACATTTGGTATATTAAAAAAAGAACATCCATCTGTCAGAGCAGGAGAGGAGAACACCCATAGGTTTATTTTGTACTGCATTTGGCTGCCTTTCATCCAGCTATTAAATGCATAATAAATTTGAAATTGAGTTTTATTTCTGGCTCTTTGTTAATGACAACTGTATTTTGCTTTTATGTGACACCATATTTGTGTGCTGCTTTCAGAGACTTTTGTGTTTCCTTTTCAAAGTCCATCAGTTGCAAATAATAGATGTTCATTTACCGCCTACTTAAATATCAGTTCATCTAAACAAAATGTAGACAGTCCTGAACACTTTGCATTGCATTCAGATTGCATCTTAAGGCTGATAAATGATCTCTGACACAGCTATTAATCCACTTGTTGTGGAGAATTCAAAGGTCGCTTTTTGTGCTGAAGGTTTGTTGTTTTTTCCTGAAAAATCTGTAGTGAGCAAAGCAACTCAGTGAAAAATAAAGCTTTATTGTGTTCTAGGCTGAAAAGATAGTTCTGTTCACAGTCATCCACTTTTGTCTAGCCTCATACAGAGTCCCTATCTTCTAATCTCTTCATGCTCAGAGAAAGAGCTGTGTGGAGTCGTTCTCAGACACAAATTCATTCAGGCTGGATTAACATTACTGTAAATTATCTCTTTGCATTCCCACTTTAATTAGATGGACATACATAATTTCTGATCAGTGTCATTCATTCATTCATTGCTTCATTCATTTGCTGAACCACATAATCCTACTAAGATTTTAGACAACTCAGTGCGAAGACAGGGCACACACTAAACAGATCACAGGCCATTGCAGGGCCAACACACACAACCATTCACACTCACACTTACACCTAGCTGCAGTTTGAAACAGCCAGTTAGCCTAATCTGCATGTCTTTGGACTGTGGAAGGAAACTGGAGTACCTGGAAAAAGCTGCACAAGCACAGGGACACCATGCGTACTCTACAAAGAAACGCCCTCGTTGAGCCTGGAACCCAGGACCTTCTTTTTTTGAGGCTTACCACATACTTCTCACTGTGCCACCGTGCAATATAATCTAAGAGTAATTATCAGTCATCTCTATGGAAGGTCATATCACCAAAAGGTAGGAAGTGTTTCCTCTGACTAAAAGTCCATGGCCAAGTTGCCTGGGAATCTTGGGAATTTCCTTCAGGCTTATCCAAGCGTTTCCCAACCCAAACAGCTTTATTCCGCATGGTGGCAATTAAAAATGGATAGCTTCCAGTTTAACTCTCAGATGGACTTTGCAGGGACTGGAAGTGAAGAAGGGGCATTACTCATGTGGCCTGGAGTGTCCCACAGATAAAGCTAATTTTCTCTAGCAGTGGGGTAGAAAGAGCTGAAAAACGAAGCCATTTTCCATTGGCCTCAGATGGATCCCAGAGGGTAGCTGTCATCTTATTTAAGGTCACTGAGGAAAGATGGGATTCCGGCTGTTTGGGAGGTTTTGGTTGACTGGGCTCAGGTGGGAGCACCAGGCCCTCTACCTTATCTATGTTCTCAATCTTTTCTCACTGGGGGCAGTTAAAAAGGTCGCCAAATCTGCATAATCCTTTCCCTGAAATCCACACCAGCCGTCAACATTCTTGACATTTCAAAATGCGATTTTGACCCCAGTTGATATCGGTAAGTGACTGGTTCTCACCTTTACAAATTCTGCAAATCCAGCTCCAGCCTGTAGTCTTAATCTCGATCAGCTCTTTTCATCCAGTTTGAAATTCAGTTCAATTCAGTTTTATTTGTATAGCGCTTTTTACAGTTGACATTGTCACAAAGCAGCTTTACACAGTAAAAGTAATT
>JAQMYF010000003.1:25512365-25523373 GCA_030014195.1 Neosilurus mollespiculum
TAATGAGCAAGCCCGTGGCGACAGTGGCAAGGAAAAACTCCCTCAGTTGACACGAGGAAGAAACCTTGAGAGGAACCTGGCTCAAAAGGGAAACCCATCCTCAATTGGGATCCAGTTTAAAAGATTTCTGTGATTTCCTGCCTGATCAGGGCCATGTGGATATTCCAGATGAACCTTTGATGCCTAGTGAGTGCACAGTGTGCCCACCATGCATCTTAAAATAACACCTTTTCTGACCTTCAAGTTTCCCCTACAATGTTCATGAGATGTTAAGGCTTGGTTTGTCTCAATTATTTAAAACATGTTGGTTCAAGCAGGAGTTTGATCAAAGAAACCGACCCAGATGACCAGTTGACCTAACGGCAGGAATTGAACCAAACATACTACACATTTTGGGTTGCTGGCAGCAGTGTTTTGTAAACACAAGCTTCTTAACTGACCCATGAGGTGCAAACTGAGCCAAAGGAAATATATGTCTTGAATATTCAAGCCAACAAACAAAATGATAAAATAAACACTTTTTAAAAAGGGGTTATTTATGTGACTGTCTAGTAATTGAAGGGGTCAGAGCTAAAGGAAGCTTAAATTACAAACACATACAAACTTGTTTATGGCACCAAGTAACAGCAAAAACATGGTGTTTTCCATCAACCAGTTAAAATGCTTAATTCTCAGTCTCAAGTTCCTGCAACAATAGGAATGTGTCCAGCTAGGACTTTACTCATTCATTCATTTATTCATTCATTCATTTACTGAACCTTTTAATACCATTAGGGCTGTGGGAGCCTATCTCAGCCGACTCTGAACTAAGGCAGGGTACACCCTGAACAACTTGCCAATCCATTGCAGGGCCAACACACACATTTACACTCACACCAATTGGCAATTGGGAACAAGAGGAGAACACACAAACTCCACACAGAAACAGCCTTGCCAGCCTAGGACTTGAACCCAGGGACTGTCCTTGCTGTGGGTTACAGCCCTATATTCTGACTGCCCATTGGTCTAACAGTTATAGCCCACTGGTCCAACAGCCCTAACCCTAACCAAGCTGAACTGATTAGGGTGCTGATTTAAGCAAGGTGCCCATCTTATATGAGTAGGGCTGTCAGACCAACAGGCTATCCGACCAATGAGTTGTGAGAACTTGGAGCCGTCCAACTTGCTGTGAGGCAGACGTGCTAACCACTATGCCATCATGCCGCCCAGCTTGATTTTGTTATTTTGCTCTATTTTATATGTAAGTGACTTAGCCTTTGTATTGTTCTCACCCCTTCAGTTTATGTCTCCATGTGTTCCATGATCAGGTGATTTTTAGGAATTCTAAACACACATGAAAAGTTTGTTTACCGTTTTTCCATTGCCATATTTCTGACTACTGAATGCCAGAGTTTACAAGTATAGTTTCCATTTTACATGCTCCTCATACATTCGTTGTGTGCAGTGTGAATCCAACCGAAACAAGAGTATATATTTCTTGATGAACTGAAACGCTAGGTTTTTAATACACAGATTGGTCTGCAGTTCCTCAGTGTCAGCATGACCCACTGTCTCACAACATAGCACCATAGGGAACTCCTGCATGAAGGCCAAGACTCTTGGAGAAGCTGCAAGTGTCTGCACTCTGCATAGGGGGTTGGAGGCTGTCTTCACACCTAACTCTGCAAGTGCAAAATGAGGACAAACCGCTTTGCTCGCACCTGCCAGCCTGCACCGTCTAATGACTTCTCACTATTAAAAACTTGTGAAGCTAAATTATGTGAGCAACTAATTGAAAACTGAAAGATGGCATTGACAAAGGAGACAGTGATATAGCTATACATCACCTGGTTTTCCTCTCGATGATATATAAAACCAGAAGACCTAAACCCTTCATCGGGACTCCAGCAGCTCGGGTTAGGGATGATTATACTCTACTTGCAGACAGGCCCTGCTTATATTTCTCACATTGTTGTTGTTTTGTATACTGTATGCATTTGTGTGCTTTAGTTATGACAGTTATGGAGAAAAAGGCCATGGGAACAACCCACTGGAAGGCAGGAGACTTAATTTGATTTTCATAGTAATCATTCAGCGTTTTAATATCCACATGAAGATCACTAGAAATCACAAACTAAGGGACAATGAGTAAGCTTCAATGCAGCAATAGCAAACAATAAGAAACCTATAAGAC
The DNA here is from genome assembly GCA_030014195.1 of Neosilurus mollespiculum. Lineage (NCBI taxonomy): Eukaryota > Metazoa > Chordata > Actinopteri > Siluriformes > Plotosidae > Neosilurus > Neosilurus mollespiculum. Next base: position 25,514,539 of record JAQMYF010000003.1, read on the forward strand.
CAGGCTGAATTCAGTTGAGAAACAAAGTTTTTCATACCAAATTCCCTACCCTGCTTTCAAGTCCACTACCCTCCTCCTCCTCACTGTGCTAAAGAGATTCAGTTGGATATAGAGGCGGAGCAGGAATCAGTCATTTTTATCTCCCAGATGGGCGAGGCTGGCATCATTCCGGACTTTCCTTACTTTATGGCCTCTTCCCTCACTTTTGTTTTCCCCACACGTCCTGCATTTTTTAATGCGCTCTGCATTTTCCTTGCCGGGCCATGCAGTTTACTATGCATGATAAATTTTATTCCCATATTTATGCTTGTTACTATTGGACAGAGTGCTTCATGCCAGCTCTGTCCCACTTCTTCAGTGGAGGGGCATGAAGTTGTGAGGAGGAATAAACTGGGTTTGCTCTTACTGAAGGCATTAAACCCAGCGTGCCCTGTCTGTGGAGCAGTGGGCTCTGTCACATTCCTTGCAAAGCATTTTTCTTGGCCTGATTCATTAAGCTCACACACACACACACACACACACACACACACAAAACACTAAATACCCTCAGTGAAGATGAAACTTGGATGTTACTAGAACCTGCACAAGCACCATTTCTGGCTTATTGTTTGTGGAATTTCTGTCACGATAAACTGGTTAAAAATTGGGGACCTGAGTACCGGGCTTGAATCATAACTACTGCGCAATCAGCAATGTGTGAGTGTGGCACAGAATGAAGGATCGTTTGTTTAAAAAAAAAGGGGAGGAAATAATTATTGTTTTTATAATAATAATTAGCAGCACCGCATAAAGCTTGGCAGGTGGGATTTCCCAGGGTGGTAGCACCAATCTCTATGACATCATCATAGAGTGTGTGGGAAAAGCAGTAGATAATGATGTCATGTGACACACTGGCAGGACAAGGGGACAAAGAGACAGAGACATATGGAGTCTGTCCCCTGGTGGAGCACCTCTAAGTGGTCTGCCCATTCATTACTTTGGGCATCCAACAGTTATATACTGTGAGCATAGATGGATTTGTTTAGTGAACTTTGACCTTCCAAACATGTGCTGTGTCCAAACAATGTTTGTGTGAGCGGCAAGGACATTTCTACATGAAGCTTGCATGTTTATTTAAATACTCTCCTCCCCAAATAATGTGATCGGAAAGGCAAAATCCTGGAAATAAAGGTCGGCTGAAAAATTCACTGTATGTACCTTTTCATCACTATCTTTTCATTGCACATCCTTGGTCAATCATGACAGTGGTTATTTCATTCCAAAAGAGGGTTTGCGCTGTCATTAGTAAATCTAGCCTTAAAACTAGAATCCTTGAGGGTTCTTTGGTTGTCGGTCTTAGGTGAGCCCCTAAAGATTTTATGTACACTCACCATCCACATTATTAGGAACATCAATCAGTCAGTAATGTGGCAGCAGCACAATGCAGAGCACAGTGCAGAGCAGGGGACAGAGATGGTGGATAGTGGATAGTGTCTTAGTTTCTTGTTCTTGTCTGACAGGAGTGGAACTCAATATGGTCTTCTTTTGTTGCAGCCCATCCTCTCACATCCACATTTCACCAAGTTTTTGACATGTATCTTCATGATTTATTGCAATGATTGGTTAATTAGATAATTATATACTGTATGTCCAGGTGTTTTCTAATAAAGTGGATAGAATAAAAGTGTATGCTCTATGTCTCACAACAACCCCTTGTAGAAGAACCCTTGTAAAAAAATATCTGAATGAAGGAAACTAGACAGTCCTGGTTTTGTTGCATTACATAGATTAATGGATAGATAGGTAGACAGTTAAACAGAAAGTTTAAAAGACAGATAGACTGCAAAAGTATTCACAATAACATGGAAAATCAAAGCAACTTGACTGATAAGGACATAACATTAAAAACATTGTGACCATTGACCAAAACATTATGATTCTATCAGTCATTAAAAGGGTGGGATGTATTAGGTAGGAAGTGAACAGTCAGTTTTCAAAGTTGATGTGTTGAAAGCAGGAAAAAATGAGCAAACGTAAAGATCTAAGTGATTTTGACAAGGGACACATTGTGATGGCTAAACAACTGGGTCTATTCATATCATCACCTACTAAAGGTGAAGGACAACCAGTGTCAACACAGTGCATCCCAACTTGCTGAGTGTGAGGCTGCTTAGATGCAGACGAGTGAGGTGGTGTTAATGTTATACTGTCTGGTTTATATTATATTATACACCAGTGTGAATACTTTTGCAGTCCACTGTAGATAGATAGATAGACAGATAGACAGACAGACAGACAGACAGACAGACAGATAGATAGATAGATAGATAGATAGATAGATAGATAGATAGATATTTTCATTGTAGAGATTTTATTGTTTGTTTATTATTTATTTATTATTATTTATGTTTGATATGCCCTGTGATGGCCTGGCGGGCTGTCCAGGGTGTACTCTGCCCTTGCCCAGAGTTGGTTGAGATGGGCACCAGCCTCCCTGCGACCCTAATTACGATTAAGCGGTTCAGAAAATGAATTAATGAATTTATTTTATCTGCTGTGAGGTTTTTTTTTTCAAGATCTGCATGAACCCAGTGAGTAAAATAATGCATTTTTAGTTAGTCAGCCTTTGGAAGATATTTTTTCCTATATGTGCCTAAACTCTGCAAGAGTGTTTCTGAGAAGATCATTAATGCCAGCTCGATAGTTCTTTCTTTTTGGCATATTCTTAGCTCTTAGGTCTTTTGCCTTGTTAAATGCAGTTTTCATGGTAATTTTCATGGATTTAAAAGAAAAATAACAATTGATCATACATTATAGGTCATTGAAAACTATTAACCATGACCTTCACACCAAAGAATGAGTATATTCAGCCAATATTCTGTATTCTGTAAGAAATAATAAAAGAAAAATAAATGACCGGATGGTGTGATGGCCACATGGGGAGCTGATTATTTTCCAATGACAGCAAGCTCTGAAGTGTTTTATTCCACGTATACCACAGCAATATGTCAACCTTCATATTTTTTATTTATTAAAGAATGGCACATCCCAATATTTTTCAATTATAGTTTAATCTAGTGGAGCCTGTAGAACACAATGGTTTCTGTTATCGTCTCATTTTCTCTCTTTTGAAATTAATAAGACAAAAGAAATGTATCTTGCTATCATTTTACTGAAAATCCTCAAAACCGTCCTTGCTGAAGACTTTTCAATGTCGGAAATCTTGATGGAACAGTCTTGCTTGTGATTGAGACTGCTTCTGATACAGTGTGTTAAAACTGTTATCAGCAGTCATGCACATTTTTAACTCTGTACATGTTAATTGTGCATTACGTCTCCTGGTTTGTTGTTACTATGGAACTTATAACATATTAACACATTAATGTAAACCTGTGACTTGCACTGCAGTCACAATTCTATTCACAAAACAGAAATTACATTCTTTCATCTTTCGATATGCTTACATAAATTAACATATATTTTCTTCTTTGGATGAGCTCCATATCACAATCACCTCCTATGTTGCATGCAGTGTGTGACGCCCACAAGCTGTACAACATGGCTGAAGATGGCTGTGATGGTTTCACTAGAGGAGATACAGAGAGACCTCAGCATGTGATTGGGATATTTGCACAGCAGCTGCTTGGTGTGGCGTGCATGCTCATTGCTAATTGCTTCACTGTTTTGGCAGGATGAATGATTAAGCTGGTGGCAGCATCAACGGCAGGTTCCCTGTCTGCTCAAGAAGGCTTCCAGTTCAGTCTGCACAAACACCTCCAGAATGGAATTGTATTATATATACCTATACATTACGTTTTTTTAGATCTTGATATATGGCTTGAGAACCACTTGAGAAACGCCTTTGAATTTACATCAAAGGTTTTAGGATGCTTTAATCTGGCCTTCTGTGCCTCATGTTTGGAGAGCCATTGTCATGAGATTCTGTATCTTTTGCAAAACATAGATACATATGATAAGATAGAACTCTTTAAAAACAGCTCAGGTATAAATCCACACTGTCAACATCCAGAGGGTGTGATAGATAAGAGAGGATGAGGCGGTAAACTGAGGTGGAGTGATGGCGAGACATGAAGTGTTCGCCACTGGTTTGGGCCAGATAACACTTCACCCTGTGGCAGGTGGCCCTACTGGCTATTTACACACATGTATCATTTCAACCTCTATTTACACAGTCACTTTTCTGATGTGCCTAAACTACTCACTATTCTGATGTGCCTAAAACTCTCAAGGTTTTTAAGTTGGGTCATAAGTAGCACTCACCGTTATTTAGCCAGTTGTATTTATTAAGATAATAATATAATAATACTAATATATACTACCCAGGAATGTAAGCATAAAAGGAAACTAAACTGAGAATTTTGTGGTTTACTTTTTAAATGTTTTTAATCATGATGGGACAGGTGAACTCCGGGCAGGTGCATAGGCTAAGTGCTAATGGTGTATAATGGTGTGTCTTTAAGTCTTTGTTAAGCCACTGTGTGGCAGAGATGACGATGGATGCAAATATGCAGAACTATATACAGTTTTTTTTAATAAACCAGGTATACAAAATGCAGTCCAATATTTGAGTCAGACAGGCACAGGTCAAGAGATGAGGCAAACAGAATAACACAAGCAGGCCTTAACTCACGGTCGAGAATCAGGCAGGCAGAGATCATACACAAAACAGGCAATAACACAGGCTAGGTTATGATTATGAACGGGCAGGTAGAAACAGGTCATAAACACACAGGCAATATCACAGTCTAGGCAGGAATCAGGAACGGGTAGGCAAAAACAGGTCATACACGGAAATACAAGACACTCAGAATATCAGGCTGAGCACATACTGAAGGCACTACACAACACTGATGCTTTGTACCACATTATAGTTTGTGCACATAGTCCTTCTCATCACTGCTTGGATTGTTTGTAGTGCAACCATCTGCGCATACATGCTGCTAGCTGATCCTCCTGGGGCATGCTGTAGGTATGTTGTAGTTCTTCCGCCTCTGACTCCAAGAAGTAGCTGCTGTGCTGTGAACGGAGCCGAAGAGGGAGAAACCGTGACATTCCTATCTAGAGTTTAAGTATATACTACGCATAGAACTTAAGAAAAGCAAACTAAAACGAGATTTGAATAGATTATGGTTACATATTTTAACTGTGACAGGTAGGTCAGGTGAGCAATTGACCTTCAGCTGAGTTAAGCACTGTGTAGCTAGCTGAGTTTTGAGTCTTCTGATTTAGAGTTTTAGTATATACTACACGGAAACATAAAGAAAGCAAACTAAAATTATTCTTATAATTTATAGTTTAAGAGGTCAGGTGAGCTCTGCAAACTCCGAGGTAATACTGATGTGTAGCTAATGTGTGTCTTTTGAGCCTGTTTGTCCAAAGTACATACTACAAGGAACTGTAAGTAAACTGTGCTTAAAAAGGTAAAGGTGGGTTTTTACACTCATTCGAAGTTTGTGGAAGTATGTGGAAATGCAAAAAATAATCATAAAAAATAAATAAACTGGAACAATATTTTAATGGTTAATGGTTAATGGTGTCCGTTACTTTGATTCAAGCACTACTTGGGACAATGTCTCAGATCTCTGAGATAGCGAGCAGATCAGTTTGCACCGTTCCCTTAGTATATACTAACTGGCAATCTTCTTAATTTCTACTCTCCACAAAGGAGTGGTCTTCCCACTCTTACACATGATATGCTCATAAATTAATCAGCACTTTTATGAGTTCAATTAGGGATTTGACATTGAAACTGAGGAAGACGCTTGCTGGCCTCTTCAGTCTCCAGAGTCTTTAAGTTCTATGACAGAAATGAAATGCTGATTAGTTGTTTGGACCTCATCAGCAAAATTCAAAGAATGCATTGTACAAGATGAGAAACACATTGTTGTACTGCAGCAAAGTCAGGACTTCGGGGAACGAATGCTTTGTATGTAGTTAATTTATTTCCACTCAACCAATGTCCCTGCGCAACTGAATGTGAAAAGCTTTCTGATCTGTTTATTTACGTTGTTGTGGACGAACCTTGGTACTTTGTGACAGCTACATTTCAGCGGGTCTTTTTTACATTTTCTTTGTTATAAAAGAAAACGTGTGGAAATTAAATTTCAGTGATCTATAGAAATTTCCCCTTTGGGAAGACATGCATTGTGAGCTTTAGCTTTCGCTCTCTTTGTGAACTTTACTGTAGAATTAGACCGGTATTTTTTTAAAGACTAGCCCACAATTGTTTATTATATCGGCTTTGTATACTTATTAATATCATTCAACTGAATGGACAGAAACCACCAAAGATATTTCCAGATTGTGGAGGAGTTTAGCGATGACACATTTGTCAAGTGATGTGGCAGCGTTTTCTTCTCCTCCCACCATCTCCTGGGTATTTACCCTTGATGTGTCAATAGCTTCAATTTTCCTCTGACCAGGAGTGGGATGGTGATTCCAAACTTATTAATTGCTGCACAGAAGTAACTTTCCTACATACTTCAGTTGGCATACCATCTAGGATGCTTCTTTTTGTACCCTTCCAGCCAGCTTGATGCTTGACTCTGATGGGTCGCTGGTATAAGTGTCAGGCGAGGTGAACTGAAGAAGGCTGTGGAATCCCACTGGGCCGTGAGCTTGTTAGCATAGCGTATGACAGCCCAGATGCAGGCAGCAAAGAGATGCGAGGTTGCACACCATTGATATTCCTTAAAAAAATAAAGGGGGGGCTTGGGGGGAGGGGTGTTGTGTAGAGAGTGGGCATCGGGTGTCACAAAGGCTGCAAAATGACACACTTGAGGAGTAAAAATCAAGCATTGTGTGACTACAGGCCTAATTTGGGAGTCTCATTTTCCTTCAGGAGTGTCCCGGAAAGATATTACAAAAAAATCACAGGATTAATTAATCTCTCACTCATTTTTCCCATTTTAATGGACTCTGGAGAAATGTCTGGAAAATTTAACTGTCATGTACATTATGTAACAACGAATGCCATTTATTATATGTGCATTTACAGTGTAAGTTGTCATGGTTGCATGCATAGCATATTAAATAAATATACAATAGACATACAGTATATTCAAAACAATTAAAACTTATTCAGACTGGACATGTAGACAGTATCTGTAAGGCAGTATCTGTTATATAGACTAGGCAGTATACTTTATTTGACTTTTGGGTACATTAGTATTCTTTAATAAAAGTTTATATGTTGTATGCATGTAATATAAATATATAAATACTGCACTTATGACTACTTATAATAAATTTTCATTTGTTACAAGACCTTATATGTGACATATTAAAGTAGAAAGTAGGATTTATAGTGTCTATTTGCAGATGTTAATGCAGAATCTATTTGAAGATTGTACCCGGGATTATATTTGGCAGTTATGGAAGAAGTGTAACACACAGGTGCAGGAGTGAGGTGAAAGACTTTAACGCATACTTACAGCATGTTTATTTGGGTTAGTTCAATCATTGTAGATGTTGTTCCAAGTAGGTGTCAAAATCAGATTAGTAAAGAGAATCTATAAAATCATGAATTAAAACTAATGGCTAAAAATTAAGAATTAAGGTAATGTTAATACGTCACGGAAAGCTCCAGAGTTAGAGCTCACATGAACGTGAATCATAGAAGCGGACCTGTCAGTGATCAGTTTTATTAAATCCATGTGCAGTGCTGCTGTTTATGAGAGGATATCCACACTTTACAATCATTACATTACAAATGATCACAACTACGCACTCATTCACTTAATCCTACTAGGGGAGACTGGCGCCTTTCTCAGCCAACACTGCGCGAAGGCAGGATACACCCTGAACAGCTCGTCGGACCATCTCACACTCACACCTATGGTTGGTGCAGCCAATTACCCCTATGTGGATGTCTTTAGACCTGTGGGAGGAAACCACTTTAGACTGTGGGAGGAAATGTCTTAGACTGTGGGAGGACTCTGAAGAAACCCACGCAAGCCCAGAGAGAACATGAAAACTCCACACAGAAACGCCCGAGCGTTTACTCATAAAGCATGCCACGAATAAAAAAAGAAAAGAAAAAGAAAATATCCGCAGCCTTGTGTTTACAGTCAGCTCAGACAGCCCAGTGGGAAAACATAAACATGCGCTAACCTCATTATTTGACACTCTGGTGCCATCTAAGATGGCTCTTCAACACTGTGACAACACTTAAAAAAGTGAAAAAGCATAATATCTCCCCTTTAAAAACAGACAAACGTAGCCCATCAGTCAGACTAAATTGCCATTTGCCACTAAAATTACCACTTTCAGGCTGTAGTAAATCATACTGCATGTGTTAAGGTAATTTGCATCGACATGGTTCTGTATTCTCCATAAAAAAAGGTAAAATAAAAAAAGGTAGTCTACTGGATCATTATCAGGCTGGCGCTTATCCCCGGGTTGTTTAGCATGAAGCAACTAGGAGTTTAACTCCTCTTGAAGGGACGCTAGTCTATTGCAGGTTACCTTCCCAGTATTTTTACTGGTAACCATTTATACTGCTGGGTGGACAGAAGCACACTGGTGGTTAAGACCTTGCCCAGGGGTTTTAGCACGGTGAGGGACTAACGGGGATTCAAACCCATGGCCCTCGATCATGACCCCAGCACCCTAACCACTACACCATCGGCCTCCTCTAATGTCCATGTTTTGGTAGAAATGCTCAAAATGGCATCTTCAAGGCAATGGTCACAAGTACGCAGGAGGTTAAAATTTTGTATTAATAACTTCAGCTCATTCCAGCTTGTCATGCCACTTGCTTGAGTTAATTTTGCTTTAAAAATACAAGATGAACTATGAGCAAACACTGGACCTTTACACAAAACCTTTAATTTT
>JAQMYF010000003.1:25523473-25551666 GCA_030014195.1 Neosilurus mollespiculum
TAAAAAAAAAATTTTTTTTTGGCGCCCACCCCCCCCCCCCCCCCCCCCCCATCTTCTGTCTCTACTCCCACCTACTCTCTCCTTCTCTCTTGTTTTTACCCGCCTGAATATTTTCTCTGTTCTTCTTTCTCCATCCTGTTTTCCTGAACTAAAGACATTTGATTTTGTAGTCTGATGGGCAATTTGTTCTTCATTTGTAAGACCAGCCTACATATTTCTTTGAAGCATGTTGAATTACCGTGAAACATCAGGAAACTGTTTTACAACCATTTCACTAGAGATTGTTATGTGCTTTTTACAATTGGAAAAAGCAACACTAAGAATGTGTCCTGGTGAAACAGCATGCTGTGATAAAGCAGTTTATATGGTTTTGGATCCAAAATCCATTGCGTGTAGCAATGTGTGAATCCCAGCCAGGGAATGCACTGCCACCTCAGCATTTCTTCTTGTTGACCTGGCATTTTTAGTGGAATACCATGATGTGGAAATGACCTGTACTGGGTATTGTAAGGAATTTTGTTCCGAATAGTTTAGTGCAAGTTGGAATAAGGATTGGAATTGGATTCTGAATTTGTCAATTGAACATTTATGTGACTGTAGACCCATGGATTTGAAGCTAAGCAGAGGAAAGCACTAGCCCAAGATACTCAGTGGTGTTCTTACCTCTAACGAGCCAGACCTTCTTAGCATAACTCGGCTGGTCACAGCAGAAGTGTGGTTGTTAAATGAGCTGGAAAGGGCGAGAGAAATTTGGCTTCCTCATTCATCACTACACTAACAAACCCTTTTTAAGTTTTCACCTCTGTCCTTGTACGTCAGTCTTCTCTGACCCAAATCAAAATGCAAAGTAAAAAAATACTATGAATTTGACAATTTGGCTCTACAGCTGTTCTCAACATTGAGACGTTTGAATAAGTGCTACAGAAGAAAAAGAAAACTTTCAGGCTCTTTCAGAATCTGAAACTTTTACTACATTTTTTAGTTCAGTCAGCAACTTACACATTCTGTAGTTCTTAATATGTGTTTGCACTGGCGACCAGGAGAGATGCCAACTTCTTAAAATGGTTAAAATACAACTGGAGGTAGATTCATCTCAAATTTTTTGTGCGGTATGACAGATTTGGCCCTGATTTAAAGTTATTATAATGTTTATGAGGTTACATCGGGAGCTGAACATAATTAACTCCCAGGACCCGCTGGTGGATCCTGGATTTCCTCCATTTACTCTTGTATCTACACACCTTTCCTATTAGCTTCACTGTACACTCTTAGACAAAGGAATCCTTTACTGGTTTCTTAACTGGTGAAAGCACTAGCCTTCTTAAATGGTCAGAACGTTTTGAGAAAGGGAAAACCACTCTTTATAGGACTAAGCTGGACTGAAGAGTTTTTAAAGAGTAACAATCTTTAAGAAGAGCAACTTTAAAAAAAATCTGTTTTTTTAATTTTATGTTGAACTGATATAGAAATTAAGGTTGGTGTCTCACAGTTACAGGTTCCAGGGTTTGATCCTCTGCTTGGATTGCTGGGGTCTGTGCCATATTCTGGTCCCTGTGTGCAGTCAAGTTTTGTTTTTCCTGGTTCTTAGGTTTCCTGCTACCTTTCAAAAATACATTGGTAGCTTGAGGGGATATTCTGAATTGCCCCAAGGTGTCTTCTTTCCATGCACCTAGTTTTCCTGAAGTATGCCTCCACTGGAATCTTGACCAAATCAAATGTGAATTTAAATGGTTATAAAATAAAAGCTGCATTTTAAAGAAGCACGGTCAAATTTTCACAAGTCCCTAGCTAAAGCCAGGGGAATGAAAACCTTGTTGACCAGACAAACTGGAGAGGTTCCAGAAGATGCTGAAGTAACTCTTTTCCTTTGTCCCTATGCAGATAGAGTCTGCATTATTCCCTGTGTTTGTTAGACTTTTAAAGGAATAATTAACAAGGCTTTAAACCTACTTTTATGGATCACCTGCTGTCCCCAATATCATTTTTGTGATTGCACAGCAGAAAAGCGGCAGAAACATTGACACTAATGCCTGGCACTGAAAACTCTTGCAAGATCAGTAACTCTCCAATTAAAGCAATATCCCTCAGTCTACATTGCTCAGCACCTGGATCCTTCAGAATGACTTTTACCGCAAAACAGAGGACACGGGGAAATATGACTGGAGGGCATTCTCTGTTCTAAACACTGTGTTTCAGTTTATGAGCTGAATCCTGTAATGAGTTCACGAAATGCTCCGCTTTAAAGTCAGAGTGAGTATTAAGTGCTGTTTTGTGTTTAAATTGGATCTGTTTCTTAGAAAAAAAAGCCTAGCACTGGAGGACAGAACCTGCGGGACAGATCTGAGATGTTTGCTCTGTAAAACAAGAGGTGTGCAGTTACAATTTCATGGCCTGCTCACTGTTTTCCACACAACGCCACCTCAGCTCATAAACACAATCCTCGCAGTGTCACCAAGCACTCCACAATTTTCAAAAAAATATTTGTTATGTCTGAGGCGCTGGAGCCCAGCAAATATTATCATCCTACAAGCAAACAAACAATCCTTTGGTGCTAGATAAAGGCGCGAGACACACGGCGAGGTAATGGGAGCGTGCTATTAGCAGTGTCACTCATTCTGGCATGCCTGTCAGGCCTGGAGCTTGCTCTGACGCCATCTTCTTCCCCTCGTCCACCTGCTTATCTCACTGATAAATTAACTCGGGCAGGAGAGGAAAGGGGGTGGGGGGTGGGGGGGTGGGGGGGTGCATGCACCACACCTTTCAGAAGGCTGGAACGATGAGCCCGGATCACTGCTCTGTTGACTTGAGTTAATAACGTGGAGGCACAGCACTGTGGCTGACAACTCTGTCAGAATTTAGAGAGCCCACAAGACTGACAGATACAAAAAGAGAATAAATATTCGCTAATTATATGCAAACCAGCTTTTCTTAGAAGCCATTCTGAAACAGGGAACACCGCATTAAAAAAAAACCCAATCAAATATGTGAATCTTGGCATTGTTTTGACAACAATGCATTTGCGTGACATACTGTGCTGAACACATGTCCAAGTTTTGCCATTAATCACCTAGGTGTGAAGAGCTCTCTATTCCTGTGCTGTGGGGTTCTTGTATCTGATTTCACACCAGGAAAACGCCAATCATGGAATGTGTCAAAACCCTAGACAACACTGGCGCCAGATTGAACCAGAATTCTGACGCTTATGCCAGCTTTTCACACCAATTTCAGACACACAAACAGGCTTTTGGCCCACATCCACAAAGATCATCTGTCACAAGGAGTTATTTCTGTGTACTTCTGTGCCAAAGGATTGCTTTCCCTAATGCTTCTGTCTTCCTGAGACGGCCGCCTGCGTGAAATACTCCAACGTTGCCTCATTACAGCTTGGGCTAGCTGCTACTCATGAATGAGTCCTCACCTCTCAAAATCATCTCCTGTAGAGGTTTTCCAGGATGCTCTGCAGTCTTAATAGCCGAGGGCCCAAATCACCACTTAGTCTGTAGCGTCTTTGACTCATGGGAAGGTGTAAGAACAGCCACTCGTCCCATCACAGGGCCGAGAACAAAACTTGGTTAAGAGGTGTCTGTAACTGAATTCCAGAGATCCTGATGTGTATTAAGATGGACACAGGGACAAGATAAAGCTTTTTGCTGGATGAGACACAGAGAATGTAGAAGCTCATCCAGTCACTCAGCAGCTCTGAAGCCTGAGCCTCATGGGAAGGGTGACGATGACCTTGTGAAAACATGTCGATAAGCTTCTCTCACCGCTTTTATGTTTCCGAAGTCAGGGGAATAGGAGTAGAATTATTTAAGAGGGGAAAAAAAGTGAAGCGTAATAAATCTGTACAAACAAGGGTGATTTGAGGCATTAGTGCATGTTTAGCATTTTTAATCTCTCCATTTTTAAGTGTTTGGAATTTTTAAATCTCCCACAAGCAAATGCATTGCACTACTGTCTAATTATAAAACGAAACTAATTAGGGAGGCTTATGTAGCATTTGGATTTCATTGAAATATCTAATACTATGTTGAAAACAATATTATAATAATACATTTTATGACTTATAAGTCTTTTTTTTGTCTTTTTGAACAGCTTTCTTTCTATTTAATAGTGTAATTATGAAACTTTAATCACCTTTTAAAGATTTTACTCTACTTTTATGCCTTATGTATGTATGTTTATGAATATACACTGATCAGCCAACATTAACTTAATAACACTGAGAGGTGAAGTAAATAACATTGATTATCTTGTTACAGTGGCACCTGCTAAGGAGTGGGATATATCAGGCAGCAAGTAACCAGTCAGTTTTTAAAGTCGTTGTGTTGGAAGCAGGAAAAATCAGTTAGCATAAGGATGTGAGTGACTTTAACAACAGCCATTCACACATCACACATTGTGATGGCTAAACATCTGAATCTATTAATCTCCAAAACGGCAGGTCTTGTGTGGTGTTCCTGGTATGCAGTGGTACCAAAGGTGGTCCAAGGAAGGACATGCAGTGAACTGGCAAAAGTCTCAGGGGTTCTCAAGGATTATTGGTGCACGTGAGGAACAAAGGCTAGTACGTCTGGTCTGATCCCACAGAAGAGCGCAAACTTCTGAAACTGTTAATGCTGGCTATGATAAAAAGGTGTCAGAACACATAGTGCATTACAGCTTACTGTGTATGGGCCTGATTAACCACAGACCAATCAGGTGGTGTTAATATTATGGCTGGTCAGTGTATACACTCATTGGCCAGATTATAAGGAAAAGTTGATCACATGCTTATTCATGCAAATATCCAATCATCCAAAAACTGTTGATCTTGTGAGATTTCTAAAGTACAGAAGTGTCTGAATTTTACTCAGAATGCTGCAAAAAGCAAGACAACCAGTGAGGCGCCAGACCTGCTATTAGAAACACCTTGTTGACTAGAGGGGTCAGGAGAGAACGGCCAGATTGGCTTGAGCTGTCAAGCAATCCAAAGTAAGGCAAGTTACCACTCTGCACTATCACAGTGATCAGAAAAGCATCTCAGAAAATAAACCACATCAAGCTTTGAAATGGAATTCCTGAAGACCACATGAGATCCACTCCTCTCCTCCAAGAACAGAAATCTGAGGCATGAAACTGGATGAGGCAAAGTTTTGCAAAGGGTCTCTGTCCGTGTTGAGTTTCACATGGTATAAAAAGTCTTGACTGATGATGATAGCTGAGATTTCCTTATCTGTAGTCATTAAGGATAAATGCTATAGAAATGTATTAGGTTTATTTCATTTAAGCCTAGAACTAGATAATAATGGATTCAATTAAATGGGTTCATGAGATTTTCCTCTGCTAAAGTCATGTCCACTTATCTGAAATATATACTGATTAATGCATAATGGTAGTGGCACTAAATGTCAAATTTAAACATCAAACACATTTTAAGACAGATTTCCCACAGTTAGGTAGGGAGATCTTTTTCCCCATAATAATGTGATATTCATGTTAATTCTTTACGTTGGAAGATGGCTATTTAGATCACCAAAGCATCCTGGTTGGTATAGAGTACCGTTTTTTTTTGTTTTTTTTTGTATAACTGGGAAATTCTGACCTCCAAAACTCAGGATTGTTTTAGATCTATTTAAAAAAATCAGATATGGAGGCCTGTCTGAATGCGCCCTAGCAGATGGGACTTGACTGTAAGTGACACGAAACATGGAGTGGATAATAGTGACAGTGGCTAACAAGTAGAACTGAAGCGTGAACATAAAGAGACACTAGAGGACAAAGAGGAGCACCGGAAGGTCATAGGATTGAGATTGTGGCAAAGATGTATTTTTTCCCTCCTTGAATGGCAGAGTACCCTGGGAGTTTTTGACTCCTCTCTTCTTATTTGACAGGCCCTGCTAATTGGTTTAGGTCAAGCAGCCTTTCTTGAGAGTACGAGAGAAGGCTTGTTCCTCAAGGAGCTTAGCAGAGTGGATCAATACCGAAAGAAGGTAGTAAATAAATGGGGCGAAAAAAAAGAAACCATGCTGGTAACAGAGGCAATCCCCCGTGCTGCCATTGAGAGACTGCCCAACCAGAGTAATGTGCAGCTTCCATGGTCAACCATCCCATTAACCGGAGGCAGAAATGCCTCAGCCTTTTTTGTGATGCATGTGGAGAGATGAAACAATGCTGTAATGTATATGTGGGGGCTACGGAGACCTGGGATCTAATTTTTTTAACAATAGAGCTGGACAGGCTTCTGCCTTTAGAAAAGAGAAGATCAAAAAGGAGAGGTTAAAGGGTGGTAGAGGTCTGCATAAAGACGTTATTTTGGAAGAGTTCCAGGTACCCATCTTGAGGGCTGCTGCGGTGTGCTGTTTGCTCTGATCGCTTTTTACTTTGTCTGGACTCTGTAAACTTAAAAATGCTCTGCATTGAGTTTAAATCCTTTCCCACACACCACTAGAGTAATGGCTGCATCACTGAGTTGCTCGTGACTGGTTATACTAGAGAAAATGATTCACTGCTGGCGTTTATTCAAAACTAACACAGTGGCCAAAATGTCACCCATCATAATGTACGAATTCCACCTGTTGCTTCCTGTTTACTCAGCGGACTCAATTAGATGACCATAATGTTAGAGGAGAAGAAATGATGAGGTGTCACTCAAGTATGAGATTATTGACAATAATAACCGAGTTCGCGCACCATGACCATAATAAACTATATGGAGTCACTACTGCCTACTGCAATGTTTCATCAGGCCGTCAACACACAGAAGATTTCCCCTACCCACAACACACTGCTGTTATGTGTCTTAATTACCTGTCATTTGTAGCCTGGCTCCTCGATGTGGGAGGCATGGTGGATGACATGATGAGCCAGATTCCTGTGGGTTGCCACGCTGAGGTGACTCTTCCGGCAAGAGAGAGCTTCATTAACGGCTTTCGTAGCTGTGCTGCTGCTTTTGGCAGTTGATTGGTTTAAGCTTTAGTGCCTTCATTCCTTATTACAACCTGGCATCATTTCAAAAAAGGAAGAGGACAGGAAGGGAAGAGTGCAGTTGTGTGCATTGTTGAAATTTTCACAGTGGCTACACCGGGACTGCTTTGCACATAACTTATGTCACAGAGCAACAACTTCAATTAAGGTAGCTATTCATATGTAGCAAAAAAAAGCCAGATTTGTATGTAGTTACCATATGCTGCTCTGTCAAACGAAGACATAGTCCCCATAGAGCCTCTTTTATGTGTTAGTATGCACTATGTTTGCATGTGGCTTCCTGGATTTACCTGGATTGTGATCAGAATTTATACACCTAAAGGTGTATTTTTTTTTACTCTTCGGCATTCTTGTGCACGCTTTAAGCCTTGCAGTATTTCTCAGTTCCTCTCAGTAGAATTTTGGTATTGTAGTGTATGGTACATCTAACACAGCTCAGGTAATGTGTGAGGAAACTTAAACCAGAGCATCACTCTCACTGCTTCTTTTACATGTATACAGTCAGAGATGGACAAATAATACATTCATGAATTGGTACAAGAACATGGGAAGATCTCCAGTGAGTGGCTAAAATTATACTATATAGTGAGCTAGCTAATACAGAATAAATGTGTTCTATATATATTTGTTTATTTATTAGCCTGACCGCTTAATCTTATTAGGGTCGCGGGAAGGCTGGATCCTATCTCAGCCAAATCTGGAAGAAGGCAAGGTACACCCTTGTCCATCACAGGGCCAGCACACACACACACATACACACACACAATGTGCATAGCCTAATGTGCCTGACTGTGGGAGGAAACTGGAGTACCCAGAGGAAAACTACACAAGCTCAGGGAGAACTGTGCCTTCACACAGAAACATCCTCGCCGAGCACAGGGCATGAATCTAAGACCTTCTTGCTGTGAGACGTATGTGCTAACCACTACGCCACTGATATGCTGCCCCAGTAGTGTACATATGGACATAAGCCATGGAGAGCTATAGTTTAGTTAAGTCATGCACTTATTTGCTGTTGATGAGAAGACAAATGATCTTCTGTTTTGATATTCGTGAGCCTAATTATTATTATATCTTTAAAAAAGGGCAGCACATCATGCTTGCACCTTCAAAAAAAAATCTGCCTGTGAGCTTTTCTCTCCATACAAAGTATGATTAAAGTGATTAGTGGAAGGTGAAGTATGCTGCAGCTTGAATCAAAGTATATTTTGCTTTGTATCTTCAACTGCTCTTTCACAGAACTGTGTTTCTTGTCATCTGTGAATGAGTGAGTAAACCGTATAATAGTGTTGGGATGATTGAGCCAAAGCTCGAGCAGTGTATCAATAAGAGCCATTTCCAAATTTATTTAGCTCAAATATTGTGGCTCGAGTCACTATTTTTCAAAACAGTTATTTTTATTATTATTATTATTATTATTATTATTATTCGCATATTTTCATCAGAAAACAGAAAAAACTCGAGTGTGTATGTTGCTGTTCACTTGCCGGCAGGTCGGGTTTACTGTGCTTTGCACATGTGTGTCATTCAAGGAAGCGTTCATATTTCTTTCTGCGCAGACAGCAAAATCCTTTTAAATTACAAATAAATTACTCGAGTTGGTTCTATAACTCACTCGACCCGACCACCAATAACTTGAGCGAGCTGTACATTACCAGTTCCCAACACTTACTGTCTAACCTGGGTTAAAGTATATAGCATCTAGTGTATAGTAGTGTGTAGTTACAGTATTTGCATTGCATGACCATTAAATTTGCATTGAATTTTTTTATCCAAGATTTTTATCCCAAGCCTAATAGCTACATTTCAAATATAAACCTACTTTTCTACAAAGAAACTTACGATTTACCAAAAATGAATATCCATCACATGAAATCTGTTTGTTCTGGACATCCAGGCTACTGACTTGTCCACCACTGTATATGACAGTATTGATCCAACCACTCCAGTGTCTCTGTCAGCGAGCAGACGGCAGTGCCTGAATGGAAGGAAGTGATGCCTGCAAGTTTATTCCAGATAAAAGTCTTGCACTCGCAGATGTGTTTGCAGACTGCCACAGGTAAATGAGCAGATCAAAGCAGGAGGTTGTAGCTCCTCAGTCCATAATGAGATGCGCCTCTCAGATGTTGGCCATTTCTTCCATTCCCCTCCTCTTTGCTGTCATGACTGATTTTTAATGACAGCCCTGTGCTCTCTGGCTAAAGTACGAGGCAGCATAGCCACTCAGGTCTTGCATCCACTGAGTTCTACTACCTCGCTTTACATAGACTGAATTACACACTCTGAAACCGAGACAATTCTATCCTGTAGTCATGGAGACGATGATTTCTCCGACAGTTGTGTAGCGTTTAAACGTTATTGCAGTTGCCGGAGTGCCTTTAACATCCAAGAGATCTCCTGAAAATCTGGTGCTAAGTGTTTTTTCAGGACAGACAGAAAAGTGTGAAATATACCAACCAACCTGTCTTCATGGCATCCATTCTTTTTCTTTTTCTCTCTCATGCACACACACACACACACACACACACACACACACACACACACACACACACACAATGACTTCCACACTGGAGAACTGAATGTGAGTGTAGCAACGATCTGGAAAGCAGACATATCTGGTGTTGAAATTGAATCTGGTCCCAGGTTTGCACGAGAAAATCCAAAATGACAGAAAAAGCAGATAATAGGTTTGCTGCAGCTTCACGCCTCAATGTATGTCCACACAGGGCAATTTCTAAAACAATGCAATGCTTGACATTTTTATGACAGCCTTTTTATTGTACTTTTCCCATTACGCCTGTCTGTGCTATGCACTTTACTCAGTCGTGTCTGTAGCATTCAGTTAACTTAACTCCTCTTTTACTTCAATCCCACAGAAAGAGCCTCATCTTTCCTCCGCTCGCTCTCCCAGTCCACTTTCCCCAATACCATTCATTTACTTCCACTTTTATTTTCAGCAGTGCTTTCTTGTCCTTTGCATTTGATTTTCTTTTTTCTCTTCCTTCTATACATTACTGATGCTCATCATCATCATTGCCTGCATTCTCATTTTCTCACTCTCTTTCTCTCTTTAAACCTTCCTCTTTACAGTCTCCCTGGTGCTTTCTGTCTTTCTTTCTCCCTGCCTGTGACCTTGAAGGTTTGAAAGGTTTTCCTCCGCTGTGTGTTGAGGCACAGATTTCAGTCAGGCCTCTTCCTTTGCTTCCTGTCTTTTCATCTTCAGAATTGTGTAAAGTCATGTTGGCTTTGAATATGATTCATTATATCTAAATTCTCGATCCGTGTGCTTATTGGTCTGTTTTCCACTCCCTTAGACAGAAAGTAGATGTGTCCTCCTGATTCAATACTCCACTTTTAATTCTGACTCAAATTGAATAATAAGACGGATGAAGGCTGATCGATGACTTGAGCTCGAGACAAGTCAAAGAATCTATATAATGTGATTTATAATATACACACACCAACTATTAGTACTTGTTCGCCTGATTAAAGCTGGCACTTTAAGTAGTTATTACGGCTTGTATTATACACTATGATTACTGTATCCAGGAAAATGAAATGAATGGCCATGCTTATTGAATCAAGGATGATTAATTTAGCACCACACGTCACGTGATGCCAGAGAAATGGCTTTTAATGTGAACCACTTCACCAAGCAAGAACTGATAACATCAGTGCGCTTGTCAAATCTCCTAAACGGCTGTTAAAAGAACACAGAATAACAGGGGGATATCATCAATTAATGAACACTGCGCATTGTTCCAGACCTCATAAATAATAGTGCCTTATTAGGGGTCATAGCTGTATTGTTTTCAAATGAGAGGCCTAAATATGTTTGGACTGTGTCAGATGGCAACACCCAGGAGCAGTGTTTTTGCATATTGTAATGAGCTTGAGAAAACTGAGATGAAGGTAATAGGATGAAACAATGCCCAGGGACAAGATAGACCCGGGTTTTTATCACACATTGTGCACAGTAATTAGAAAGTCTTCTCTGGATCATCAGGCTTCTTTCCTTTTTCTCTCTAACTCTCTCACCCTTTCTCTCTTTCTCTCCCTCGCTGGCTTCTGCCCCCTTTTGCTCGAGCTAACAAGCCATGCTTTGTACAGTGTACACTATATACCAGGGTAATTTGCATTCAGAAGTGCTTATTGCACAAATACCTTCACAGCTACATTAGCATAGATGCTCAGCAACCTCTTAATTCAGTGCTGAATAATGAAGACTCATGGCTGAAAAATTCATTAATGTTAGAAGTAGCACCCTATGCTACTGCGCTCTTATAAGAACTACACATTCTTCAATCAGTAGTGGACTATACAGGTCAGGGCTTAACATTATACAATTCGCTGTTTTTTTCTGAGATCACTTCTTTGTTATGGGTCTGTAAAGGAGTTCTGTGCATCAGTGCATGAATTCTGAATTCTAAAATTAACAGACAAAATAATAAAGCACTATTATTGAGTAACAATAAAGGTGAAACGATACACTAATTTGATATGATCTGATATGGTAGTGTTTCGATATAATACATATCCAATGCAGGACAGTGAAGCATTACCCTAAATAATGCATAATATTTACATGAATATTTGCATGAAGTTAAATTCTCTGCCAAAAAAACATATATGAATATGCAGGATTGCCAGGTATGGGCTAAATTTCCACTAGAATTTCTTTTTTTCTTTGTGCTTGTGTTGGAAACAAAATTTAGTTAGTGCACATGTATTTCATTAGTGATTTGTTAGTGAACGAGTTTTATTAGGAGTAAAAAATTAAAATCTGGTAGATCTGCCAGTGCCTGACTTATGTTTCGCTTAATTTCCCATCCTGCTTTTAGTCAGCTGTGCCGTGAAAGTCACACAGCTCTCTGTTGCTCAGAAGTTTTTGAACCATGCACTCTCCACTTTGAATATGAATGATCCTGAGGGATTTTTTTTTTTCAACCCAGATCGAGAGCCTAATATCAAACGATATGACATAATACACCATATCAATATAGCTTGAGTAGTGTTTTTATGTAAAATTCATAACTAAGATTGAGGCTTCACCTTTTCAGAGCAGCTACACTAAGCTCCATAGACTCCATAAGGAGTCCATCTTTCTAAATAGGTATCTAAATCCTAGCCCAAAGGCATGCTTTCATTCATGGAAAATAGCCTTGCATTACCAGAATTAGGAATTCAATCATGTTCCATCAGGCTCATAGTAATCAAGACCTTAGCCCTGCGGTCAACAGCATGTGTGTCAATAAGCCTCCATCACTGATATGACAGCAGTAACACCGGCTGCAGCTGTGTGAATAGGAGAAAACTCGGCAAGATAGTGCACATGACCCTGTCTCTCAGCACGGTCTTCAGGCCAAAGCTGGGAGGGAAAACTAATTTCATACACAGTGTCATTCAAACTTCCAGGTATCTATCTCTCTCTCTCTCTTTCTTTCTCTCTCTCTCTCTCTCTCTCTCTCTCTCGCGCTCCCCCCCCCCCTCTTCTTGTCTACCTCACTCAGCTATTCGCTCATTTGATTGCTCATTCGCTGCCGCTTTTAATTGTCTCCTGGATGAAATGCAAGGGTCCCATTTTCAATTACAGTAAATTAAGTGCATAATAAGGATTAGCATCCATTTCACAATCATTTTTAATTGAACTCCCCCACGTGAGCGCATAAAGAACGGGCTTAGTTTTGATTGACCGATCGCGAGCACAGAATGTTCTCAGGCGCGATCACTTTGTCTTTCGGGCTCTGTCATAAAGCGGTGCAATGCATCCTGTACCGCAAAGCCTGCATGATGAGACACCTGATTGGTTGGCACACGTGCAGTAATCAGTTAAATGACAGACAGGCTCACAGCTGCACTGTGCAAGCTAAGCCAATTTAGTTACAATTAGAGGACGCTATTTTAAGTTCCCAAACAGAAGACAGCTTTCGGATGAATCATTTGGCCCACAGGCATCATCATTATGCAAAAAAGGCAAAAACAACCCCCAAAAAATAAAAATGCTGTTTGTTCTGTGCATTGTTCCAAAGCCTACCTCCTCCCGTTCCTGTCTAGTGCTGGACAGGGACAACTATACGACATTGTTCCATTGTGTACAGCGCGCTACAGTCTGCCGTCTTGACAGGCAAGGTCAGTTGAGGTATCATGAGCTTGCTCCATATTGTGGAGAGCCTTGCAACAAAGCCTGACCTCACCTAATATACCTTTGTAGATGTAAGAAATGAATTTCTGCTGTGTAACTGAGATCTGAACCCACTTGGGACTTGATGAGATGCTTAACTGAGAAAAGTGCTGAACTTTCATTGTCAGAGGTGAAGTGGAGGCAAGGGGCGTGTCATACCTATGATTTGACAGATTCACAGGATTGTCGTAGTTAATTGAGCTTGTAGAGCTGCTCTAATTCGAGAAGCCAGTTCAGACTTGGGAACTGATTTGGCAACATGGAGTCCCTCTTGAAGGTCCTTGGATTGCTTTGGATTGACAAGAGGACTGACTGTTTTGGCAGAGATAACTGAACTCTTCCACACATGCCACTCAAACGTGCCAACCTTCACTCCCATCCAGCAGTAGGCTTGTTCATAAACTTAATGGACTTTTTTTCCCAATGAATGCAGAGCCATAAACATCATTTGAACATTTAAAACAACAGCAACAACAGTTCAAACGGTTTTATAAGCATAAATATAAACACTCAGTCCATTCAGGATGTTCCCTAGCTCCCAGCTGCACTTCATTTTACCAGTCCTCAGCTTGAGTGGATGCTCTCAGCTTTTTCGACACCATGCAGGTGGAGGGCTGTGCGTGCTCGTTCCCAGGCTGCACTAGCTGTAATAAAGCACGCTCTCAATCAGGACACATCCCCTCCCCGTAGAACGGCTCCGTCAGTCCCAGTGCGAGCGTCCGCAATCAGCGCCTGGCGAGCGGTGGGAAAGCAAATGAGCTTCAAGTCTAGACAGCCCACACCTGCATCTGGACCACTGGTGGCAGGAGAAGTCTAACCACAGCAGAGCAGGAGAGCGGAGACTCGAAAGACCAAATGCGCCAATGTGACTTCCCTTTATGTGATATGGATTCAGGACAAGAGTTCAAGAAACTGATCTCGTATGGGATTACAGTCTTGTCTTGATGAGTTTTCATCATGGTGGCCTGAATAGTAGCATAAGAATTCATCTATTACATATAGCAGAATTTATTTTACTATGGAGAAAGCTCTACAATAAAGAAGTGAATGAAAATCCTCTCCCACATTGTGCTTTTAGTGAAATGCTAAGGGAATTAGGCTAAATATGCATTAAAGCTATGAATTTAAACTTCCTTGTTGAACAGCCGGTCTGCTGCATTATTATTCTACGCAAGCGATGCACTCCTACTGATTGTATGGCCTGCACAGTAATCCTGCGTCTGAGTTTTTTCCGCCGAGTGCGACTCCATTCAGTGAACGTAGGCAGAGTGTAAGTGTTACGCAGGTTTAATTATGTCCACGGGGCCTGAATGTGTAGGCCCTGTATTTTGCCCTCTGCTCCTGTACTCAATCCACCGCAGAGGGGCATGATGTCTCTTTTTCCCCTTGCCTTTTGCAGTGAACGAGGCAATTAAAGGTCATATCAATTAGAGTGTGTTGCCGTCTCCAACCTCATTGTAAAACAGCTTGTCTGTGTGTTAGATAGGCAAGCTGGAATGATATGAGTGAGTGTTGTGTTTGGCCCTGCACCTCGCTTTGTGTGCGCATAAGAGCAATGTTTACAGAGGCACACTGATTGAGTGTACATGGCAGTTACAGCGATGTGATAATGATTAATGGGGTGATGCTGGGGTTAATGACAGCCTGTCCACCCATTAAAACGACACGTCTGTATCTTACCTCTCCTCCCCTCCGCCAACAGCTATTTTTTTCCTTTTTTTTTTTCCCACCGAAAGCAAAGACTGTTGTGTAAAAAGACACAGTTGGCTTTGTATGAAGCAGTGCGATAGTGCAGCTTCAAATCTGAGAACTGTTGCACCTAAGTTTATTCTTCCATGATGCACAATTTGTCTGCTTTTCCCTTTGGGGATCAATAAAGAAAATCAATCAGCCAATTACAATTCCTCTGTGGCTGTGGTAACAATAATGTGCAGTTGCCAGATGAAAAAAGAATTGCTGTCACTGAGGCATGTGCCAAAGGCACAGTGTTTCCATAGAGAGCTTTCAGCAAGTGTCTTTCACATTCTGCACATTTGTTTACTACTAGCCTTGTAGACAAACGCCGAGACGAGAAGCACAGCGTGGATCCTAAAGTGTGATTAGATACATTTTAATTCATTCATTTATTCATGGAATTCAGTCCAACTCAGACAAGACGTGCTTGTTTCATTACGGCGGTTTGTGTTGGTTTTAAAGAAACTTCTTTTATTATCTCAGAGCGAGGAATATTGAACAATGCGAAATTATAACTACAAGCATCATCAGGGATGTTTCACATCTTGCTTATAAGTTGGAGAGTAATTGAACATGTCATCATGTCCTTTAACAGTGTTTGCTACAAGATAAAGGTGTAAGGAAATCTGACGGCGGATATGAATAACAGCGACTTGTTTCATACGCCGAGGAATTAATAAATAAAAGAGGCCAGTGACATGGATGCCAGAACGGAGGAGTGTTTAGTGCACATCCAAGCTTAGCATAGGAATAAGGATTTAGGAGCATCTTTGGTGAAAATTTGGTGGCCTGCCTTGCAGGTTATGATAATTGCTTCGAAGCGGGATGATTGACAGGAGACCCTGGGGCTGTCCGTGGTTGCATTATGCAGTTCACATTGCCCACCCCTTATTTCCTCTTATCAAGAAGGCTATCACTTTATGAAGGGGTATGTTGCTGCAAGGCAACACACACACACACACACACACACACACACACACTCCCTTGTTAGTCATAATTGCTGTTGAATGCTGTTGTGCATTCGCAAGCCACCACATTTGAGTGTGTTACTTTCAAGGCTGTTGAATGTAGATAATGTGTTTCAGACAATAGCTCGCACTTGTCGTTCTTTGTATAAGATATCAGTATGTAGCGGATGTCAGTGATTTACCTTGAGATACTATATAACAGGTATGGGTATGTTGTGTGCAATGTTTATCAGTGATGATAAAACTTAATTTCAAATCGATTGGAATTTCATCAGTACTCAGAACATTTAAAAAAAACCTAAACATTATAATCAGTGTAATTCTCACTAGTTACACTTCAACACTGAATGAAATACAAAATAGCTGAGCACTGCAAAAAAACCAAACAAACAAACAAAGAAAAAAACCAACAGCACAATCAACAACATTTGATAAAACATTGAGCAATTAATTCATTAATTCATTCATTAATCCTTCTTGGGTTGTAGGAGTACAGCCCAGAGTACACCCTGAACAGCTTGCCAGTCCATCACAGGGCCAACGCGCACACAACAATTCTCACAATCACACCTAGGGGCAACTTCGAAAAGCCAATTAGCCTAATGTGCATGTTTCTGGACTGTGGGAGGAAACCGGAGTACCCAGAGGAAACTCCACACAAAAACTATTCTTTTGGGTCTCGATGGATGTCGCTGGATTGAAAAGAGTTTTCAGTGACATATCTTGCATTCAGCGAATAATTATTAATTATAGTTTTAACAAGTGAGCATGTCTGTGATAATTGTTTGTTTTGTTTGTTTGTTTTTTGTTTTTTAATGGCAATTTGCGGATTGTACCAGCGCATTATCGCCACTCTTTAGTCTAGGGTTCTCAAATTCAGACAGACAGTAAACTCAGTCTCCAGCTTCTCTCTCTCAGCAATGGAAAGTCATCTGTTTGTTTATTTTATTTTTAACAGAATTTGGTTTACAGACTAATTCAAAACCAGAGATAGGGTCCATAGGCTCAAGATCTAAAGCAAATGTTTATATATACTTATTTAAAGGTCAGATGTGCTACCTTGTTTATTGTCGATGGCTCCTATGGTATCAGTGTGATAGACACTCTAGAATCTCTAAACACATCACTAATACTTCTGTATCTGTATTGTGTAAGCGTATTTAATCTTACATCACTGTGGATCTTTTAAAACTACAAACAATAAATATCTCAATAACTTCACTGTGCTCTCTTTTTTTATTCCATGTCTCTCCTGGGTGTTTATCTCTTCATAAATTTCAACCATATTCCACCTTTTTAACAGGTAAGACCATGTTTGATTACCCTTTTGCCAATGTCTGAACAGTAATCTCATCATTTCCATCAGTCTAGTGTGAAATGTGTCGAGGTGAGATTGAGCTGGATATTGGGGTGTTAGTCTCTAGTAGACCTCTGGACCTCTGGCTTGTTGTTGTGGTTGTTGTTGTGGTTGTAGTGTGTGTTTGTCTCCCTGCAGTGAATGTTAATGACAGGGTCTGCGCAGCAGGAGTGTTGTTATGAGGGTGACATGAGCCTGGGGTCACTGGAGCTGCTCGTAATGAGGTGGCTCACACTGCTGAGCTCTGATCCAGACACTGCTCACATGGGGTGTTGGAGGTGGTCTCAGCATGACCCCTGTGGTCCACACTAGTGACCGACCTGGAGCCTGCTGTTCTGTGATAACAGCATGGGTCAGAGCAGTGATGCTGCACCCCGCCTCGACTGGAGAGCCATTTGTGTGCCTTGTATTGATCTGTTCTCTGTGTAGACTGCCACAGTGCTTCGCTCCATCATAGTGACCAATGAGCAGTGACCCCGAGAATGCAAATTGTGCTGAGAAAATCATCAGCAAGCAATTTGCTTCTGTTCAAAATGATTGATTCTGTTAGTAGTCAGCATCCAATTTTTTTTTTTTTTTTTTTTTTTTTTTGCAGAGGTAACATTCCGTCAGTGTCATTTAGATGTAATAGCATATCAAGTGTCCCTTTGGGGTGATCGATACATGATAGACAGTCAAGTGGGCTGGCAGGAAGTGTCCCTAACCGACTGATTTCCTGTTACTGAAACACGGATGCATTAAATCTTCAAGCGACGTTGTTCAGTGTTAAAAATTCGATATTAGCAATGCTTTGTAATTACTTGCTGTGGCTGTAACAGTCATAAAGTACAAAGTTGACTGATATTAACACTGAATACAGCAATAATTCACTTGGACCTCTGTTCTTTCCTTAATCACGCATCACTCTAGAAATAATATACAACAGTACTGTCTGCTATGCATTAGCTTATATTAGCTACCCGATAAGTCAAAAGCTAGCCATGGGGTTGCTAGTTGCTTGTTGCTAACATAGCTAACACTATACATGAGGTCGTTTTTCGATACCTAGGCTTATGTTATCTGTAAATATTTAATCTCTGTTTATAACAAAAGAACGGGGTTCCCCTGAGCTGGAGATCATTCTGCTTGTTTCGTGTTGTTTTAGTAATATCTTTGCTCAAGCCTTGCACAGCTGCCCTCCTACGGGTCAGTTTGAGAAGCAGGCCTAGATTTTGAGCGATGGTGGGAAGATACAGTATAATTAGGAATGGTTATGTTAGGGAGATGCAGGGGGCATGACACGACAGCTGGACCCACAATGCACCAGCATGCAGAGGCAGAAGAGATGAACTTGGACTTAGAATCTGAGGCACTTTGCTGAATGTAAATCTGTTAACTTTTTCGGCAAATTATCTATCCCTCAGTCATTTGCAAAACTGCTTATTCCTCTCTTAGGGTCGCAGGGAGGCTGGAGCCTATCTCAGCCTGTAGTGTGCAACGGCAGGGTACATCCTGAACAGCTCACTAGATCGTCTCAGGGCAACACACACACCATTCACAATCACATTCGCACCTAGTGCCAGTTAGCCTAATGTGCATGTTTTTGGACTGTAGGAGGAAACCAGGGTACCAGGAGGAAACCCATGCAGGCACAGAAAGAACATGCAAGCTTCACACAGAAATGCCCAGAACTCAAACCCATGGCTTTTTGCTTTGAGCCAGACGTGCTAACCCCTATAGCACCGTGCTACACCAAATTATCTAAAATTTTAAAGAATTTTGACATGAGGTTTTGGTACAAACTTATTATACTATAACTATACTTAGAGGTATAATAATAATAATGATAATAATAATAATAATAATAATAATTGTTGTTGTTATTATTATTTTATTACTTGGACAAATAAATTTTAATGAGTTAAGCTTTGATGCTAGCCAATTTTATTTACAAAGTTTATTAAATGCCAAAAATGCTAATTTGGAAAACTGACTTCTGGCTCCAGAATGCTTGTTTGTGTTTTGAATGCGGCTCCTGTCATTATGTTATAGACACTACTTGGGCCAGCTGAGATCCTGAGGCTGGAGCTTTATGACTGTGGGTGGAAATTATTACACTGACGAACTGTAAAAAAGGCAAAAAAACTAAAATAAATAAACAAACAAACAAACAAATAACAACCCAGAAACACTTACCTGATGTACCTTAAATACAGCATTTCCAACAGTACTTTAGTAGAGTCGAGATTAATTTGGTTTTTCATTTATAGTCATTATATTCAACATAGAGTACATTGACTCAAATCCCTTTGGTAGAAATGAGTGACACAGATTTGTTCTCTGTATAAATAAAGAGAGGCTCATGCCATTAAAGCAATACTAGAGAAAGTACTGAGCACACATATTGACTTTACATCCATGTTTGTTCTGTCAAAGCTGCTTTGCATGTTTGCATGTCACATGTTGTGAAGTCAAAGCATCCGGATAATTCTGCAAGTGAAAAAATTAGTGAATATAAGAAAGTTTTGTACCAGGTCCTGTCCACATCGGACAGGAATTAATGTCCCATTTGAAAGAGTTCTGGAGAGATCTTGTGAGGATTGGTTATAGGACTAGGATCGGTGCATCCAAGCTACCTAAATCAGACCTGAATGGACGCTCACTAGATGCAAAACAGTGCATTTATGGGAAGGCATCATATCGGCGGTTGGTTTCAGTTTAGTTATATTGAGTTGACCTGTGTTTTCTTCATGTTACTGGTCAGTTACTTTGCATAAATGAAGAGAAGAAACAGTGAAGAGAAAGGCAAGACTGTGAAGTGCACTAAGCAGCCAAATCCGTTTGGTATTGTGTAAAGAGGTGCCTTAACCATATTACCAAAAATATGTAGACATCTGACTACCAAACCCACATGTAGCTGATGAAGATTGGTTTTACAGACTTGATCTTGCCAAAGCCGCGTTAAGGTCAGATCATGCAGAACTGTATCTGAACTGGTTTGGTGCTGGATGTGCACAGGGAGCTTGATTCAAATCAGTTTAAAGCCCACTCTGATGCTGTTGTGTGGAAGTCAGAAGGTGATCATTACAGTAATAAAAGAAATAAATGGAACGATTTTTAACTTTATCCTAATTTTTTGTGTATACTATATAGTGTCATGAATGTAATGAATGTTGATGCTACAGCCATCCGCAACCAGGAGGCCATGGGAGCTAACTGGTTGAGCTGTCACAGGAGGGAGGGATACCGTACGCTCAACACCCTGTCACCTACTATGATCACATGCCAAATATGGGCATCTATGAGGTCATGTGTACAAGGGAGCGGACAGCCCTTTCCCTCTAACTGTGTTAGGCCGCACTTGCATGGGCATGCAAAGCAGTTCATAAAGATGCAGGTGGCAGCATTGTGTTGCATGGAGGGAGCATGTGCGTGCTTACACCTCTCTCTGGTTGGTGATAATCATGTGTGATGGGAAGGCACGACTAAATTAGTGGAGAAAAATGGGGGAAAATCTACAAAGAAAAAAAAAATTAATGTCTCCAGCTTAAAAGTATCATTTGACAATACTGTGACTGAATGTAAGTGAATCTGAAACGTCACAGTTTATAACACTAAAGATACTGAATTTGGATGATTGCTTTCGCTTGCGAAAGTGACAGAGTTTTCAATCTGTCTGTTATTAGGTAATGCATCTCACTCCACTGTGCTTGAATCTGGCGGCAGATCAAATCAAGGTTTACATGAAGGCAAACAATATGTTGTACCACATTATTGTTTCGATACAAAGGAAAAGCTACCACAGGGGATTGTATTTCAGATTCTTCAAATAATCTAAAACTTACTTAACATGACATTTAACAGTGATAAACATCGAATCGTTGACTGTTGTTGTTGTTGTAAAGAGATTGCCACCGTGTCCTCCACCCCCCCTCCCCTCCATTTTTCTCCACTTGTATTAGTTGTAGTCAATTCTTAGCCTGAGGTGTGGTCCACTATCCCTTGACCACTACCAACCAGGAAGGGGTGAGACTAAGCACATGTTCCCTCCAATACATGTAATGCCAGTCGCCCTCATCTTTTCAAAGGGCAGCGTAACACACAGATCGAAAGTGCTATCCACCCCTTGTATGCATGAGGTCACAGATGCCCATGATTGGCTAGTGATCACTTTAAGTAAAAGGAAAGTGAATGTATGCCATCGCTTCCTTCCTGAGAGCTCAGAAATGCTCCCATGGGCTCCCAGCTAGGATCAACCTTGATTTAAACTCATGATCTCATGATAATATTTAAGGAGATATTCATGTAACATTCATGTAATATTTATAGAAGGAGTCTCCAGTGTCAGTATTTTGTAACAATCCCTGTCCATCGAAAACCTACTCTTGCGGTTACAAAACAAAGTTATTTGTTTCATGTATTTTCCATAACGATCATTGTAAATGAAACCTTATGTATGCAAACTGCTTTGATATAAGAGGAATAAAACATTTTGGCACATTATTATAGGAGCATAATCCACTGCGGGGTAGTAACAGTAACTCTGGTTCACATCGGGCACATTACGTCACTCTGTTGTTGATTAGCTTCCTGTAATAGCATTCCCTGAATTGTTTTACTTCTTACATATGTATAGTGCTGCTTGTAATGTGGTGGTATAATATGTTTTGGTAGCATCTATTTGAGATGCTCTGTGAGAGAGTGACTGTTTTTGGTGGACAATTAGGTATCACACATAAATCGCCATGGCCTAGAAAGCTATCAGGACCTTTCAGATGTATCATTTATTGGTTGTGGCATGGTGTGAGAAATAGCAGTCAGAGTAAAGTAGGCTGCTGTAGCTGTAGCACGACGGCCGCTTAGCAGCAGAATTTTTTTTTTTTCTCACATCACACGCATGAGGAAGGCAGATGATGAATACCATCGGGTTGGTTGTATGTATTCAGATTTGTGAAGGCTGAAGGAAGATGAACTGAGAGAAGCAGTGTGTGTGTGTGTGTGTGTGTGTGTGTGTGTGTGTGTGTGTGTGTGTGTGTGTGTGTGTGCATGAGAGAGAGGGTTATATGGGTCAGGGAGAGAGCTGGAGAGGATCTCAGAAATGAATCGTGAAAAGCTGTGAGCTTGTGGATTTACTGGGTCCCAGTGCAGCATGCAGCTCTTTGAATCGTTTGTGTTTCACTTTCTTGCGCTGCACTGTGTATGTATGCGTGCGTCTAGCTGTTCAAGCATCATCAAGTTGAGCGTCCTTGCCTTCACATTGAACTCTAATTTATCTCCCAGAGGACCCCTTGCTGGCTCGCGTGTCCTGATTGGCATCTGCTGAGCTTTTCACCAAAGTATTTTCTCCTCTCTATATATTCTCCCTCCTACTCCGACACTTAATTTGACACATAACACACTCACCTTTCTGATACAAAGTCATTTCTGAAGTTTTGTAAATTAGTAAAGAATAGCTTCCCCGCTCACCATGATATATTTATACCATGACTCTGAAACAGAGAAACGCAGTCTTTATCTGAGGAATAAATTCCGACCCGGAATAATTACCCATGCTTCCTGCCACCTGAAGCTGAGTAGGTATTTTCACACAAAACAAACAACCGTAAGGTAATCTCATTTAGTAGTCTTTGTAAAGAGACCCTACCCTTTTCACACATTTGTGTTTCTCTGTAGCCTCGGGCTTGCTGAGATAACCTGCAGTAAGCCTGGTGGAAAAAAAGGAAGGTTAAAGCAACTTTACAGCAGAAACCCCCAATCCCCCTCCCCTTCCTGCACATACTTGACTTATGTACAGACATTTCAAGATGACACGTTATTCTGACATGCAAATTGTTTCTTTTATTTGTGGCTTATTCACAGACAATTGCCATTCTGGTTAGTGGAACAATCTATTTATTTTTTAAAACAAATATTACCTCTCATGTTTCATCCACTGGGCAGAATGTGTAGAGGTTATTGAGTTGGTAGGCTGGAATTGATTTTTTAAGGGTGTGTGAGCACTAAGCAAGGATTCTCTCTACTTCTTAGTGCCAGTATTTTCCCCTACTCCTTCCCCCACTCATTCTAACGTCAATCAAATTTCTCAGTTACTCGGATGTATTTTTAACTTTGTGCTTGGGCTGGTTTGGAAGTACAACCCGAGAACAGCTGTGTAAACCGAGGACTAGGGGTGTTTCTTGGGATGTAGCTGGAGATGCAGTGTTTCTCAACCAAGCCACATCCTCTGCATTTCCCCACAGAGGGCTTCGATGAGCCACAAAACCCACAGAAAGGTTAGAGGGGGAAACCTGCTGAGAGGCAAAGAGGAAAGTAAAAAACAAAAAAAACAAAAAAAAAAACAGTAAGAAAGCAAACACAAGGGAATAAGAAAAAGGGTTGACAGAAAGAAAGAAAGAGGAAGAAAGTGCAGGATCCCTGTGAATGAGATGCAGGTATAGGGAGAAGGAGGGATAGAATGAGTTTACAGCCTTTGAGAGAAAGTGCAGGAGAGGGCAAGACAGCAGGCTATTCCCTGGTGGTGGGTGCATAAACAGGGGCTTTTATCATCTCTAAGATGAGCGTGAGGAGACACTGGCTCTGGGCCCCTCCAGGGACAGCTGTTCGCTGGCCTTTTATTGACTGACCACAAAGCAGCAGGAGCATGATCCACAACAATCTTAGCCTGATCATGTCTTCACATGTCACAATCTTCTTTTCTTCATTTAAAGTAAATATTAAAATATAATAGGAGAAATATTCAACAAAGTGTTCCAACCCAGGCACGGATTATTTTTCCAAATAACAGAACACTTTTATTCTTAAACCAAAGCAGTTTACCAGTGACTGTTTTTTCTTGAAGTAAAGTCAAGCCTTCATCTTAAAGACTGGAGACTCCTACCATCAATGTTACATGAACGTGTCATTCATTACTTCATAGATTATATGTTTTTCTTTGTTAAAGCTGGGGGTTGGTAAGTTTTTAGCTGTTTGTACAAACTGTTACATTGGTTGAAGTGGCGTTTACACCCCGACAGCAATCAATAACCTATGAAATCTGAAAAAAAGGGCTGGAAAAATCAGTCATCTGTGGCAACCGTAATCCTATAAAAACGACGATCAATCACTGCCGTGTGGTACGCTGAGAGCTATCCAATCAAATGCTACTGTGTCTCCTTCCTCATGTGTGAACCTACCGTGCACTAAGCAGCTTGTGTGTGTGTGGGGGGGGGGTTTGCCAGAGATCTGAAGAGATGTTAGCTTTCTGGTTGACCAACCCCAGCTTTAACTATGACATTATTAGACATTATTATTAGAAATGGTAGGATATAATAAGGAGCATATTAATATTATTAAACTCAGTATTTGTCTTGTAGCTGGATACGAACAATCAGAATCGAGAATTGAACAGCACTATGGGATGAAAATGTTTAGGGTAAACTTTGCAGATCAGGATCAAGACTGCCTTTTTATTTTGTTGATGTATGAAACTTGGGGGTGAAGGTGAGCGGAGGTCATGCGGCAAGTCCCTACCTCCATGTGTCTCGACCCGAGAAGCCGAGGCACGTGTGCAATGGCCTGATTGTCAAGAACATGATTAATATTTCCTGTCCTTTTTCCATATGCATTTTTCAGCCAGAGAGGGTCACTTCACAGACCCGAGTGCTAGTAGAGCAGGAGGGTGGACGAGAGGTGAACACATCGTGTCAAGCTCTGAACTAATAACGGACAGCCTCATCACAGGAGGAAAGAAACAGAAACAAAAGTATAAGTGTTTTTTTATTATTGTTGCTGTGGTGCTAAAATACAGACTATTGTCCCTCGCTGCAGAAGTGAATCCATCACCACAGCCTCCTCCTTTGAGTCTCTCTGTGCTGAATAATTATGACATTATCACAGCATTGAGCGCCACAGCCACACTTCCCTGAGTAGCGAAAAACAAAGTGGGCCAGACAAAGAAAGGAGATCTTAATTACAAAACCACCTGAGACATCCCAGCAACCTTTGTGGCTTCTCAAACGGTGATAAAGCATGCCTGGTGTTTTTGAACATTTCCTGTTGCGTTCTTGTTCTGTAAAAGAGTGCAAGGCATGTCTTGTTTTACTCATTACTCTTCTATACCTCACAGAGTGCTAGTTGGATTTGGTGATTATGCCGACGCTAAGAAATTGTGTGTTATGATGAGGAATAGGAAAAGGATTAAAAGTTTATCCTTCATTAGGGTCACAGGGAGGATGGAGCCCATCCCAGCGACTCAGAGCAAAGGCAGTACACCCTGAACAGCTCACTAGTCCATTGCAGGGACAACATACACACAACCATTCACACACACAGCTAGGGGCAATTTGGAACAGCCAATTAGCCTAATGAAACCTACACAAGCAGGAGAACATGCAAAATCCATACAAATACACTCTCGCTGGGCACAGGACACACACCAGAACCGGTGAGGAAGAATTGATTAGTGTCCCGAACACCACTGTGCAACCACCGTGCAACCCCAAAGTTTAACTTCTAATACTTTATTTAAACAGCATTTTGTAAAGCATAAAGTTGAAGTGTCGAGTAGTTTTTAGATACTCCATACTTGATATATCTAGAATAAATGACAGAAGCTTCGAATTTCAAGCTTTCTTAGGCCTGCCTCGAAATTTATCACATCGTGCAGGAGTTACCACAGCACGTTCTGTGTTGCAGCATGAGTGGATGCTTCCGGGTCTGCAAGACACAGGACTACAACTCCCAGCTGGCGCTGTGAAGGCGGCATAATGAACTTTAACTCTGCTCAATAGTGAGCCTATTAAAGGACTTTGTGATGCCTCGGCATGAGGAATTGTTGTAATTTTGTCTGTTTGCCTAAATTGTTGTGAGAATAATGTTTCAGTTTTAATTTATCTCATCCCCAGTCATTGTTTTACTTTCAGAATGCTTGCCTGTTGGTATGCCTTTGGGTTAATTAAACATTTTAAGTTATGCAAGGAAGGAGTGCTGCTAAAGTTTATAGAAAATTCTATTCCTCCAGTGCTTTTCAGCTTGGTAGGGGTGAGGGGGTGGGGGGGCGGACACCAAGGGGTATTGCCGATGCTTTTGGCATCTGTCTGTCTGTCTGTCTGTCTGTCTGTCTGTCTGTCTGTCTGTGTGTCCATCGTGGTAGCTCTACAGCCTCTAATAATTGACCAGTCCTTCTCAAATTTGGTTACCAGATGTATCTTTCCAGCCTCCAGAAACCTATTTAAAATGAACTATATGGGTTAATTATTACAGCAGTTATAGCACTTTAATTAATTACTATTAATAGTTATGTTTGCATTGTGTGATTCCAATAACAATATTGTGTACTGCATTAGCAGTGTGCACTCACTTTGTGTTCCTGTCATATTTGCATTGTGTTTCATCCACGCGTGCTCCTTCAGCACTGTGCACTCACTATGTGCTATTCTTGTATATGTGTATTTGTATTACTTTCAGTAACTAAATTAAGCTCACAAGATTAAGCTACACCGTTGGCCGAGGGGTTTCACGTGGTCAGATGGGTATTATTTTGGCATATTAGCATTAATCATTAATTATATTTAATTATTTCAAGTAATTATTTATTAGAAGTAATATTGGTATTTTTCACTAGCTTTTTTTATTTTAAAGTAGAATTCCATGTTCACATTTATTTGTTTGTTTGTTTAATTTTATTTTGCCATGTTGTCCTCTCTTTACTGCCTCCTTGTGGTCGCTGTAGTCTTCATGTACTATTCAATAATAGTGAGTGCAAAGAGCAATGTTGAAGTTCAAAGCCATCTCTAATCCTGCTTGTGTGCGTTTCTTTCGACTGGCTGTGCTGTAGTTCCTGTTACCTTCTGCACACTCTGGAATGGACGCCTTTGCTTTTCTTCTCCTGTTTTTTCCTTCTCCTCCATCCCCTGTGCTTTTCCATTTCTGCTTGTCCTGTGCGTCCTCACAGGCGGCTTGACTTGCTTCATCTTTTTCCTCCTTCACATTTCAGCAGCCACCCATTTCAATTCTTCTTCTTCTTTTTTTCTTTCAAAGGGGCATGCTAGACTCTCGCTCGTCCCACTCAAGCTCCCTCTCTCTCCAGGGACGGAAGAGGGAGTGAAAGGCAGCAGCCTTGAAAGACACAGATGAAAGAGAGAAGAAGAAACAAACAAGCAAACAAATGCCCTCAGTAAAATAGCTTTTTTCCATCTTTGTCATGGCAGGGAAAGTAGCGTCGGCATACACTTTACGGGAAGAGCTTGTGTAGCCATCACGCTTAAAGAAGTGACCCATTGTAACACACTTTTAGTTTATAGTCAGTGCTTTCCTTTTTTCCCCCAGAGCTAGATAAGAAATGATGGCCCCCAACTCCAAAATATTATTCAGTGTAATTATTATGTGGTACTTAAGCTGATGTGTGCTATTTAAAGAGAAGTGACTCATTCTGGCAGCATTCGAACACAATTTATTACAAAAGACGGCATTTGCCACAGGTTTCTGATTGCAGCCTTGAAAAGTCTTATTCTCAGATATTCCCACTAGATCTTCAGCTCCCAGTGGGGTAATCCCTAAGGAACGGAGGCTGTGATAGAGGGCTTGGTCCCTGCTTCTGCGTCTCGCTACATTTGATCATTTTCTCACTCTTATAATTCTTCCACTTTTCCTCTCTCTCTCCCTCTCTCTCTCTCTCTCTCTCTCTCTCTCTCTCTCTCTCTCCCTCTGTCTCATTGCGTATTTGTGCTGTGTGTTGTGTTGCACGAGGGCCTAATGGAGTCTGGTCAGAAGGCCTTGCTCAGGTCTAATGAGCGCTACATCACAGACGCAGGTCCATGTCAATAGCCCAGCCTTATTTACAGGCACAAACAGCGCTGGGGCAAAGAGGTAATTAGGCAGAAAGGCAGGGTGGTTGACGATGGGCTGCCCCACTTACCCACCTCCAGCTGCTCTCACACACATATACACACGTGTAGTGACACACACACACACACACACACACACACACACACACACACACACACACACACACACACACACACACACACAC